>JANHMN010000001.1:9507142-9521485 GCA_030674055.1 Rhabdomys pumilio
GTGTGTGTGTGTGTGTGTGTGTGTGTGTGTGTGTGTGTGTGTGTGTGATGTAGGTACAAGCTGACATGTGTGCCCTCACCTTTCACCTTCTTTGACACAGGCTGTCTTTGTTATATATCTTTTGTGTATACCAGGCTAGCTTGCCTATAGGTTTCCAGATTCTCCTGTATCTAACTCCATCTCCCCTGAGTAGTACATGGATTACATGCAGATGCTTTTACTACCACACTGGGCTTTATACAAGTTCCCGGATATGAACAAAAGTCCTCACAGTTGCTTAAAAGGTTCTTTTACCAAATTTTCTGCCTAGTCCCCAGTGAGAAGACTCTAAAACTCACTTACCTGGACTGTTCTTTGTTTCCAAGGAGATATTATTCTGTAATAACAATGAAGTGTCACTTCCTCTATAATAAACTTGGAAAGAAGGTTATGTTTAGGGGATTTAAGATTTATATGAGGTTTAATACATTTCAGAGGGACTGGGAAATCACTCAGTGAATAAAGCCTTTGACACACAAACATGAGGACCAAAGTTGGAATCCTTAGCACCTATATTTTATGGTATGCTGTGGGGAATGGTGTTCCATTTTTAACCCCAGTGCTTTGTAGGCAGACAGGAAACTAGCTTAATTGAACTATTCTGTGTTCAGTGAGAGATTCTGCTTACTATGTAAAGTGACAGCAACCACTGAACACACGTGACATCAACTTCTGACAAACACATACATCCCAACACAAATAAACATAAACACACACACACACACACACACACACACACACCACATCCACATATAACAGTACATTTCTGCAAAGTTTAATTATTGCAAAATGCAGGGCAATTTGTGGTAGAAAATTGAGCATTGCTACCCAATATAGAGCTAAACAAACAACATTCAACTTGAAGGAACTCCTAAATAAAATGCAAAAAGAATAACAATCAAATCACAAGGAAGACTTCATAGCACCCATATAGATTGCCCTGAGTTGCTGGGACCATCACTCCCATCTGTCAGACTCCTATACTGCCGAACATTGTGTGGCAGCCAGATCACTGGGGAAAGGAAAAAGGACAACCCAAGAACTGAGAATTATAAAGATTTGGCTTACAAACTTAAAACCATGGTAACTGAACAAACTGCATATTTTACTGAGAACTAAGGTTAATTGTATATCAAAATGAATTCCTATGGAAAATTACATATCTGTTCAAAAGAGCCACAGAACTTAGCGCCACTGCAATTCACAGCCCATCCCTAGACTAAGGATGCCATTTTTTTAGATCTACTTTATTTCTATACTCCTAAAAGAGTATATGTATACATATATGTACTTTCTAAAAGAAAATATATACATAATAAATATATAATTATATGTATACAATATACATATAATATGTTATAATATTAATATATAAATATACATATATTAGAAGGTGATATATAAAACAATAAGTATATATATTATCTATATATACTATATATACTAGAGAGAGAGAGAGACAGAGACAGTGACAGAGAGAAAGGGAGATTATATAGAGATTAGATTAACTCACATTGGCTGCAGATACATAGTTCTGTTCAAAATACCACTGGGTGGAGTGACACTCCTCTAATTGTCTAAGACTAATAAGGAGTGTACTTCAAAGATTAATTGAGTACCTGCTAAGGAAAAGCAACTGATGTCGTTTGAAATCTGATTTCTTTAGTGTGACCAGAGAAGATGTCACAGAGTGAAGCTATACCAAGTGACAAGACAGCTCTGGCAATCCAAACTCATAAGAGGCTGATTGTCATTCAGATTGTGAGCAGCAATTTAAATTCCAGGGAACAACTTCTTCTGTCCATTAAATTAATGGTCTTAATTTAAATTTTATTAGTTTTGTAGTTTTTATTGACTTGAACTTGTGAAATGGTTTTCCTTATACATAATGTTATAAAGCTGGTAAGCACATAGAGTTTATACCTATTTTATGTTTAAACATGTTTAAGTAAAGCTATAGTAATAATTAAGTCAAGGCTTAGGGGCATGAGGAAACTGCTGGGGGAGGGGCACACAACAGTGCCCTAGTCTATGTTATGGAGAAACAGCTATTTGGCCTAATCATGTTTGTTAGAACTAATCCCCAAGAGAGCAAAGCCATAAAGTGATGGAACAGGCAGAACCTGACAGAAAGTGAGCACAGTGATGGGGGATGAGATTAATAGACGTCTCTTCAGTCAGTTGGGAAGCTTGGAGAAGGAAAGCCGTGCAAAGCCTCATGGTGTCTTGTTTCCCAAACAGCAGTCCAGAGTAAAAAGCAACTGAACCATCTACATCTCACATAACCATCTCTGTAAGGCTACAACATACATCTATGGAACTTTCAGAGACACTGCATTTCTCTCAGACCCCAAGTGTTCTTAGGTCAGGTCAAGTACAAGTTCCTGTTTACCACTAGTCTCTCTTGCATCAGAACAACCCCTGCCTTTCTCCTTGTCACCATCATCTCCATGCAGTATGCGTCCTCACTGTCTGGGAAGCTAAAAATGACTCATGTACCATGAGTTTCCTCCATCCCAGTGTGTATTACACACACACACACAATCCTATGCTCCTATTCAGATCACTGAGGCTGCCCTCTCTATTTGCTACCTTTTTTTTTCTGTGATAAAATACTATGATCAAAAGTAGTTTGTAGAAGACACCTTAGCCTACATGACTTACTGCTCCAGAGGGCTTGAATTTATTATAACGAAGAATCTGTCGCATGTTGGTAGGTTCTAGAAGCTATCTGATTACATCTTTATTCATGGCCAGGAAGCAAAAAGCACAAACTGGAAGAGCGACCATGCTGTGAACTCTCAGAAACTTGCATATAGTGAGGTATTACCCTCAGCAAGGCTCTGCCTTCTTAAGGATTCACAACACATGCAGACAGCATCAGCAACCAGCAATAAAGTGTTCAAGTATGTGACCCCCAAGAAAACACTCGCAGACCACACCACCTGCCCTAGAGGCTAGGAAGCTTCAACTCTGATAAATCTAGAATCCAGGGCAATTTGGTCCTACCCAGATGGTCTGGAGCTATCTGGTTTTAACTATTCATCCAAGTGAGTTTCCCAGTCTCCTCAGTACTGTCTTTACTTTAACAACAGGAAGTTATGAGGTAGTCCAAACTTTGGGATTTTAAGCAAGACATTCCTTTGAACAAGAAATTCTTCCTCTTACCTTAAATCAGGTTAGTTCCCTCTACATTCCAAGAAAATGGTTGGCTGTGCAGTTGCTGAGTCCCCTGGAATAGGCCTGTGGATTATTGACTTTTGCTCAAAGGAGTGGGAGTGGAAGGTCACAGGACTTTCTCCTGGGCATTCATATGCAATTCTGCTCTAATTATACCCTTGGCCTCAGGGAGGAGGCTAGAGTTGTAAGCCTGGGAGGGCCAGGGCAAAGGGGCTCCATCTCTGTAGCAATGGGGGAGTGGTCATCATGCGGAGTGCAGACCTCTCTGTGGTGCTACTGTAGGGTCATCCAAATTCCTGCTGGCAACTCACTCTTTTATGTAAGCCTAGTAAACTCATTAGTTCCCCAGAGTGATCTTGGTTTGTTATATGGTCTTCATCAGGAGGGGGTAGAAGATGTTTACATCTTCCCCAAGGAGATAATTCTTACAGTGTGGACATTGAAATGTTTAACTTTGGAGCAATTAAGAAATTGCACCCAAACTGGCATAATAAAATATTAGAAGCTGGCTACTTTATAAACAAAATCTTGTCTTATAGTTGTTGGGAAATCCAAGATGGAGTTTCCAACAGATTTAGTGATGTGGATGAATGTGTTTTCTGGAGCATAACTGGAGCCTCTCAGCTGACTCCCATGGTCCAGTGGAGCACAGTGAAGGCTGCTTTTTTTTTTTTTTTTTTTTAAAGGTACAGAATCTATTCTTTAGGCTTCTGGCCTTGAGATCTAAGGTCCTCACAGTCTGTACCTCCACTGTTCCCTTGGGGGTTGAGACTTTAATACATGAATAGAGATGTTCTCAATCCAGGATAAGTAGTCAGACAATCCATTCTGTTCTTAGATACCAACTACTCTGGAAATGGCAAGATTTGTTTCTTCAACAGAGGTGCAGAGGGGGGTGGATAGCTGAAGGCAATCAATAGTATGACAGGTCTTCACTTCAGCCCTGCACAACATACATTTCAGGCAATCCTTTCTGAAGTTCAACCTCACTTATTTCATCCTAGACAGAAAACAACCTGGAATTCTGATTGTTTTCTTCCCACAGACAACCTAGAAGAAGAAAGAACGACAAAATATAATTAATCGTTGATAACATTATCTTTCTTCCATTATCTGTTTTATAAATTCCTCTGAACATAATCGAATGCATCGTACGACTTAAATATATTCCAATGCATAAACCAGATCCTAATCCCTGAGGAGTCACATATGCAGTGGGAAGGCTGAGATGACTCAGTTAGTAAACTATAAGCCTTTTAAGCACAAAAGCTTCATTTGATCCCCAGAATCCACATAGAAAATCCCAGCATGGTGGCATGTGTTTGTAATCCCAGAGATGAGAAAGTAGAAATGGGGATTCCTAGAGCTTCCTGGCTGGTCACCATAGTCTACATGGTGAGTTCTGGACCAGCAAAACATACTGTTTCAAAATAAAAGATAAACACCTGAAGTTGGTGATAAATGGTTGTCCTCTGGCTTACACATGGGTAGGCATGTACCTGTACATGTACACACATGTAAACATGAACAGATGCATATATGTACATAAAAACAATTACATATAGAAGTTCCAAGATACACTAAGTTACACAGAGGAGTCCCAAGACATGCTCCTGTAGGTCACCAGGATGCCTGTTCTACTTTACCTTCAGTCTAACGAGAACGACACATCTTCTAGATACTAAGGCTTAATTATCCTTCCAGGGACCCTATTGCTGACCTTGTCTGTTGATCTCTTAACTAGTAGAATATAATATGACTGAGTAGGAGGCGAAGCACAAAGTTCAATGGTCCCCTGGGAGATGTCCTCTGAGATGCTTCCTACTCACCCTAGAGCTACAAGTTAGAGTAGCACACTCAAAATGAGTGACATCAAGTAACAGTGAAGGAGGCCCCAGCTGTCTCCACTGTGGATTTCCAGAGCTAAATGTTCTGCATCTTGGAGTTAAAGAACTCTAGAATGATCATATGTTTAAATACTAGCCCTTCCTGAGCTAGTAAACACACACAGGCATCGTTTTCAGATTGGCACTTCAAGAGCTAATTCAGCCAACAATCACTGACTGCTTCTGTATATAAAAGGACCAATACATTTCATGATGGCTGTCCCCTGTTGTCCTTACACTGTTACAGAGTAGCTTCTGAAATACAAGAAAAGGTTAAGCTGGATTTGATACTAGTGTATCAAACACTCTCAGGTGGTGAGTCTACATGGGAATTTCTAAGGGGAAATAAGAAACCATAATAAGATATGACAAAAACTAATCACTTCCCTTAAGAGTAAGAGGATTATTATGAAAGCAACTTGCTACCAAGGTAGCATGCAGTCTCCTCAACAGGTAGAGACGTTAGACTCTAAAATCCAAACCAGAAGACACGCCCCCACAGGGAAAAACATGGAGGGGGATTTGCTGCAAAAACATGAGGTTTAACGATAATAACCAGTGCACTGGGGTTCTCTCGCATGCAGGCAAGAAGAACCCTCAGTTGAGATTAAGAGCAGTTTTTATACAGTTTAAGGGGTGAACTAGAGAAAAAGTGACTAGGCACAATATGATTGGCGGAACAGTGTGACTTTTAAACTGATTGGTCTTTGGGGAATGAGTTGGCAAGGACCTCCCTTGTCTGTAAGTGGCAAGGATTGGTCCATCCTTCGGAATGTGGCTACGTGCTCTGGGCCTTTCTCACCTGCAGGTGGATTCCCTTCCCTGTGGTCTGAGGAATGTTAATCCCTTCTTCCTCTGAATGTTAATCCAGCAGGGTAATCCAGCAGGTGTCCTTGGACTAAGGAATGTGCTCCTCCCAGGATGTGTACTGGGGCAGTTAATCTTTAAGTTTGACTGAATTCCTACAGAGACTTACCACAGACACATCATCAATTTCTACTACTGAAACATTTGACGTTAAACAGTAGGATTAACTGCTAATAGACCCATTCTTTTTGAGTACACACAGAGGTTGGCATTCTTTCCTTTCTCCCAAGGATACTCTGGTCCTCAGTTCATTTCAGTGGTATACAAATTAGATGGATGCTAACAAAGGTTGACAGATGTCAACTGGATGCATAAGTACTGGGTTTTGGGCAGCTTTGGTATGGTAGATGCTCATTGGAGGAAGATAACATGTGATATTAAAAAGGCTAAAATTTTTCAAAAAAAAAAAAAACTCCTAACAGGCTGAGCAAAACCAAGAGTGCAGGTCAGCTTGGTCGTGAACTCTGTGTTTCAGGAACTTGGCTGACCATAAAATAGATGGTTGATTATGAATAGGCTCTTTAAAAATAGTCTATACAAAGAATTCCCCATGACTGTTCCTTGGACCCTGTCACAAACTGAATAATGGGCTGGAATTTCCACAGGTACTCTCCAACGACCCTCTTTCACTCGCCTTGAGTTGTAGTTTCCCCTCTGGGTTGTGGTTTTGGCCTTTAAATTTTCTCTGCCTCCAAAGCCCCAGGGTCAGACCCCACTGTCCCTGCGTGGGTCATGGGTCTTGACCTCAATATGTTGATCAAAATATACCTCTTGCTGATTACATCACGTTCAGTGTCTTGTGAGTTATTAGATGGCCATAAATTCCTGAGACTTGGGTGAGGTCTTCCCTTCGTGGGGGCCTTACAATATCGGAATCTCCAAAGTTCACTCCTACTTCCAAGAATCTCATTAATAATTTCATACTTCAGTATTTTCTATTCTTTCTCTGTCCACATCATCTAAGCAACAAGCTGATCAATTTGACTTGATATGAAGTCACATGTCATCCTGACATGAGGATCCATGCATCAGATCCATGGGTCTGAAAGGACCCATGCATCAAGGGACTGCTCCCTTTTGAACCTCAGACTAGCACAAACCACACCCAAATACCAATTTCCAACACAAAGAGATTCTTTATTAAGCAAGATAGACTGACAGGGTGGCAGACTCTGGATCAGGCAGAGAGAACAGCAGGTACTTCTCTGCAGAAGAGAGATTTTTAAGGAGGAAAAGAAGGGAGTCTGCACTAGGATGAGCTGCTAAATCCTTAGACATGTTAGTGAGTATAGCCAAATAAAGTCAACCTCAGGAGTGAGTCAGGCATGAGGAAGTGGCCAAATAAGGAAGTTAATGATCTAGCAAAAGAGAAAGTGGGAATGGGGGTGGGGAGAGGATCAACCAGTACCATGTTTACCATGTCTGGCATTGTTACAACCCCACAACTACTTTTCTTTACAAGTAAAATATTAAACTAGGTGTAGTCATCAAACCTGGATTTATACAAGAATGGCCACTTCATACTTTATTAGATCCATCCCTTTGCACCTCAGATACTTGTACCTAAATTACAATTCTATCTACATACAATGCACATCAAGCTTTTGGGTTGTTTTGTTTTGGTGTGTTTTGTTTGCTTTGTTTTGTTTGTTTTGTCCATGGTCATACAAGAAGCTGTTCACACAGTCATTGAAGCCAGTGAAAGGAAAGATGTCATCAGTAGTGATTCAATGCTGGACTGAATCTTATAACCCGGAGGACAGAGATTTAAGTCCCACTCTAGAAAACCCTCTTCTCTTGTATCCTGCAGAGTCTAGTTCACAGTAGGTATCTCTGGCCCAGTGAACAGTCATGCTTTCCCCGGGGAGAGTCTCCGTGTCTGCTGGATCCCAGTAGTATTGGAGGAGCTTATTGGTTGCCATGCTGCAATAAGGAACTGGCCCCCAATCTCTGCAGATCTACATTAGATCTACATTTGCTTTGGATATTTTTCCAGTCCCCAAACCATACAGCATTATACAGCCCAATGTCACATGAATCGTCTAAAAACACATTTCTTAAAATCAGCAGTTCTTTGTGTTACTCAATAAAATAAATTGAAGCAATAATCCTAAGTGTAAAATAAGCCACCTCCAGAGTCTAAAGTGTATAAGCATAGTATTTAGAGCTGAGGCAGAAGGATAGATGCTGAAGTTATGAGTTACTTCGATAGTGACAGTGCCTGGTATGTACTGGACCCTTATAAGCCACTAAGAAGTAAATAGAGTTCATCTCTAGCCCTTTGGAGTATGTGAACTTACCATACTCCAAAGTCCTTGATGTGTTTGCCACATTTCACTTATGGATTAGTGTAACACTAGCAATATGATAGTATGAATGGATATGCTATGGTCTGTGTACATGGCCTATATCATACATGGTCTATATCCTTTCTGATATATTTTGAAAGCGAGAACACTATAAGAAGCACAATAGTAAATATAAACTTCCCCCCCCCCCACAACATGAAGATTCAACTTGCCTGTGGTCTTTTCAGAACGATATAAAAGGATGGGTGTGTGCTACACCTCAGGGACAACGTGCCATGTATACATACCACCCTAGCCTTTCTGGTAAACATAGGATGTGTAACAAAGCAGCTTCCGTTGCTATCACCCTTTGGTTGATTCTACAGAAATCTAGGCTGCTGAAATCTTTTCGACTCCATCTGTGTTTCCATAGAAACCATGCTGGGGAATTAAATAGAAAATATTGTGTGGACCATACCCTTGCATCCTTGAAGTTTTTAATAGTAACATTATTACATGCCATTTTTCTCAGGATGAATTATTGTTTTGTATTAACTATTTTGACTGGGTTTTAAGGGAACCATTTACAGGCTAGGCCAACCTATTATGTCAGAGGGCAAGGGATCCAGTGAGGGTATTTGTGGCTAACAGGTGTCCTGGATAGAAAGATAGACTGAGACTTTTATCCAATAGCCTCAAAATCATCTGTACCATCACCCTCCTATACATATGTAAAGCATAGGTGCCATGGCAGGAAGAATCATTCCTGGTATAGGTGTTGCAGGCACTTGCTCTGAACAATTCCAGATTTGAAAATAGATTCAGTCACAGAAAAAGTATGATGGATACAATTTATCTATTATCTCCAGGGCCCTTAGCTTCCTATACTTTTTAGATATGTAGGTCGACATTTTTGTTTCTTGTCCTGATTTTCTTTGTTGGCTTCCCATTTTGCTAGAAACAATGTATCATTTTAATAATCTCATTGGCCAGAGTTCTCTTCCCTTAGCAGAATCAATGCTCACCTCTTGGATGCAGACTTGACCACGTTTATTGACTAGTTGATAAGGCAGGATCTTGACCATGGATGGTCTTTTGCAAAGCAGAGATGTTTGCATCATCCTGGTGCTAGCTGTTAATGGGCAGTAGTAAAATGCTTCAAAATCCCCAGAGAGCTCAAGAACCTGAGGTTTCAAGGGCTTAAAATCTGAGATCCTCAACCCACATTACTCGGGAGATTTGTTACTCATATAATTAAACTCTAGGATGATATCACTCCCTTATGCCTCTGAACCTAAGATAAGAGTATCTGTGTATGTGTGTGTGTGTGTGTGTGTGTGTGTGTGTGTGTGTGTGCATGTGTATCCCTTGTAAGACCTTTTGCTTTCACACTTGTATCCAAAACTATGAGATTTAATCTTTTTTTCAAACATCTCAGTCAGTTTGAGACACATTTCTTTCCAGCAGGGTACTATTGAAGGTTTAGTTTGCCACTGGTGAAAATTTCAGCAATCACTTTGCTGTACCTGGCTTGAGCTATCTTTGCTTCAGTCGAAGTCAACCCTGGAGTCCTTAGAGTAAGCTAGTTGTTCAGCTACTTACCCCATGCTATGGTCTGTTTCTACTTCTAACTGATTCACGGTAGATTTCTCAGAAAACAGCCTGGGAGACCTGAGATTTGTATGCAGATGTTTATTGACCAGAAAAACAGCACCAAGAGTGGGCAGAGGGGGAAATTACAGTGTTGGTAAAAGGATAACGGATAGAGCTGGCCAATGGGAACCAGTTACAGATACACGAGGGAAGGGAGCTGTGGTGCTCTGTTATGCAGTAGTGTGACACTAGGCTCTGATAGTACATGCATGGTCCAAGAAAGATAGAATACACTATTTTAACTGTTTTCACCACACACAACTTGTAAAAGCTTGAGGAAATAGATAGGATCACTTGATATAAAGCCACACTGAAATATCACAGAGCGCTATAATTGAAACCTACAATTTGATATGTCCTTTTAAAATTGTAAGTGGAAATAATTTAAAATTAATGGCTAAAATAGTGCAAAACATTCCAATGTTCATCAAATAATAAAACTGATAAAGGAAATATGGTGCCTTGGAATAATAAAAAAACAAATCCTACCGTGAAGTTCAGAATTTACAATGGTCAGTTATGGACTGTGTATAGAATGAGGGTCCCAGAAACAACTAGAAATAAAAGCAGAAATGTAAGTGTGGTCTTACTTGATCTCAAAGCAAGCTCCAATGCTGATGTAATCCATCAGGACACTGGGGTTAGAGCCCCACAGGCCCTGCGTGGGGCTACACACAAGAGCAAGCATAAACCTGTGTGTGGCATACTCCATTCAGTTAGAGGAAATTACTAGACTTCTGTGATCCTAATTATCACGGGGTATCCAGAAATGAATACCTCAGTGATACTCAAAGGGAGTATCTTGAAGGAAGATTGAGTTCATAAAGTGCAACATTAAAGCACATATGAAATCTCATCCCTGTTCTTCCAAACGGCAAGTATCCTTATTTCACTGTTGCATGGGTATCAGATTATTCATCACCCTCAACTACTCTAAATAAAGATAATTCTAGCCTTTCCCTTTATATTTAAAAATCACTGTGTCTGACCCATCTTGAGCTCTTCACTAATTCTTTCTCTGTGTGTAATCGATATTTGTTTTTTATCTTGCAAACTGGGATTTATCTTCAGATCTCAGGTTACAAATCACTTCCTTAAGAAACCTCCCCAACTTCCTGGACTCAACAAGGTTATAAGTTTTTATTACATACTGAACCCATCTATAATTTGGTTAGTGATAATCAAACTAAATTCCTCATAGACATTATATTTATTATCATAGGCTTCTGCTATTACAGAGAATTGTGAAAATAAGTTATGTCGCCCTTATTCACCACTGTGTTTACAGAGCTTATCACAATGCCTGGTGGGTAACGGTTACAAAAACAACAGTTGCTGAGTAAAAAGATGGATGAATGAAAAAGGAATAAGGAAAAGTCTACTTTTGCTGAAAATTACCTGGGCACATAAAACAACTGTTTGCAAGGGAGCTTGAATTGGTTCCTGAACTTGCTCCATTTAAAGAGAGAGCAGCAGCATGGGGGGAGGCACTCAGTGAGGAAATGGCAGTGTTACAGTAATTCAGGAGTCTTGATTCTGGAGCTGGTAAAGACCAGATAGCAAAATGAACACCTTGTGGAATGTAAAAGGTTTAAACTCGGGTCAAGAGGTCCTTCTATACTAACGAAGGATGTGGAGAGTAAAATATTCACGCCGAATCCACTCTTAACGTCTCCTACACTTTTGACTCACTACAGCACCCAGTATGCAGAAGAGTGCATTTGAGCCACTGGGACTCGTGCAGCTAAGCATCCCTTTGAGAAGACCTAAATTCAAGAAACGTCCCTGCAGCCCTTCTTGTAGTTTTTGATGGGATAACACCAGAGGAATGAAGAATCCATTGCACTCTCTTTACTCACATTTTATGCACATAGACTTTTTACACTAATAGACTTGTAAAAGGATAACAGTTATTTCAAGTGTCCATGTACAGATATTTGATTTATTTAGTGTGATTTTTTTTGACTCCTTGTTATAAATATTTGACTTTGACATCAGATCACTTGGCTGTTGTTGTTATACATTATTTCCTGTTTGAGGTTTGACTTACGAAATAAGTTGTCACTGAAAACTTGCTAAGCAGTCTCAGTGTCCTCATCTTTAAACAAGGAGTAACAGAAGAAACACCTCAGAGCTGCTGTAAGGGAGAGAGCAGGAAATCCATATGCTGTATGGTAAATTATTGCCTCCATGATTGTCTGTGAGCGTAATAGATAGGCCACGATAAGAAACAACTTTATTGGGATTTATTAATGTGACTGTAGACTTCTTGTTGTCAATATTTTATTTGAGACAGGTTTTAAAAAAAAAAAAGTCATTATAATCTGAACTCTTACCATAGGTAATAAATGAGCTTTGGAAGTAAGTGCCTGGTGTTAGCATTTATTTCTTAGCTGCCTTCTGGCTGTTTGATGTTCTTGGAGGTCAGGCCTGAAATTTGGAAGGCTTTGCAGCTGTTATAAAGCCAGATTGTTATCAGTTGTGACTTACAATGGCTCCTTTCTACACTGTGCATTGAGAGTCGGGGAGATAGCAGGCTAACTTTCCCAGGTCTGACTACATAATTAGACTATTGGGATTCAGGAAATCACACCCCAAAGTAGAGGTTAAGAGCAGTCTAAAAAGTTTTTCTCTGACCTTCTGCCCTGTGTTACATACCCCTCATTCCTCCCTGCAGCAAACCATAGAAAGCCATGTTCCCCAAGCAGGTAGCATTATCCAGAAATCCCTTCCCCCAAAGACAAGCCATAAAACCTGTAAATACTACTCTAACTTCCTTGGTTTTTCTCTGAAGGGATTACCCATAAAGAAAATGAGACCTGTATTCTAGAAAGATCTTGCCCTGTTGGCTCAAGAAAGAAATACAAAAATTGAAGGGCCAAGAAATGTCTAAAGCTCCAAACCATCTTGGGTTTGCCCACTTGGCCTGTACCATGAAATCATAGATCTGCTGTCTTATTGGCTCCTCCATAGGTCTCCATACTTGGCTGAATCCAAACATATCATTCAAGTGTTCATTATGGGTCTTCAGACCTTCATTACAAAGATTGTCATGTTGTGTAAAGTTTTCACCTAATAGACATGGTATGTGTTTCCTTGGCTATGGGAGTCTCAGCCCACACTTTTTGGTTGGCTGAAGGGTACCAAAGATCAACTCCTTCCCATCCCCCATAATATCTACTTTGTTTGTTTGTTTGTTTTGGGTGTTTTGTTTTGTTTTGTTTTGTTTGAGACAGGGTTTCTCTGTGTAGCCCTGGCTGTCCTGGAACTTACTCTGTAGACCAGACAGAACTCGAACTCAGAAATCTGCCTGCCTCTGCCTCCCAAGTGCTGGGATTAAAGGCGTGCGCCACCACTGCCCAGCATAATATCTACTTTTGTTTTCTTTTGTTGCTGTTGCTGTTTTGTGTTGTGTGTTTGTTTAAAATATTTGATTTAGGACTCATTTTATGGGGCAACTTTCTAAAATTAGCAGTACAATCACATTCCTGTCACAAAATTTGCCAGTGTACCCAGAGTGGCACCTGTTCTCCTGATTGTTAACCTCACAACTTTTGTTACCAAAGTTCTCTTCCAAGTCCCGCTTCCTCAGTGACACTATGAGTCTGAGATCCCACTCAGCAATCTATGCATATGTCTATGCTTAGCAGAATTAGGAACTATGATTAACACCCATTGAGGAACTGTGTAGATCAAAGTATCCTGCACAAAGGACTTGTGAGCTGCTCGGTCAATGAAGGAATATGGTACTGGAACATAGGCACCCCAGGGTAAATCCTTGTGCCCTGAGTGCTAGGGAGGTGGAGACAGAAGGGGATGCTTGCTGGCTAGCCCGTGTAGCCAAATCAGTGAGCCTGAGATCAGTGAGAGACTATCGTAAAGGGGAAGAAGGAAAGTGATTATAGATGATACCCATTGCCAACCTGTGGCCTACACACACACATACACACACACACACACACACACACACACACACACACACATACACACACACTGCTGCAATTTCTGCACTTTGCTCTTATATAAATCTATCAATGTTGGAAAGCTGCTTTTTAGTACAGGGACTCTGTTATGTTCTTTCATCCATTTTACTGTTATTATAAATAATAATGTTTATCGTTAACATTACTATTTAACAAAATAGCTACACATAGTAGATACTCGGTGAAATTTCGGTTGTATAAAAATGCTAATAGCCAAAGGCTGAGATGGGTAGACGACGTAATAGAGTTTGAAGAAAGCCAAGTACAGGAGTACACATGGGCAACCCTAGAATTCTGGAGGCAGAAACAGAAGGGTCAGGAGTTCAAGTGCAGCCTGAGCTGCAGAATGAGGCAATGCCAATTTTCTCCTTGTCCTCAAAAAGTGGAGAGACTTACTCTGAGTAGTGAGTGTTTATTTAGCTTTTAGTGCTTTCCCAAGGACGGGGG
>JANHMN010000001.1:9542094-9567931 GCA_030674055.1 Rhabdomys pumilio
ACGTGTTCGTGTGAGTTCCTGCGGGCAGGGATACCACGCGCGTTACACAACTTCTAGGGAATTCTTTACTATATTGTCCAGAAATAAGAACATCTGGGAATCAGAAGCACGGTGAAGAGAAATCTGAGGTCTAAGGATAGAATATCCACCCAGGTTTTGTCTGGTGCAGGGAAATAAATAGAAAGAAGAGTTGGTTTTTCTTCAAGTAAGACTTGTTGATTGCTAAGAACTATCCATTGCAAAGCAGCCAACAAGAATATCCATGAGTGAAAAAATATGGATTTTCCCAAGAAATAATTAACTTTATGAAATAAAATATCAGAGTCAGGGCTCTGCAGACTAAACCACAGACCGCAGATTTGATTGGAAGGAACTCCATGCAAAACTTGCTCTATACTGAATAGAAAGGGTTTTTATGTTTAGAAACCGCAATGCACTTAATCATTCATTAGCTAGAACCTTCCTGATACTGTGGCCTGAACACAGAAACATGTATCATCTATGTATTTGAAAAGTAAGTGTCACATGCCCTGAAACTAGTTTCCAATGGTTGTGAGCTGCCACTCAGTGCTAGGAATCAAACCTGGGTCCTCTACAAAAACCGTAAGTGCTGTTAACTCTTGACCCATCTTTCCAGCCCCTAAACCATTCTTTCTGCCTCCATTATGACAGTGTGGTGGGATGGTGGCAAGGAGACTGTTATCAAAAGGTGATTTGAAAGAATTCTAATGGATCCAGTCAGCATGTTAGTGAGCATACTTTTTCAACCTTTCATGGTTCAGATACCCTTTCTGGAGGTTTTTTATGTCATTATGTTTGTGAGAAAATGACAGTTATTAATTGGTTTTAAGTTGAGCCAGTCCTTATTATAATTCAAACACATTTCCCACTTCTAAGTCCCATATCTCTATAATCATTTATCTTATAGTGAATTTTACTGTAAGCGTAATATTTACAAGAAGCAATTTGTCATCTCGGGGTTAAGTGTAGAAACTTCAATAATTTCTGGATAAATATGTCAAAATAACTAAGATTTGGGCAATAAAAGAGAATGAGGGGCCTCTGATGTGGCATTTTAGATTAGAATTGGGAGGTGTGCTGGCTGGTTTGACTTTATTATCATTGCTGTTTTTATAAATATGATTTTCCAATTATTAACCATCATTAGTATTAATGGCATTTGTGCTGGTAATCCGTCTCACTAAGGATTTCAAAGCGCTGTAGTTTTTCAATGCTAAATGAGTTCCAAGGCTCCAGCAGCGATACCCACCCTGATTTGCTACACCCAAAGTCTCCAAACACAATTAATTTTAATTCATATATGAATAGGCCATAGAGCACTTTGAGTGAAGAATGGAACTGGAGACCTTGCAAGCAACTCCAAAATATCCCAGTTCACAAGGACTGAAATCCAAGAGCTAATTGGCCCTTGCTCCTATTTTTTTCTCGCTGGAGACAGCATTCCTTGTCACTTAAACTTACTTACATACATGCTGTGAGGCATGCAGGGACAAAGGAGGGAGAAGATGCAAATGAGCAGGCATGCTTCAGTTCCAGTCTCCTTTCTTTGTCCCATCCCTTCCTCTTCCCCAGCACTCCTGTGCAGCTGCTGAAGCATCCTCCATGATGCTCAGAGCACGTGAGACCTGTGTGCATTCCTGGTGTGTTTCCTGCTGGCCTGTCTGTGGAGCTATGATCATACACTGAAACACAAGTAATGCCTCTCTCTCTCTCTCTCTCTCTCTCTCTCTCTCTCTCTCTCTCTCCTCAAGGCAGGCCCTATCGTGCTTGCAAAGAGGACTCTCAGCAGCACCCTGTCTACAGAGCACTTTTTATTCACCCCAGTAACACTTTTCTGCCCTTTCCCTTTGTGTGGATTCCTAGTACTATAATCAATCTTCACGAGATACATACAAGATAGGAATAAGACAACAAACACCATATATTTTTATATATATGCAGCTTGTGTTTGTCTAACTAAACAGTCCTCATTTTGTTGAATGGATGAAGGAAGGAATGAACAAATGAAGAAGCAAATGAACAAATAAATAAATCCTCCATCCTCTTGTGTGGATCAGGGGCCAACATTTCTGCGTACTTGCTGGTGGCGGACTGAAAGTGCTCGTACGTCTCGGTGAGTAACTTAGTAAAGTGCACATGCACTTTGGAGGACGGGTGTTTGCAGCTCTGTCTGTTATCTAAGCTAAAGTGCTTGGTGACCTACTCATATTTCATATTCATATAATATTCATATACAAATGAAAATTAATTGTGATTGGAAGCTTTGGAATTATCAAGCCAGTGTAGGTAACATGGTTGGAATCCTGGAACCCATTTGCCATTTGCACAAATGCCCACATTCCTTCCTTAGGAGAAAGAAACCATCTTCTTTCTACATCTTACTAACTGTTTACAGAGGCAGGCATTTCAACGCAATGGAAACAGATCTCTAGTAATTATAAAAAGAGTGTACCAGTTAAATATTTCCTGGGTAACTTGCCTTTTATCTCTATACCAACCATTCAGTAAAGAGAATTTTATTACTCTTATTTTACAAACATTAAGTAAATTTTCATTGTCTTTCTCTCTCCCTCTTGTTGCCTTTCTTTCTGTCCCTCTCTATATATGTCTACATTTCTCTCTCTCTTTCTCTCTCTCTCTCATACACACACACACACACACACACACACACACACACACACACACACAAAGGCAACACTGAGAAAGCAGGGTCAAGTAAATCCTAGAGTCTTGTTATCCAGCAAGTTCAAGGCCAGTGGAATATCCAGTCTCAATCAACAAGGTGGACATTGCCTGAGGATATCCTCCAATTTCCACATCCACTCTCACACCTGTACAAGTGCACCATCACACATATGTGCACCCACATATACATGTGCACACACACACACACACACACACACACACACTCACACTTGTGCACACACACCATGTATATACATAAAAATATATACATCTGTACAGAAGAAATTTAGCAATGGCACAGTGTAAATAGCAACTTCATTGTCCCACAGTACTGCACACACCAAACAAGTTTCCTCCACCTGATTTGAAGTCTGGCTTCTTGGAATGCTGATCTTCACCTAGTTGCTAGAAAAGAAAAGAAAAAAAAACTATCTCCGATAGAATGAGAGAAACTACTGTGAACTCACGTATCACTCAAGTGTAAATGTGTTAATGTGCAAACTCTGCCAGTAGTGTGCATAGTGGAAAAAAGAATGGGAAGCTGGTAAAACACAGAAATGAGCCCCTAATGGTGGCATTTCGGGGAATAGGAGGGGACAGATGGGGAGATATTTCTGGACCAGGGAGCTTCTGGGTGCCCTTCACGTTGTACCACACCAGCCACTTCCTATTCCTGTGCAGAAGGTTGGCTCTGCTGCCACAACGCACTCTCCAGCTCTCCTGAGAAGCGTGCTTCTATTTCTGTCTGTTATAAAAAGGTAGAGATGCCATTCCTTCTGGTTGTCAGGTACCAGGCATGAGCCTTCTTCATAGAACAGGGAAAAAAAAAAAAAAGCTAAGGGCAGACAAAGAAACTCTCTGCTTTCTCCATCCAATGGGCACCACGCTAACACTTCACAGAGGCAGACATGTCAACTCAATGGGAAGGGATTTCTAATAATTACAACAGCAGATTCTGCTGGTTAAATGTTTATCAGGTGCCTCATCTTGATTACCTATGCCAGCGATATAACAGAGGGCATTTTGTTACCCCTAATTTTTACAAACATTAAGCAATGTGCCCGTGATCACAATACTGGTAATTTTCCAAGTCGGTAGGAGTGACCAAAAATTTCCAACTCAGATCCTAAACACCTTCAGGAAGATGTCCCTGATACACGGAGGAAACGTTTACCTATCATTAGCCTACATTATCCTTACTTTATTTCATAAAGAGATGGAAGAAATAATTTCTGACTCCAGATATTACAGGAATAACTAGTGTGGTAAATATGAAAGACAAGCCAGCAATTTCAATATATTTTCTACAAAAAAAAAATAGTGTGAAATATCTAAACTAGATAAAGAACACTTTCAGGCTACCTGGAGAAGTCTCTTCAAGGAGTTATGACTTATATAGTTAGTTCCTGACTCAAAGAGCTTGCAGCCTGATGAGGGTGTTAAGATCCCAATAATGTTACATGGCAGACTTATATAGAAGATGTGGTCAAACTGATATTAGAAAGAAAGAAGAAAAAAGAACTCAGTGGAAAGAGCCACTTCTTCTCATAGCAATCAGACTACAGAATGTCACTCAAGGAAAATATCTGTTGTCTTCACCCGGTACTTCTGAGCAATTGTCTTCTAAATAATGTTACCTCCACTGAATCTGTCCACTTCAAAAATCCCCGATCTTCTCTACAGCTGGGTGGAAATGTGTTAGCATTTTCTTTACAGTTTCTTTTAAAGTATCATGTATGTCCCCCTGGTCAGTTCCCCAACAGTGTGTCTTTCCTGACAGGAGACAGAGCAGCAGCAGCAGCAGCAGCAGCAGCAGCAGCAGCAGCAGGGCAGATGCTGGGAGATCTCTCCTGTACTCTAAATCTGTCTCATGTGTTTATGCTGAGAGATTAGCACTGAAACCTGTGTCACTCGGTTCACATTGAGTCAACACTGGCTTCCTCATAGCTGTGACCAGTTTGGTTCAACGGCTGGTTTGACTGATTTTTCTATGGAACCAGCCTAATTGTGTGACTGGTTGGGCATCTGCAGATGCTTCTTGGCAAAGGCAAGGCAGACTTCATATTAACTCAAAGATGTCTCTCCTTCCCTCCAGATCTCCCGTGGAATTACCAAGTGGCTGTTGGTAGTAAAAGTTAAAATCATGCCCTCTCCTGCCTTTCTCAGCTTTCAAAGGAGAACATGAATCTATAGCCAGTCAGACAATCTCTCTGAAGAAGCTAAATGAGGAAGTGAATAACACCTATATATTTAAAGATACATCTGTAGCATAGGAAAAAAAATCAATATGAAAACAGTGATTTAAAGAGATTTAAAGAAACAACAACCTCTTTTCAGCAGCATATCTGAGTTCTTTCAGACAATCAATTATTCATAAATATCAGATTATCATTTTTCTATTTGCATTGGAATACTTGCAAGTAATGTTAAAAGTTGCCAGGGATGAGTTCCCATTCAAATCAATATTTCTTTCAGCAAATTATATTCTTCCCTTGTCAGCTACTCACTCAAATCAAAGCACCAATCTGTTTCAATACTGGTACTTTGTCTACATTTGTTTACCTGGATACTAATAAAATATCTCTATTATACTCCCTAAAATCCTGCTGACAAAATAAGAAGATTCATAAAATGTCCACAGAAATAGGAGCAGGTGGCATTCGGACGAAGCAGGGTCTATTTCTCACTATGATTAACCAGCTAGTAATGACAACATTTCTTATCTTACAACTGTGGCATGAAGAGGGAGCTGTAGCTCTTCTGAGACACAATTCTGCACGCCCCAGCTTATCCACGCTCTGCGATCTCGTGTCTGTTTCTCTCTCTCTCTCTCTCTCTCTCTCTCTCTCTCTCTCTCTCTCTCTCTCTCTCTCTCTCATTCATTCTCTCCTTGTCATTTTAACCATTGCACCAGCTCCATTTAAATGTATCTGCCGAGGATCTGGTCAAGTGGAGATAATCCATGCAAATCAGAAACTGGTTGTCAGTGTGTGGTTCCCGGAGAGGACTCAGCCTGAGGAGGTCACTCGTTCACAGCCGCTCCTCCCATCCTATCTCCCCTTATTGCAGAACTGCTGTGTGTACACAGTGGCAGAAAGGACTCAATTGACTACAACTGCTGCCTGGTTTTGCTTACAACTTTTTCTTATAAAGGAACTTACCTCCATCTGTCTCTTGAAGGTAGGAAGCCTGATTCTTCTAAAGATGCGTGTAATGCCTCTTCTGTCTGCTCATTGTCAAATGTCACTGGAATGCGTTACATTGTGGCTGGCACAGGGCGCAAATGCTGCGATTCCAGGTGTCTCCTGCTTTTGTTACTTAACCGTGTAGGTGCAATTGTTTAAGTGCCGGGTATTTGGATGTTTATTTTCCCCGTAGCCAGCTTCAGTTTTACCACACAAGGAAGATTAGAGTGTCTACTCTCTAACCTAGAAATACAATTCGCTATCAAGTTTTCCCTCTTAAAACAATAATAACCTCTTTAGACGGTTTAACTTCTGCCAATTACAGCCAAGTGTAAAATTCAACCGTGAGAAGGTGCCTGTGTATTGTTTGCCTGAACCTGGAACCTTCTTGCAGCATTTTCTCTGGGAAAAAAAAAATAAAAAAGAATTAACTGTTGAAATGTTTTTGACATCAGTGAGAAAACGGTAGATCTTACTTCATTCTGCGGCAATGGTAGCACGCTAGAGGCTCTGTTGCTAACTGGCCTGTCAAATAGATTTATTCGGCACAATTCACAAATTACTAGGCTATGCAGAGTGTTGCAATTAGTTGGATTCTGTAACTGTTGTTAGGCGCGTTGGTAGGCATTGTTTTGAAATTTAAATTGTATTTTAGAAAACTTTATTGTAAAGGGGCTCTTTAAGACCTGGCATGCATATAGTCCCAGTAGAGATCATTATTTAAGAATGATTTCGATACTCAAATGGTTAAATTTGGGTTAGAAATGTGTGGACGTAGTTAATAGATTGTGTGATCTATGTGTCGTTTCTGAAAGCCACCCTTTAGCTTGTAATACTTCAAATGTGTTTCCTTGAAGTGACTTGTAATGATATTTTAATCATTCCTTAGTCATTTTAACTTTAAATCACATCCAAATGTCATGAAATTACAAATTCAAAAGAAAAAAAATCTTTTGAATTAGTACCAATATAATTAGAACACTCCAGTTGCAACCAAGATAAATGTCATCTGTCTTTGAACATACTCTTCGTTAATATGATTTTGCATTTTGACATATGGCTCTGACAAGGATATTTAATCCCTTGTATGAGAGAGAATTGAAAATAAACAGTAAACAAAGTTGACAGTCCTGAAAAGAAGGGAAAAAAAATGTTTTCTGGTATACCCAATCATTCTGATGTCATAAATCTCAGATTCCATCTCCTAGGTAGATACTTGTAGTTAGTAGAGTTTGGGGGGGTGAAAATTTATTATCTACATGAAATATCTCAGTGTCAAAACTGTGTGTTTCCTTTTCCTTTTGGTACTGAATGTTATGCTGAGAAAATTCCACTCTGATTTTTGAGTACAGCCGTGCAGGGCACGGAGCCCCTGTCATTGCTAGCATAAAGAAGCCATCGGCGCACGTGTTACTACTGTACAGAGGGCTATCTCTCCGTCTCTGGCATTTGTTAGGATGCTGTATGTAGAATTTAACAGATAAATATGTTCTGCTTCTAAGCATTTTATTGGTCCTTTTAGTATGGAAGCTACTCTGCTAGGATGGGAACTGGCGTTTATAGCAGTCGGTAATAAAAACACTTCACGGTGAAAAAAGAGGAATTTGACTTATTGCTTACCTGGTAATTAGAGTTTCTTTTAAAACTCTTTGTAATGCTGAATTGTGCAGTAAACTGAGGCTTGCCAGGCAAGACTGATTGAACGAATCTGTGGGAGCCTGTGGCTGCTCATGAATATCTCCTGCGCAGTCATTGTCACTGGAGTATTTTATTTGAGCCTCTGTACTACAGGGGGAAAAGGATTCCACACTCATGGTTAAGGGAGACTCTTCTACATTCAAAGGGATTTGGACTCGAGTCCCACTCACTGCCCCAAACCCCACAAGGAGACTCGAAACAGATGAGGGTGTATAACAGATGAGAGTGTACAGGATAGCCTGGCTGGGTGAACTTGAGACTACTGTGAACTAAAGGGTGCCCTTTCAGAACAAAGGAATACCATAGATACTCTGTCAGCAGGCGAGCTAAGGAGAGACAGAGAAAGTAGGCAAGGAGCTCTTCTGGGGACAGAGAAAATGCCACCAACTAGGCATTCTCTTTGCATTCACATTACGTGGACTTGATAGGTTTGTAGGCACTCCCCCTGGAATCCCAAGCCATCATTTCACAGGGCTATTTCAAAAGCAGGAATTTTTATAGATGCTTGCGTTTGTTTGCTAACCTCAAGAAGGTCTCCAAAGACTTACCTCCTATGCCTTTAGTCAGGCCTTACTGCGCATCCTAAATAAAACGGTCACAGCCTTCGACTCCCCCTGGGTTCCTCTGCTTCATCTTACACTTCCCATTCCTCCACTAACTCATTCAAGCAACTGCTCAGGATAACTTACATTTACTCCATTTCAGTGTGCCTTGCAGCAAAATGTAGAGCACCAAGAAACCTCATGGCTGTATTTAATAGTGGCTTGTTATTCCCACCTGAATCCCCTTCTGCTGGTTTTACTGAATGCAGTTTAAAAGATAAATTTTCATCTTAAAAGGATACTACAGGGGGTGTTACTAAGTTGTCCAGAACTTGGGGAGTGTTCAGTGAGGCCATGGAAATGTGCAACCCTACCCGAGGAGAAAAGCTCTGCAATGTCAGCAGGCATTGGATGCTGCTTCATCTTCACACATTCAGAGAGCTTCCTGGGAAGCTTTTCCACCACACTGAACAGTTCCCAGACCCTGGAAGTTATTGGAGTGTGGATTGGTTATGGCATCTAGGGGACACATATCAGATCCTTATTGCTTTGTTTGCAATAATTTTAATCTTCGTAGTAATGCTATGAGGTCAAGGGGACCATCATACCCATGTTACAGTTAAAAGTATGGAGATTCGGAGAAGTTAATTGACTTTGTCAAGGCCATGGAGTTGTGCAGACATGAGATTTGAATCTGCTTATCCTGAAAACACATATAACGACGACTTCCTGGCTTACCTGTCAGGGTACTTCCTTCCCTCTCCCTATAGCAAACATATCCCACCTACCCATCTGTTGTCTTGACATACCAGAACTAGGTATCCGGTTCTGGTTTTTCAGCTTCTTCACAGCTCTTCCTTTTGATCAGTATAAGCATTATAGCAATCTTTAGGAGTTATTTCACTGAAGACATGCCAGGAATGGTTACTCTAGTAAAGTATAAAATTGAATCACATCTGTAATTGACTGGCATGTCTGCTCAGTCTTTGAAAGGACAACTCCCCTCCTTTCTTCTGTCCAAAAACAAGATTGACAGTGTTTTATATGTTTGGAATACCAGTGGTTTAAAGACCTTGGTAATGATGGAAATTAACCCGGGACTTTATCTAACTACCATTCCTAGTAACTCCATAGAGGTTCTGATAACAATCGACATGTTGAGCCAAACAACTGTTCACATAAGAAAAGTATATTCTACTGACCCGTGGAATCGTCCTTCCAATGTGGTCAGCAGTGACCCTTTCTCTTGCCTTTCTATCCACTAGAAACATCTGTATGGAAATTTCCCCAGACAAAGTATCACCAACCCATTTACAAAGCAGGAGAAGGAAGCAGATAACAAGACAATGAATATTTAAATATGCTGACTGTGTGCCACTCAGCACAGTTAACTGTTCTTATGTCATAGGTGTTGCCCTCTTTATGAAGGCCAAGAGAAGACCCCTCCTTCTAGAGAAGTGAGAGCAGCCTGCCTTCTGCGTTCTGTCTGCCTGTTTGTGGTAGCTTCAAACCTCCCCTACTGTGTTTCATCCCAGTGTGAAAAGATGAACACAAGTCACCTTGGGAATCTGATTCAAACACTGATCATTGACCTGTGGTTATCGCCTATACAATATAAACAAACACTGGTACAGAAGCGACATAAAATCTAGTAGAAAAGATATAGGGACCATGGGTTGGTAGTGATTGTATAAGATACATATTTAATGGGGAACAAAAGAAAAAATATTAATATCATTGTGTGATACCAGTATTCTTTTTAAATAGTACTTAAAATATCAGACAGATGGACTGCTCTTCCATGTCCAAAATCTCTACCTGCTGGCAGGTGGAGAGCCCAAGAATCTCTCTTTATGGCTAACTTTAATATACCAGTTTTGTATGGATTAGCCAAGTTAGATGTCAGCCATTGGAGTGGGAAAAGCTGGGAATTAATTTAAATTTGAGCTTTTCCTACCATCCTCTCTGCTGAGTGAGTTCTGTAGCCTGTAAGGCATTTTATTCAGATTTGATTTCTCAAGTCAAATTGAGTGGTATTTCCACCATGTAAGGCAAAGAGAAAGAGGTTGGAAGAAGATACATTTAGTCAAAGGTGTCACAGCTGACCCCAAACCACTAAAAGGAGGTATCCCTCGCTGCTCAATTCATAAGCCCCATGACTGAATTCTTTGCCTAAAATAGTGTTAGCTCCTTGAAATTGAAAATAAAACAAAAAGATGTTCCTCTCCAAGGAAGTATATATATATATAACTTAATTCTCAAATGTATTAGCAGGCAGCTCAGAGTGACAGTTGTCATTATATGGAAGCTCAAAAATAAAACTTCACTGGTTCATAAGATCAACTGTTTTGCAAAGAAGAGGCCAAAATTTGCAATCACATTCAGCCAGCGCCACTGTCTTTCTTCTTGTTGCTGTAGTTGGTGGTGGTGGTATGATTGTATGGCTCCTATCAGTCTTCTCCTGGGAAAGTCCAAGAGCCCATTCCTCGGCTGCCTTCATGTTCACAATGACTGAAGTTCCTCCTGTGTAATCAACCTTTGATTTTGCTGGATTTGTAAAATAATAATAATAATAATAATAATAATAATAATAATAATAATAATAATTCCTCAATTGTTGCAGCTTAAATTAATTCAAGATGAAAATCAGACTGCATTTTTCACAGATCTGGCCTGTGCACTAAGCCGAGTGTCTGTGTTTAATTAATGTGTAGACAATTCAGGGGCTTACTTTTTAATGTGGTGAGACCCACCTATATACTCCAATTTAGTTTCAGGGGCAATAAGAGAACCAGTTCTCTTTATAAAATATTTCAATGTTGTAAATTATATTTGTCAAAATAACATTTCTATGCTCCGACACTGGAGCTGTGCTCTCCTCAAAATATAATAGTGTACATGTGCTCAATTTAAAAAAAAATTGCATGAGGAGAGACTCATATAAGCCCATCGAATACAAAGGGTAGATATTACAGTTTCTCATTGTGATGTGAAACAGAGACACTACTACTGAAAGAATTGAGTGGAAAGGTGAGAAGAAAATGAAAAGACAACAAAAGTCACAGAAACATGGAAAATAGCACAAGGTTGAGGAGAAGGCTGTTCTCTGAATGAGGAAAGGGTTAGCTGACGTAAGGATCTGGACCTAGGTGTATCTTATTAACCACTATTTCTACTTGTTAATTTGTACTATCAAACCTTCATAACTTTCCGTGATGTACCAATAGTAATTAATCTTAAATACAACTCACTCTTTGTCCCGAAGCTTTGGCTGTGAGAGGAGACAGGCCAGGGAAAGCAGGAGGGTGGACGGTGGCTCTGCTGGAGAAGCATAGAATTAGAGGTTCTATAACAAAGTCCGCAGAAAGCATTTGTGACCATGAGTCAAGTTCTAAAAGGGAATTAGTGGACATCAACCGGGCAGGTGGAGGGGAAGACTGTGGAAGCCATGGACTTTGGAATAGAGTAACTACAAAGTTTTTGCATCCCAGGAGCTCCTGGGAAAATGCTCGGATACCTGCAATAAGATATGGCCTCAAGGTGACACATAGAAGGGAACAAACCAGAACAGAAAGTGGGACAAGCAGCAGGGGTATCTAGATAGTAGAAAGGCTTCCTAACTCCTTCTGGGGTTCAAGGCCCAGAGGAAACAAAAGTCTCCCAATGCTTCTCAAGATTCCAGGTAAAGACACTTGATGAAGGAGCCTCAGTAGAGCTGGATAGCAATGCTCAGGCTATGGTGTTTGGTCTCAGCTCTAAACAGTTTCATTTTTCCTCCTTCAGTCACAGTGATGTTAAGCACTCTCGTGAAATCCTTTTGATTAGCTTGTGAAAAGAAGCCATTGCAAACCAGCCACTGGGATTTTAGTGGACTCAGGTAGGGATGGAGCAAGAGGCTGCGGGTGACTCTGCGTGCATCTATCTAATTAACGAGAGGGGTGTGTGGCTATAGTTTAAAGTTTCACATCCTTGATTAAGAAGAAAGAGGGAAAAAATAGGCATTTTAAATCACAGGAACTGATTTTTTTCAAGGGAAGCACAGAGCAGCTGGCTGGCTACAGACAGGGACCTGCTAGAATTCTGTCAGGGATGCCATCTCATCTCTCCAGACCTCAGCTTCCTCATCTACAATAAATTTTTAAGATATCTACTTCTCTGCTTTGTAGCAGGGAATGAAGGCAGCTGCTATCGGCTGAATCCTGTGCTGAGATTATTTTCCATACAATTTTGTTTTCTGAACAAAAATTTTATTCACGCTTTGCTCTTTGCCATTCATAGACATAACAATTTCGATGTTTCCTAGTTTTGTTTCATTTTGTAGCTTAGAAAATAGCTTTATGGGGCAAAAAATGGGCTGATTCTAATCTGTTACTAATAAAGAATCAATCCCAAGTCGGTTGGATTTAAAACTCTCTGATCCTTAGGTCAGTGAGTCGGAAGCCAAGAACAAAAGATACTTCTGGTGCGGGACATCATAGTTACAGTTTTGATTAAAATTAATAGTTTTACCTAACTTGGCTTCTCTGGACTCAGTTGGACCTAATGACTCTGGACCAGTAATAGTTCATGTCTATGGTGCTTTAGATTTAGTTATTTTTATTTTATGTGTATGAATACATGTATGCACGTGCACCACACATGTACCTGGTGCCCTCAGAGGTCAGAAGAGAGCAGTGGATCCCCTGCAACTGAAGTTAGAGAGGCCTGTGAGCTGCCATGTGGGTACCAGGAATCACAGCTATGTTCTCTGGAAGAGCAGCCAGTGCTCCTGCCAGCTGAACCACATCTCTGGACCCTTTGTAGCTCTGAAATTAGTGTGTACATCCCTGTTTCCAGTCAGGCCAGAGAAGAGCACTGGTTCCCAGTTTCCAGCCATGCCAGGGGAGAGCACGGGTCTCTGTTTCTGGTCACACCAAAGGAGATCACTGGTTGCAGATCCTTTCTCAGTTCAATTGGTAAACAGCATCTGTCCAGACTACGAGGAGTTTCCAGAACCCAAGCTCAAAAGGCATACTTGCAACTTCTGAGAACTATAAATTAAGCAGATGTATACTTGTTCCTAAGAGGACTCTTCTCTTAAGTTCTCTGTGTGTGAGGCTCCCATAGTTTTGTGGGCTTTTGGCAATTTCTCTGAGTACTATGTAAATGAATTCCTTAAACACAGACTGCCATTGATTTCTTCCTGTTGTTCATTGATTCCTCCTCGACATTGCTTCATGTATGTATTCTCCCCAAACATCTAGCATTGATATTTCTCTCCCTGGAACTCTGTCCCCAATCCATTATAAGCATATCATTAAAACTTGTTTAATTTCCTAAGAAAGATTATATTAAGAGCACTGTCAGGGCCATTATGTCAATAGCAAAAGATAAACACGTATTTGGCAGTGCAAAATGCTATTATCTGTTGAGGTCAATCTGTTTATTTTACATAGAGCAATCTGCTGCCACCACCACCGCCACCCAATGTTAGTCATGAAAGTACATGCTTCTCTGCCAGGGACTGTTAGGAATTCTGACAGTGAAATGCTCTCAATCACCTACTACTGTGACATAATCTCTCTCTCTCTGTGTGTGTGTGTGTGTGTGTGTGTGTGTGTGTGTGTGTGTGTGTTTGCATGCATGCACATGCACGTGAAATATGACAAAAACTAGGAATCATGCGTTTCAAGCTTTATGGAATTTTTTATGCTTTTGAACATAAAGAAAAATAAGTATAATTTGAGAAACAGTAGTATCGCATTTGTAATACCTGCTTGGTTTAGAAAAGAATGACGGAGGAAAGGGCAGGGTGGATTACAGGGTTCTGGTCTATATTAGTGCATGCCCAAAACTGGACTTCCCTTAAGCAATGTCCACTCATAATCATCTTTGTTGATCTAAAGACAAAGGAGAGTCAAGGCAAGAAAGGAGACTAAAGAGTTAGGGCTCATCTTGTTCTGGATGCAAACATACTTCTTTTCTTCTTTCAACTTTTTTCCTTGAGACAGTAGTTTCTAAATATATCTGAGAAACACTGCTGGCTGCCAGCTGCTATGGGCATGGAGCTCCTCTTTAATGAGATAAAACAGTATCAGGAAGTGAACTCGCCCCACGTGCCAGAGCTGGCTTTCACCGGGTCTCTATGCAGCCTACGATGATCCGAAATGGAAATGAATATTCAAGCACAGTGTGCCAACTCTCCCGAAAAATAATTTCATCTGACTTCATCACATGGTGATCATTTCCTGAATGCCATAAAATGCCGAGGAAAATAATCAAAATTGATGTGTGTATTGATTGACATGCAGGCCTGATAAATAGAAGCTGGAAAAAACATAAACAGCACCAGGTCTCTGCAGCTCTCCAGAGTGACTGCTCCCAGGATGAAGAATTCCCTCCCTCGCTGAGCCCTCACTGGGTCTCAATATGAGCAATTCCGAAACCCCGCGCCTCAGCACCACCGTCCTGTTAGGCTCATCTTGAGTTTGATTCAGAATTTACATGTGTCATTTGCATAATTTTGCATGAGAGTGTCTGCTTTAAATTAGGTAAAGGTCAACGTCATTCATAATCAAGAGGAAGGTGGATTAAAGGTCATAATTCAATTAGAAAAAAATTCCTGATTAGCTGTAGAGGTATGGTCACGTGATTCGATATCATTGAATAAGTGCGAGGCGCAAGTCCACAAACCGGCCTCAGCGTGAGAGCATTCGAAGAGATTTCTGCGAAAAAAATCAAGACTCTTGCCTTTTTTTTTTTAACCTAGTATATATACAGAGAGATACTTCAGCTGATACTCCTAGCACTGGGTGTCTTTTATAATGTCATTTGGCTTGGGGAATGACATAAGTGACAATTTTATCTGCAAAATAAAGTAGTAAGTTATAATGAATTAATAATAGGTGGCAGCTGATGAGCCAGCCACACAGGGCCTGAGGTTACTTCTCCCTGAGGTGGTTCCCGGCTCATCCACACTGTTTTAAAGCCTGGAGTTGTCACAGATAATCTGTTCTTTCACAACCTTTTCATACCTCTCAGGGACACTTACGAGTGCCAATAAACCCTTTGGAATTTTGACATCTCCATAGTGTTTCTGTGATTAGAACAGATAGGTTGGGAAATAAATGTAGCTAGAAGCAGGCAATTAGCTCTTTTGATTTGCTGAACTTTTAAAAGTATGTTTGATGCTTACTTGAATAAGTGCAGACCGGCTGACCGTAAACAAACACTAAGTTGTCCACAGTCCGTCTGAACACTGAAAGGCAGATGTACCTTGTGTTCACGCTGGGCCGTGTGCAATGGGCCTCTACGTGCCCACATCAGGGTTCATGGAGCAGTCACTGAACTGAGGCTTCCAGAACCAGTTCCCTCACCTCTAAACATGTCTTTTCCTTGCTGTGGGTACGTTTTGCATCAGAGACAATGTCAATATCTCCTCTGGTTTGTCTTGTTCTGTTTGGGGACAACACATCTCAGGACTAACTATAAACAAAGAGGCATTTCCTTTGTAAGAATAGATTGTTTATTTTTCCAAAGAAAGTCAAAGATTTTTAAAGAAGCTATATAGGTTAAATGGTTTAAGCAGATTATAATTAGTTAATTTTGTTAAACATAGACTGGATCAATTTTACATTATTTTAATTACCTTTTGGAATAAATGGTTTGGTGAACAAATTCACTTGATGTTCAGGATCAAACAAAATTACCTTTCCTCTGGGTAGGCTTAAGTTTCACAAAATGATGTGGAAATGACCGCCTTTGCTTTCATCTAAAAAATATCGTTGGATTTAGAAAATAATTCAAGCTGAATATATTGTACTGTGAGCCAGTCATATGTTATCGTTTTCATCGCTGGTCCTCCTTTTTAACGTGGAGAATAATGAACTCACTAAACAGACATCTCTACAAAGAAACTCTCTAGGATCAGTACCATCTCTTCCTTGAGGCTGACCCAGCTTTATCTCTGCAAAAAGCTCGGTATTGTTTTCTGGTAAGTTTATGATTTTGATTTTTTTTTCTGAAGATATAAAAGTGAAAGTGTGATGATTACTCAACATAATAAACGAAGCAAAGAAATTCACCTCTGGATGTATATCTCAGAGAGAGAGAGAGAGAGAGAGGGAGAGAGAGAGAGAGAGAGAGAGAGAGGACACCAACCTGTAATTAAGCAGTCCTTGAATTGCAAACAGCAGCTCCCAAATAGTTAGAAGGAAGATAAACAACAAAAACAAAAAATGGCATAGCTTTTGCCTACATCCTAATTTAGGGAATATAAGAAGTAAATGCTGAGGAAATAATTTGCCCTTTTAAAATAGGTTTGTTTTTTTTTTTTAATCTTATGTGTGTGCATCTGAGTATCTGAGTATCTGTGTAACATGTGAGGGCAGGAGTCTTTGGAAGTCTGAGGAGTGGTCGATCTGCTGGAATTGGAGCTGGAATTGGAAGTGTAGGCGGCTGTGTGGGTGTGGGTGCTGGGTGCCAAGCCTGGGTCTTCTGTAAAAGCATTATGCACTCTTAACCACTGAGCTGTCTCTCTAACCGGGTTTATCCTCCTGAAATTCTTCATAGCATCGGCCCTTTATTCCAGTGCTCAGTGAGAGCCATGCTGGTTTTTGCTACAGTGCTGGTTCTCAAATAGGAGTGATTTCATTTCTTAATGGACACTGGTTTAGGACACATTGTAAAGTGGACCACCCTCCACAAAGCCTTAGCCCTCCCAGTATTTCAATAGCTCTAAGGAAAGAAGCGACATTATCCAAGAAAGACCTCTGCACTCTCTGTTTCATTTCTACATCATTTCTGTCACCATCTCCAACAAACATTTCCCATTTTGTAGGGAGTCAGTTTCTCTTCCTCAACTACAATGTGCAGGGCCTGGTTCAGGAACTCTGTTGCTGACACCATGCTACTGCAGGAATGCTCCTTTGTGTTATCACACTGCTGTGTCACCACATCATTGGGTCATACAGCTCTAAGACTTGATCTTCTGTATCCCATGATGCACCATGAGTCTCCTGGAAGCTACACTTCAAATTGCTAATACCTGTCATTGTTCTATGGATATAGCCTGCCAATAACATCTGTTGTTTGGTGAAGCCAGGCTTACCTCTAGAAATACTGTTACACGGGATGCTGGAAGTTAGCTTAAGTAGATGGCAAAACAGGATTTCAGCATTGCAAATTAAGTGTGGAAATTACAGATGCTTTTCTGAAAATAGCTGAACTATTTTTAAATTTTTTGAAACGTTACCATTCATAAGTATGGAGGTCTGCCTTGATAATTAAGGATCTCCCTACATATTCAGTTACATGCATTTAACTGAAAATGTATTAAAACATTATGTGTTAATTAAGCATAGCATGATTGTGTATGTATATAAATATAAAATTATCATGAGGTATACATTTTAATGAAGAAATTCAGTGATAGTCTTATAAATACACACATATATCCAATTGAAACATATTTTGACATTTACACCATTAAGTTTTCCAAAGTCCAATGATTGCATATATTAAATAAATGAAATATTATATTTGCAATAAAATAAAAAAACTCATTCTCTGCCTTTAAAGAACTTGGAAACATTTAATGAAGTCACTGTCTTCTATGTTTTGTTTTTTAATTTCTGTGTTTTGTTTTTCAATTTCTGAATTTTAAGCTGTGAATGTATTCAATAATGTAACGGATTAAGAAAATGTGTCTTACAATTAGCTAACAAGAGTGTAGGTTAGTTTGCTGACTGTTAATCAGTACCAATGCATGTATCCCATTCCCAGCAACTGTTACACTTTGAACAGCAACATTCACAAGTAGCATTTCACAACATCATTTCCCTTTGTCTTTCTCTAAACAGAGTAAAGGCTACATCTGGCACACCTGTGATTAATTCTTTTGAAGTCGAGGTAAACATTTGGGTAAACACCAGAAACTTATTTCAACAATCCTTAAGGGCTTAAAGCTCAGTTCCTGCACCCATAAACTGCGTAGGCTTCATTTCAGACTGTCTCCAAATCTCAGACAGCTTATTTAATAGTCTAACTTTCAAACTCATCTGTAAAGTGGGGACAGTGTGTCGGAAGGACGGAGCTGGTGCAGCGCACGGCATCTGTCATCGATAAGCCTGAGATGCAGAAGTGTAACAAATCACAATGGCGGAGCAAGGCAACCCAGCCCCACCTTGCAGCCTTGGAGGTAGATACAGTAATATCCCTGTGACAAAATTCCATCATCACAGGAATATTTTTACAAAAGAAATCTGGGACCAGTAAGATGGCACCACTAGGTAAAGGTGCTTGTTGCTAACTCCGATGAACGAATCTGATCCCAGCGATCCCCTCCATGGCAGGAGAGAAGCAACTTCTACAAGTTGTTCTCTGATGTCCACATGGATCATGTCTATCAGGTCATCTTCACACATGTAAAGGAATAAATACTCTAAGATTTTTTTTTTTTATAAAATCCAAAATCCTTTTACTGTGGCCATAGTATGCATACATAGCATTTTCACGGTTTATTAACAACTCAGAACACCTCTCTGCAGTGGGTAATGTTTTCAGTTGCTTTCTCCCTTTATGCAGTTTTTATCTTTTATCCTTCCACTGTTGGTAACACTTATTTTATTCGAATCGATGTTGTGGTATTGCATAGCGCTTTAAAAGAATTGAAGACTGGATTGGAGATACACCTCTTCGGTAAATTCAGCACTTGCCCTTTTCACCGATGTTGTCACCATCCTAGACATATCATGTCATATTCTTAATAGACATCTATACATTTTTTTACAACAAACTGTGAAACATGCAAATTTCTCATAGAGAATCCCTGTCTTGTCTTCCTGTCTTCCTGTCTTCCTGTCTTCCTGTCTTCCTGTCTTCTTGTCTTCCCGTCTTCCCCCCTGTAGTAGGAGAGCATTGTCAAAATATCTTTCAGGGTCCTGTGTGTGCCATGTCGCTCGTAGAAGCAGGGCCCAAGAAATATTTTCCGAATGAAACTACAACTGTGAACATTTGTAATGAATGGTTATATATTGGCTAAAACAACCATAAGTCAAATTATTGTGAGCTTTTATTGCATCCATTCATCTTATTCTTTAGATTGAGGATTGTAGAGGAGAGTATGACTCATGTACTATTTTGTCTTCAATGCCTCTTGGGCCAATTTCCTAAAATTGTTCTTTTCATCTTTATATGAACATAAAGAGCAGAAATTTATAACGTACAGCTAATACAAGACATCGGACATTTTTAACTTTTTAATTAATTTTAATATAATTCAGGGATCATTGACGTGTTGCTATAATTTCAAAATGTAAGATAACCAAATCTGTTGGCTATATACTTTCATGAGCTATCCTCCTCTACAGAAGAGTTAAATGCTGAAGCATGTACTCTATTAAACTTATTTATAAGCCCATATTTTCAGTCTGTATCCTGAGAACCTCCACAGTGTGACTAAAGCAGTGACATTTTCCACCTCTGCCTTGCAGTATAATGTAATTTCCATCCCTTACGCTCCCTTTCTGCAAGGAACTTGAATGCAGTAAATAATACATATGTGCAACAAGCAGGAAAGGACACAAAACAGGTAACAAGAAGCACTTACGGCAAAGAGCCACATGAATAGTAAGGGAGCAAGTCATTCCACAGAGCCACCAAAGATGCTACACTGAGCTTCAACCACGTTTTCTAGGGGACTTTCAAGGTAGAAAAAAAAAAAAGATTTATGACTTCTTACATAATCCCAGTAAACAGATACCCATAAGTGTGTCAGGGATACTGTGAAAGAATGCTACCTCCTTAGGTTAAACTGAAGAGCAGAGAAACACATGGCTCCATTGCTTTCTCTAATGACTGCATGACACTCTACACATTACAGTCCATTCTCAACATTTATAAAGAACACTGAGGAAGGCAGGTGACAACGGACAGCCAAGTCTGAGGACTGCAAAACTGTCTCCTCTGGGAACAGAAATGGGGCAAAAGTATTAGCCCTAGAAACAAAACGGCGAACAGAGAGCTGGTAAGTAACTGGAGTGGGTTGCTCTGAGGATCATTCAACAAACATTCTGGAGCAAGCAGTACTCACGTAAGGTAGAAAGAGAACATGAAAATACTGATCTCTTTCCCATTTTGTTAAAGGTCTTTATGCTCAAAATTAGAAGGTGAATAATTAAATAATGACAATTAAATAATAATAATTAATTAATGGTAGATAAACAATTACCCAAGTAAACACATGATAGGAAATAATCACAAAGCAAGAAAAACTAAACAGAAGGCTTCATTGAAAAAGTAATATTTGCATCAAGTTGATGAGGTGGCTGAGAGGAGGGCTCTCTCCCACGTAATAGCATACCTCATACATGAGTCACACAATCAAAACGAAAGGTGGACGGAGCTTTTCAAATGAGGAATAGAAAGGGAGATTATCAGAGCATGATGAAGAATAAGGTAAGGGAAGAAATTAAGAGTCAGATGGGGGCTTTGGTGCATCTGAAGATGTCTCCTCTAAGGGCCAGGAGAAGCTATGGAGAATGTAAGGGATGAAAAAGATGGACCAGGTCACTTCTGAAAAACTCTGTGCAGCTAATGGACTGGAGAGAGGCAGATGGTGTAAGCGCTCCCTCAGAGGTTCCTGAAGCAGAAGAGGGAAAGGATAAATGTGGAGTGGTAGGTGAAGACTGAAAATGATCCCAAAGATACGTTAGAGGTGAGTATCAAGAGACTGTAGTAATGGACTGGATATGGCTTGAGAGAAGGAGACGTGATGCCAAGTAAGGTTTCCATGTCCTGATGCCATTAACTCAAAAAACTGCTTCAGAGAGGAATATGGTGAACAGCTTTAAAGTGGAATTAAAAAGCAAAGCAAACAAACAAACAAAAAAACAAACAGGCAAAACAAACAAACAAACAAAAAACCCTTGTTTTGGCTACAGTAAGCATGAGAATTTAGATCGATTATTTAAAAAAAAAAAAGAGCAGAGAGGCATAGGAGAAGGTACAGAAAGAAACAGATGGAGGAAAGAAGGTAGGGAGGAAGGGAGGTGAAAATCAGAAAGAAGAGGTAGGGAAAGAGTTAGGGGAGAAGAGAGAGGAGCAGCAGCCGCAGGAGGCAGCAGCAGTGCTGTCTTGCTGTAAGACATTCCCAAATTGTGGGGGAAACTACTTGGTGAACTGTCGGTCAAAAGAGAGCAGAACGATCCTGTGTTGGAGCATGTCAGTCCATACCGCAAATGGCAGCTTTCTGAAGAGGGGTACTTCAGCTCAGTGAAGAAAGGAGCTAATTTTTTAAAGTTCACTGTGAAAGACATTCTTAGAGGGAAGGGGCTGTTTCACCCATAACAACTCTGATGGTAGACAAGTCTACCTGAAATGTTTCCAGTGTTGAAGCTGAGATGGGGTGTCACCGTCACCTCAGGCTGGCCACGACTCACATGCCTTCTGCTTCCTTTGGCGAGACCCTTTTAAAGCGGCGGTTCTCAACCTTCCTAATGCTGCAATCCCTTGATAGAGTCCCGCATGTTGTGGTGACCCTCAGCCATAAAACTATTTCATTGAGACTTTATAACTGTGACTTTGCTACTGTCATCAATCCTAAGGTAAAGATCTGATACACAGGACATCTGGTACTGGGGTGGAGACCCACAGGCTGAGAACCACTTCTCTATATTGATGGCTGTAGTGTCGCCTATGCTCTGGGAGACTGGGCTCTCCTCTGTCACTATTATTCTTTAATACAAGTTTTTTAAAACTGCACTAGAGAAAGAGTGGTTCAGGGAGATCAGAGATCAACTTTTGAAGTTGGTTTTCTTCCTACCATGGAGACCAGGGGATTGAACTCCAGTTGTTGACTTGTTACCAGGCACTTTTACTGGCTGAGCCACCTCAGGCATCCAACTCGATTTTGTTGAGTTAATTACAAATGTCAAGTTTTAAAATTGTACCAGGAAAACAAATCATCTTCACATAGGCCACTGCGAATATTTAGTAAACCATTTAATTGACTACTGAAACTACAATGAGCAAACTACCAGCTGTTTCTTTCTTGTTGTAGTAGTAGTAGTTGTTGTGGTGGTGGTGGTAGTGGTTGTTGTTGCTGGGTTTTGTCTGTTTGTTTTGAACTTGTACACATTCCTCTCCTAGCCTCCTGAATAGAGAGGTCCACCCTATACCAGCAATGGGCTGCAGAAGTCAGGAGCTCACAGCTCTCTCATAATCACAGCCTCCCCTACATGTACAAGTCACTAATTTACTATGACTTTTTTTTCTTCCTGTGCATACACTGAGCCTGAAGCCTTCTTCTCAATGCATCGGCCCCAGATAATCAATAACCAATGACTGGTATTGTCCTTAGAGATGATAACGATCAAATCAGTCATCATCTGGGACCAGCTTTTTGACTCACAGCAGATCCCACCTGGGACAAGGAACCCTGACAATTTCTCTGAGGTCTGTGAAATCTTGCTGAGATCCTGGATATTCTGAAGGACATTTCCCTCCCCCTTGAAAACACTATATATCCCCACTCTAAAACAGCTTGAGATATTTTAGCAGATTCCTTTGTGTGGTCTCTATAGCTACGAACAGGTGGTAGCTTTAAGTCAGACATATTGCTTTAATGTGTTATTATACCTTCTGCAGACTGGGAAAGAGAATCGGTCCTGTGGTTCAGATGCAGCCTGCTTGCCAGAGACAGAGGTCTCAGGCAAAGGATGCTAGCTAGCCCTCAGAAAAAAATAGAAAAAAAATTTTAAAAACTTCTTTTTCTTTTCTATAGACTTCAATCTGTGATTCTGAGTGTACATTTCGTGGTTGTTGTTCAAGGATGGTACCTATCTCATCCAAGCTCAATTTTCATATATCTGGGGATTTTTTTCAGACAAGACAGTCTGTTAAAAATGGTGCTCTGACTTATTAATAAGTTGGTTCAAGTAGATTTTCATTTGCGTCCCAGGCATAAGTGCTCCGTCTGGTTGATAAATCTCCACACTAAACACAAACCGTGTTATTAGTCATATACTAACTGCTTTAATGGGCCATTTGTCATGATCTTTAACAGCCATCAATTGATCTCTGGGACTCGGATGTCACACTGCGATGCTACCATGTTCAAAGATCCTAAGTTTAAATGAACTACAATAAAAAAAAAAAACACTAATTTTCACTAGGGATGAAGACTTATTAAGCACTGTAATAAAAATGCGCAGAACAAATGGTACCTTGAGAGTTCTTGTTTTTCACAACAACAAAAAAGATGGAAATCAAGCCAGACGGCCCTATCTTTGGTTCCTAAGGCTTTAATAAAGGTAAGTCTAAAAATTCTATTTAGACTTCTGGACAGTTACATCTTAAGCCATCAGAAATAATCAGATAGGTTTTAAATCAGTGGGGAGATAAACTGATCGATTTTGACCTTGTAAAACATGAACTCTAGAGGTAGCTTAATTTCCACACTTATCGCCGCTGATTGCTCCTCCACTTCCCCTTGCTTTAAAAGAAACTCCATCAAACTCTGGTTTCTCTTCATAAGACAGGCAGGCCCTACACCACTTAATGAAAATAAAACTGAAAATGCTTAGAAATAAAATGAGTTGTTTTTGAAAGAGGTTCTCCAGGCAAATACTTCCTCCCTAAGTATATAAAGGCAAGGCCTTCCTTCTTATCGGATGCTCTCCCGGGGCAGCATTAGTACCCCCATGTTTTATGCATGCAATACAGAATGTTTCTTGTGAGTATAAAAGCCAGGCTGGAGAACTGAATTAAGTTTGCTGAGAATGGCGAGGGATGGGAGAAGGGTACATGCTACTGAGAAAAACTGTCCTATTCCTTTATCTTTTGGGGAGATCTGAGGAAGCCTTTCTCTTGGAAAGTGCTCAAAGACAGATCGGATGTGACAAGCAAGGTTCAGTGTTGGAACAGGTCTGCCTGCGTCGGAAACCCATGGTGGGAAAGGAAGGCAATATGCCAGAAACTGATTAAATTTCAGTCGTCTATCCCAAGCAGTCCCTTATTGCTTGTAAAATGCTCCGTATAATTACAGTAACTATGGGTTTTCAAGGAATTTACACATTACCCTTATCATGGGACTTTCTTTGTGGGTGCATTTCAACTTTAAAATCAATATCCCTAAAATAAACTTTAATAAGATTTATTAATTTTATCTATGTGGACCTTTTAAAAGTCAATATCAAATATCTTTCTCCAGATTCCTCTTGGCATTTAAGAAGCTTAGATATAATCAAATGTCACGCCCTCTGTATGTTACACCACGAGTGTGCCAGGGCTTTGCTCTTGTGTACAACACCGACCTGTGTTAAACTTTGAAAGAGTTTGAGATCAATACTAAAGACTGTTTAAAATGTGGGGGTCACTCTGGTACTCAATCTTGGGTCAGTTGACAAGACCCATTAGCTGTCTCTTCAGCTTTTGTCTTTCTCAGTGTTAGGCCCCAATAACCCTCAAAGTCATTTGACAGCTGCAGCTGACCCTACACCAGGCTAGTGAAAATCGCCTCTTTGAAACCAACCTTCAGGCTCAAGAGGGCAAAAGACAGGAAAAGGCTTTTTGGAAGGAAGTGCCCAGAGAACAGGCCTGCTTTCATTCCTTCCAAGTACAGGCAGAAACACTTGGAAGATACACCGGCCTCAAACCTTTCCCTTTACAGAAGCAATGGGCGGCCATTTTGTCTTTACTGTAGGCTTTCAAAGGGAGGAATCCCTGTCAAATATCACTAGATGACTTCTAAATGCCAATGGTCTTAATCCAGGATCTTAATTCATGTTCTGGTGCTATATCAAAATGCCCAAAGATAAGTATTTTTAAAGGAACAGAAAGGCTTGCTTCATAGTTTAGAAGGCTTGAAAGTCCAAGCTTAATACTCACATCTGCATTCTGCATACAGTCATGTGAGAGAGGACAATATCAGTCCCAGAAGAGACTTAAACATGTTTGGAGTGACCTCTAATTCAGTCTCCGTACACCTCACCCACACCCAACACGCAACCATTAAACCTTTTGCAGTGTGAAGGGTGGTAGTTCATGAACCGGATCCCACGCCCACACCCCCAGCCCCGCCCACTCCCCACACTCCACACTCCCCAGCTCCCAGCTCTGCACTGTCTTTTGGGTAGCTCTCAATTTCATTATGTCTGCAACCAAGCTCCCAATATGTGAGCCTTCCAGAGACCAGCCAGGTCCCACACCTCAGCTGCAGTAAACTCACACTTCCCACCAAAAGGAGGAGATTTGAGAAATACAGATGTTAAGATTCTTATTGACACTGAACCGATTTTGTCACTATTACCTGGAGGGGAAGGGGTGGCTCAAATTGTGTTATGCTATAAAACATTAATCTTAATCTCATTTGTTAATGAAATTTGCAAGACAACTCATTCTCCTAAAACAAAGCGTAGGCAGTCAACTTGTGTGTGTGACACATTGGATTCAAGAACTGGGCAGCAAATGGAAGACGCCTTTAATCCCAGCACTCAGGAGGCAGAAGCAGGTGGATTTCTGAGTCCAAGGCCAGCCTGAACTGAGTGAGTTCCAGAACAGCCAGAGCTACACAGATAAACTTTGTTTTGAAAACAAAACAAAAAGTAGGAACACTTAACACTGATAAAAACAAACCCCACCTATATATGGCTCTACAGTTAAAAGCACCGAGTTTTTTTGCAAAGGAACTGAGTTCAGTTTATGACATCTACATGGTGGCTCAGCACC
>JANHMN010000001.1:9567941-9601954 GCA_030674055.1 Rhabdomys pumilio
AAAGGAACTGAGTTCAGTTTATGACATCTACATGGTGGCTCAGCACCATCTATAACTACAGTTCTCGTTTTTACTTCCATGGCACCTAACATACATGCAGACATACAGGCAAAGCATCCATGCACGTGGAACAAATTAAATTTTAAAAAGTTAAAAACCTTAGCTTTCAGATCAAAAGTTTTCTAAACATTCTAAATTCTCCTTTGACTGTTTCTCCATTATCCTATGACCTCTTATTTCTGAAAATGGTTTTATACATGTTTCTGTAACAACATACAAATTCATACCAAATCTTAATTAACTGTCCTGCTTAGTCATGCCTTAAGGATAATGTAGTTAACCTGGATAAATAGTGTGTCTCTCCATCTGGTTGAAAAGCATGTGGAGAGAACTATATTTCAGTACTTTAACATGCTAAGTGGCCTCTGCAAAGTGTCACCTGGACTTTACCTAACAGAGTCAGCCATCTTGGTCTCCCACACATAGAATCTGCTGGTGACATAGTTTTGTCTCAACTCAAAGAACATGTGAGGACTTAATTATGTCTTCTAGTCAACTTCAGGATTGGTATGTTTAAAAGTCCTGTACATTCCTTTGTAATTTGCACCATCTATGGAGATATATCCATGAATTTCTGACCCATTTGCCTCCTTTCTGGGAAAGAACACGAAAAGAATGCTTGAGGTAGTTCTTCCATTTTTCTTTGGATCCAGAGAACCTGTTAATCCCAAAGAAGGGAGGAAGAAGACCACTAACCCAAATTTCAAAGTAAAAGTTCTGACTATAAAGTGAGATTTCAAAATAATTTTAGTTAGTCCAAATGATACAAACCACCATCTTATGTTGATTTTTTAAGTGTAAAATTATTTTCCTTCTAGGGTTTTTCTTCCTTTGGTTGTTAGTTTAATTGACTGATTGTGCATCGGTTTGTTCATTTGTTTTTTTGAGACAGGTTTCTCTGTGTAGCCTTGGCTGTCCTAGAACTCAGTCTGTAGGCTGAGCTGGCCTTGAACTCAGAGATGTGCTACCTCTGCTTCCCAAATGCTGGGATTAAAGGTAAGCGCCACCACTGCCTGGCAATAAATGTCTTGTCATTAAGCAAGTGTTATTTTAAAAATGTTAAGAGAGTCAGAGTAAAGGAACATCATATTTCTAATCTGCCTCACCTAAAACTTTAGCAATCAGTATGTAATAAATACACTGTAAAACATTGTGATTTCTATTTTTATTTTTTTCCTGACTGTTATCTGACAGCCCTCTTGCATTGCTTTGCATATTTCTGGTGATTAATTTTTAATTTGAGTCAAGGTGAAATGAAAATAAAACTGTTATTTTGATTAAATTGCTCTTAAATAAATAACAATATTTTTGATCATCCAAGAGAGCTTTTTTTAGCTTCTATCTGGTGTGCGCCACATGCCAGTCAACTGGGATGTTTGTGAGATTAGCAGCTATTAAGATATGAGTTGTCCCAACTGTGCTTAGTATCTCATCTGTCATCATCGTGATGAGGATGGCCTCAAACAGCTAAATATATTAATGCTTTACAGGAAAATAGGGTCAAAAGATAATCTCACATGCTGGCCCTGTGGGGATTAATTCAAACAGATTTCTACAATGGTCACATGTCACCAAATGGTACACCTGACCTCAGATCAGACTGAAAAAGGTCACACATCCTTATATCCACACACGCAGGCTGGCTCTGCCTTGGAGAATGTTCTGCTGCTGGGAACACACAGAAGTGAAAATTTATCTAGCTATAATCCCCAAAAAAGAAAAGTAACCTTATTTGATCAGAGCCAACCTTCACTGCAGGGGTTAATTATAGAGATTTTTGGATGTACCTAAAACAGGTATTAGTATTTAAAAGTGGACTGTCCTTGAAATACAGTGGAAATAATAAATCTTTCCCTTAATATTTATTCATTTTTATTTTATGTGTATGGAATGTTTTGTCGGCATGCAAATAAATGCACCACATGCACATAGTGATACAGGAGGACAGAAAACGGTGTAGGATCTCCTTGGAAATGGAGTTGCAGGTAGTTGTGAGCTGCCTTATGGATGTTGGGAACTGAACCTGAGTCCCCTGTGAGAACTCAAGTACTCTTAACCACTGAGCAATATTTCCTGCCCCTGGATCTCTCCTGACATACATTGTAATGACCATCTATTTGTCCAACAGCTCATAACACACAGCATACGTAATCACTGTATCTGCCAGCTGCTAACAGAAGCCTCTTCCAACAACCTATGTGTCTCCTTCGGAGAGAGCTGCTTCCCAGGTTGGAGGCTGGCATCGACCTGTATCTCACAGAAGTGCAAAGCAAGTGTTGAGGTTCTACATGAAAGACACCTGCTGTGCGCACTGGAGAAAACATGTGAACGTGACTCAAAGGATGTTTCCGAGGAAGCTGGGAACACATATTAACAGCTCTCGCCGGTAGCATTTGAAAGTTTAACAACAGATTAATTTGGCTAATAAGTTCACACATGACTCGAGCATACATTCTGCAAATGCTGGACTGTTTCTTACATACATTTTCATACTAAACAATGCCTGGCGCAGTGCCTGGCCTAGTGTGTGCTCTCAATAAATATTTGATGATGAACGGTTTTTGTTCACATCAAATCAAAGTATCCAGCTGGTGAAAGGGGGAGGCTCGTCTCCCTTAACTTCTGGATATTCATAATCCATTTAGCCGCTTCTTAAAAACAGAAAGCCAGGTAGCATAGAACTGGTTAACAACAAAAATGCTTGAATAAAAACTCAAGACAATAAGTCACTTTGAGAAAGATCTCACATTTGCAAGTAAAATGGATGGCTTTGAAAAAAAAATTCATGTTGCTACTTAAACTCTGAAGTAATGATTAGGTAAACTTAAACACTTTAATGATATGGCATGGTTCTCTTTATATTTTGGAACTGTAAGAAAGGACATACACAATATTATATCAAGCCATGGTGATAAAAATGAATAGGGGCTCATTTTTTTCATGATTACTTCCTCTGTATTTATTTTCCCTAATAATTATTAGCTTTATATAAATAATATGCTTTATTCCCTTGTTAGTTGAAAATGATGTTTGACATTAACGAAAGGTCAGGTTCATGAGTGGGAAACCACAGTGAGCATTGCCTTTATGGATTATTGAATTAAGAGGTCCATATATTTGACAAAGTATAGAAATCAAATAGCTGCCATGTTAGCAGTGCCCTTTCGCATGCCACAGATTTATTGACATTTACCAAGCATTAAAAAAAAAAAAAATGTTAGCGCTGTGAGTGCTTAGTATGCATTGTGATGTAAAACCTGCAATCACATCCCCGGCGATTATGGGGGAGCATTTAGATCAGAGCAAATGCTCCCACTGATTAGACATTGACTTGCATAGAAGTTAAGCAAGGCCATTCCACATTAGGAAGCATGGGAGAGTTAGGTTGCACCTGTTGATGTAGCTCTTTCCTGACTCTGTGTCACACCTGCATAATTGTTCCATGGCCCTTCTTTGCATTTGATAATTTGGTGTGACAGAGGATTCTGTGATTAACCAGTGTGTTTACTGTCATATGCCAGTGATATGGAATTCCAAAAGGAGGGTATGTAACTGAATGTTCTGCTCTGCATTAAAGTATAAAGCCAGAACATAGGTTTTATGGTGAGAAGTATGAAGGAGCCATCTAAGCAAAGCCCGATCAGATTCTGGAATGTGGACTCATACAAACTCCTTTGTCTTCCCATGGCAGACAGACCGGCAGACTGTGTCTGTCCTTTACTCTGGAGTCTCGTGTGTTATTGTCAGTGAAAGAAATAATATTACAATAATGGATAGCATTATTGTACTCTCTTTGGTGGAGATTAAATAAACCACAAGACATGCTATAGAATTTGAATGATGGCTTTCAGAAACCAATCAGATTATTTAGATACTTAAAGGGGCAATTTTGTTTGTTTACTTATATATTCAGTCAGTCAGTCAGTTTGTGACAGGGTCTTATGTAGCCTTGACCGTCTTTAAACTTGCTGGATGGTCTCGGACGACTCTGTCCTTCTGATTTGTCTGGTTTACCTCTCAAGTGTTGGGACTACAGGTGTGAGCCTCCGCTCGGATTCACACTGTTCTGAAGATCGAACCCAGTGCTGCATGCATGCTTGGCGAGGGCTTTGCCAACTGAGCTACACTCCGAGCCCCCAGGATGATTTACATCCACCAGGTTTAGTGAAACCCATGTTTCAAGAGTTTCAGAAACACAAAGCCCAAAGCTTTTCAAGGTTTAATCTCAGATAAAAGCTCTTGTTTGAAAGATTACATGGACTTTGAAACTTTCACAAGCTTACAATGTACCCTAAACGTTGGACTTCTCTGAAGAAACATATATTTAAATATATAACAATATATTTTATACAAAATTGAGGCAAGTGCCTGTAACATATGTGCCTTTCACCTTATTTCTTCTAGTAATACATCAAAGCGACAAAGTTGGTTTCCAAAATGAGGAGGGAGGTGGAATTTCATCTGAAACTTAAAAGCACCTGAGTTCAGGACTTTGTGGATTTATATTTTCATGTTTTAAAAATACACATTTTTTCCAGTTTTTTTTTCTCCTCAAAGAGTATAGGCCCCAGTCCCACAGACAGCGTGGCAGGCATTCTGAAGAACCAGAGCCCGAATAGCAGAAGCAGGAATATATTCTTATACCTTTGGAAGGATGAGGAAGGTTTCAAAGCCATGCTGCAGCTGGGCTCTCTGATTCCCGAGCAATAGTCAAGGAATGAAGAAGGAGCAGGAAGAATGACTACCGATGGCTTGGGCCGATGTAAGAAGCACTTTCCTGGTGAGAGTCGCTTAGCTAGAGATTCACAATGTCCTGTAGGGCCATGATGGAGGGACGCTGGAGCTGTGGTGGCCTGTGCAGCAACTGCATTCTGACGTCATAGTACTATGTCAGTGAGCAAGTTGCGGACTTCTGTAAGCCAACAAGTAGATATTTACTAATTCTCTTACAAGTCACAGGAGGTGCTGGTCTGACCCATACTCATTTCTAAGAATCACTGTGTTGTGAGAGAGGTTGGCCAATCAATTGTAGTCTAAAGAATGAATTCGGGGATATGGGGGTGTTAATGATGTGAATCTGTAGGTCTCTTCACCCAGGCAACGAGCATGCACTGTGGGGTTTAGTAGACTGCTACTTCACTCTAATAGATACTCTATTTAAATGAAACATGTAGTAAACAAACTATTCATAAAGATGGATAATGATTAGAAGACTTTTTTTTTTCTTTTTGTCCTTTTATGGAAAGATACAATGGCTTAATGGTATTAATATTAATATCAGATAAATATTTGGGAGCAAGCTATACTTCCAGAGATAAAGAAACTACTTTCTTCTTAGTTTTAATAAAATCACTTTATTCTAGTTCAGTCAGAACTAAAAACATCACACAGCTAGTTTAAGGAAGCCATTCAAACACTTTCCTAGTCCCAAATGGAGATGTCCAGAAGACTGTTCTGAAGGTTAACGTGGCGGTGACTATAGTAGGAGACTAGTACGGGTGGTCAGAAAGGCATCACTGAGCAGTGTTCTGCTGAAATCTCAGTGGCAAGGACATGGGCAAGAATATTTCTGGAAATAAAACATCATTCAGAACATGGTAAGAGAAAGAGCTTGGGGAGCAGAGACAGGTCAACACGGCCAGTGCCCAGTGACCCAGCATGGTCCTGTCTTTACAGAAGTCAGGGAGTAGGAGAGCGAAGACCTGCTCCATAGTGGGCTGAGAGGCATAGAAGACACAAGTGGCTTCAAGATGTGTCAGCTCCCAACTTCTGCTCCTCCTGCCTCGTCAAACTCTCTACACTTCCGGTTTTGTTCAGGAGAATGGGAATGCCAGGTGACTGTGACTCCCAAGTCTTGTAAGTGCTACTGGATCACGGAAGCACTAGACAAAGTGAGAACATTTGTCATGACAGACAACTGTGACTGTTAAGGAGAATAAGCACAGTCAAGCTCAAACACTTCTATACTGGAGGCATAAGAATGGTATCCCACCCATGAAGGCTCCAGAGTGTCCTGCTCCAAGAAAATTGTCTAAGCAAATGTCTTCTTTCTCTGATGTGTACAGGTAGGTACTCACAGGCTCTGCATTTGTGATCTAAGAGTGCCAGGCTATATACATCTCAAACTTTGCAAACTTGACATTGTCTACATGATACTAGTTCTGTGTGCATTCAGGACACAAGAGTTGGAAGGGAGAAGGTAAAGAGGCTTGCACCTGTGTGAGAAAGTAGAAGACTGATGAGACCACACGCTGTGTAGCAGTGTCAGATGCCCTGTAAGGAGACCCACTAGGAAAGCAAGCCCAAGTTGCATGAAGACCCCAGGGTCCTAGAACACCTGTCTAAATTAGCCGTTGGAACTAAAGGAACTGACGCAGGAGAAAACCATGCAAGCTTACAGATATCAGACCGTGGAGTTAGAACCTACCAAGCCCAATGGAGCCCAGGCGATATGGCCTGAAGCTCCAGGTACAAGACATGGAGCCTGTAAGATTTTAGTATTTGTCCTGTCCAGTTTCCATCTTGTTGTAACCTGTTCTATCTTGTTTTGACCTGTTCTTTCTTTGTGTTTTTCACAGTCTTCCTCTTGGGATGAGAAGGGGTTTGCTCAGTGCCATTGCGTAGTGTGTGATGTGGTTTTCTTTTCCCATGGGCTCACAGTTAAGACATTGCCTTGAGTCTCAGATAACTTTTGAATGGTTGCCAGAATTGACAGAAAATGGGGGCTTTAGAAGTTAGACTGAATTCACTTTGCATCGGCCACAAGTCTGTGGAAACAAGGGTTAAAATACAGTATTACAAACATCACCAGGTTCGTGTGTTTGCTTGGCTCTCAGATGATGGTGCTGTCTTGAGACATTCTGTAACCTTTTGTTATATGGATTAGAAGAAAAAAAAATTCACTCTGGGTGCGGGTAGGTGTTGTAGCCTAGCTCCAAGCATCAGCTCTGGCTTTAGCTTTTTGCTTCTTCCTGTTAACCTGATGTAACCAGACACCTCACTCTTCTGCTGGCAAGGAGATGAGCTTCCAGGGCCTCCCTGATGGCATGACTTTCTCACAATATGAGCTGTATATCTTAAACCAGTGGTTCTCAAACCATTGGTCACAACCCCATTGACAACCCCACTGACAAACCTCTATCTCCAAAAATATTTACCCTATAATTCATAGCAGTAACAAAATTCCAGTTATAAATAACAGCAAAACTAATTTTATGGTTTGGAGTCAGCACAGCATAAGGAACTGTATTAAAGGGTTGCAGCATTAGGAAGGTTAAGAAGCACTGCCAACTCTGAGCAGGAATAAGGCCCTGCTCCTTCAAGGTGTTCCTATCAGGTATTACATCACAGTGAGCAGAAAATTAAATAAAAATAGCATTTTCTTAAACAAGATGGAATTTGCATGACAAAGTGTCAAACCAAAAAAATTATTTCAGTAGCTCTATTTATATATTAAAACATGAAAAAAAACTTTGAACCATTAACACATTTTATAAAATACATCATTAAATTCCCCTGCCTGATTTAGCAGGATATAAGTTTTCCTACAATCTCTATCTACAGAGGCAGCTTTGCTACAAGATTGGAGGGCAGGAGGTATGGAGACGTGGTAGGGAATACATGTTTGTTCCTTCCTCAAATGTGTACACTGAAACATTACACCCTAGTATCAGGAAGGGGTGCCTCTGAAAAGCCATTAAGCTGAAAGGTATTTGCCTCGTTAAGGAGGGAGCCTGTCATCCTCCTGGGATGTTGCATACCTTCGAGGGAGAGTCTCCTTTGAAGCAAAGATCAGGTTCTGATCACAGGCACAATCTTCTGCATCTCGGTGTTAGACTCTGCAGCCTACTGCACTTTGGGTGTTTGGTACCATGTTGAAGCAGTCCACTTTCCGGAGTGCTCTCCCAGAGCTCCCAGAACAGCATTAGACACACAAGCTCAGTCCTGACAGCTGGGTTCCTTCACCAGTTGTGAGTGGCCACCTGCCCCAGTGACATGGCCTCTCTGAAAACATCTCTGTATCTTCCTAGTCATCTAAGCATCAAATCGATAAAGCATGTAAGGAGCCTATTAGAGTTTCTCACATAAATTAAATAGCTATTACTGTAGCCTAGCTTTACTCTATGCTGGCTGTAGGCCTTCAAAAATAGTTTTCCACAGTGTTTCTCTCTTGGCCCCTCCCACTCTTGAGAGTTCTTTTCTAACTTTTCCTCAGTCAATCCACATTCTCTGTGCCAAAATAAATGAACTAATTGAATAAAACACTTTTATAATAAATTCCACGCTACAGTTTTTTCAAAATGTGTCCAAATATGACCACTTCTATGGCTTAAAAGAAGTACCAATTGTTCAGCCACGTAATTCTTACTGTGTTCTTTGTGTTTTTTCTATTATGGCCTATTAACACTTTTACTTTCTCAGAATTGGCACTTGTGAAAAATGGCTGTTCACCTCTGTCTGAAGTCATTATCACATATTGATCACCAGTCAGGGTCTTAGAGGGATTAGGTGCCAGTCAGGAAGAGCAGAGATACTCTCAGGATGGATGTGAGGAAGTCTGAGGAGCAGAGGGACGATCTTCCAGGAAAAGGGAAATGGAGGATGTGCAGGGTAAAGATTATACAGTGGGGGATGCCAGGGGATTATCATGTCTTGTGGCTCAAAGTACATTTTCTATGATCACTAATGAGACCCCCTGACTTGGTAATAGCCATTTTTAAGGCCTCCTTTCAAAATGAAGGAACTGTAAGTAACTGGTCTGATGTAGCATGTGTAGACAACCCCCCCACCACCACCAAAAAAATTCTATCAAATGTGCTTGAGTTCAAAGCCCAAGAATTTTTTGGTAATAATAAGATAAATGGGCTTTAAAAAAATGTTTGCCTATAATTCTGCACTTAAATCTCTTAATATGTGGGAACTGTTTAACCTGATTCACACACACACACACACACACACACACACCATTCCATTTTACAGAAACAAATTGATTTAAAAGTCAGAGTGTGCAAGTTATTTACAGTCATACACCCGAGCCTGACCTACAATTTTTCAGCTGTGTGAGTTGGTGATACACACGGTTGTCGTTCATTTATTGGTAAGACACACAACGTATCACAGTGAAGTCTACCTAAGGCAAGCTGTTGTCCCCCAAACCAAAATTGATTCCTGTTCACAAGAACACATAGTGGAAAAGAATAAAATGTGATATGCAAAAGAATGCAAAGCCTTTTTAAGAGAAAGATGAGCAAATGCTCTGTTAAACGTGATTTACATGAATAGTTCTAGCTTCGGCTTTCATTTCCCCACCTCTACCGCTGGCCATTCTAAGTCAATTTTACTTCACGTTGATATTGAGATGAGTTCCTTCTTTTATTCCTTCTAGATATATCAAATCTTAGGGCTAGGGTACTAACTATTGGACAGCCGTGGTAACAAAAGCACCACCTCTCCTCATGGAGTTAAGCACGTGTAATATTTATCGGATAAGCCATTTAATCAGCAGTGAATGTGTAGACCCTCAATCCCAGAATTCCCCGGTACTTTATTCTCTGCAAGTCCTATCTGCATCTTCCAGCCCCACATCACCTCTCTTTCTTGCTCGTACCATTCACAGCACGGTTCCTAAAAATGTATACAAGTTATGATATGCTTTTTCCAAACCTCCACATACACGTATGAATGTGACTGATTGTAAATACTAATCAGGATGAGAAAAGGGCAGAGCTTCATGCTGTCTCCTTGTAATATTTGCATTTTCCATGTTGATTAGAAATCGTTTTCTAGATTAGATATCGTCCAGGTACAGGAAAGCGGAGGCTGAACATAGTCCTCCTGGTGCTTGCTCACTACAAGGGTTCCTGGATCTTCCCACCTGACTTGGGACTATATTTTAACTGACTTAGCAATTTCTTATACTTGTTGCCCAAGTTTCTGAATCTGTTAGTTGTTAAAAGTATGTGCAGATGATCCTAAATACACATGGTTTTGGGTACACAAGGTTCCTCTGTTAAAACTATCATTCAGGTAAGAAGAAAGACTGCTCCCTCACCTGGGTCACTTGATAATTTAATCCTCTCTGATCTCTCTCTCTCTCTCTCTTTCTCTCTCTCTCTCTATCTCTCTCTCTCTCTCTCTCTCTCACTCTCTCAAAACAAAGCAACAACAACAAAAAAATACCAATCACTTCTTCCTCTGTACTAGAGTAGCGATTCTCAACCTGTGCAGGTTGAACAAACTGTTTCACAGGAGTTGCATATCAGATATTCCATACATCAGATATTTACATTATGATTCATAACAGTAGCACAATTACAATTACGAAGTAGCAATAAAGCAATTTTATAGTTGAGGGTCACCACAACATGAGGTCATATTATTAAAGGTCATAGCACTGGGAGGTTGAAAACTGCTGCTGTAGAGGCTACCAAATCCTCTGTGTAATGAGTGATTGCAGGCAAATGGTCCAATTTCAAGTTTATCAAGTTATCTCATTCTCCATATCTGTTTTCTCTCTTGTTGGTTTTATTTTGTTTTTGAGACAAAAAAAAGTATGCTTGATTATATGGTTATTTTTGAAATCATCTAAGCCAAAGGTATTGTTGAAGTATACAATCAAACTCTTCTTAACATATATCCAGCAAGCTTTTGTAGAGATGTAGTTTGCAGCGTGAAGATATTAAGTGTCAGCTGAAGGATCAGTTCTGAACTCTGAGCTCACAGTGATAAAAAATAAAACCAACCGACCAACAAACAAAAACCATGTGATCAGATGTTGAAAGACTATAGAATACACAGAGCTTCAAGAAGCCCCTTTGAAGTAGCATCTTTTGCTTTGAAGTGACTCTACCACCAGCTTGAATGTCTGATAACAGTATCAGCAAATGCAGAGCATCTACCATGTGCCAGATAAGGTTCTAGGAGCTTCTTCCTCTACTCCTAGAAGACACTGCTGTCACTCTTTCACAGAGAAGTCAATTGAGATGCAGAGATTATGCCATGCTAGTAATTTCAGACAACCTGGAGACTGAACCAAGACAGCCTAGATTCAATCCCAACTTCCTAAGCACAACCACCATCAAACACTGTACTGAACTTCTGGCTTGTCCACTCTCAGCTATGCTTGTTCTAAGAACACTGTTTCTAATTTTGCTACAACACTCATGGTTCTAAATGCCCAGGGTGCTCTTAGCTGTCCCACAAAACTCAGATACTGGTCTACACTCTTCTTTGACTCTTAATCTAATTTAGAAGCAACCTCTCTGTGTTCCCATAATGTTCTGTGTGTGTGCATGTATATAACTGATTCTAACTGAACAGGGCCATGTGCAAAGAATTAAAACCTGCCCATGGGATATTTAACTCTTTTTTTGTAACAACCTTATTTGGAAGGTACCTCACGGTACAGAAGCACATTGAGACATCCTGAGGATGCACAAAGCTTCCTATGCCTATGACTAGAATTAATTAATTAATGATAACTGACAAAATAATTATTAAAACTTACACCACCTAATTCCAAAGCTCATTTTCCTAAAGGGGTCATATTCATGTGTGTGTTTCAATGTGTATAAACCCACATAACTGTTATCATACTTGACACATTACACGTTTCACCTTGACTGGCAGCACCCTACTAGTCAGAGCCTTGACTGTTTGGTTTTGTAGCCCCAGATCCTAACAATGTCTAAGACATAGAGAGTAAAATTTTAACAACTATAAATGTTTGCTGTTGCTCCTTATTGGATTCTGTTTCTCCATTTGACCTCTATCTGATGCATATTTTGTGGTGTTTTCCAGGGTTTCAAATCTCAGTCTTCTCGCTCCCAAAAGACTGCCTCCCAAGGCATTAGTTTCTAACTGTTTTAGTTGAGATTTCAAAATTCAAATGATTCTCACTGACTCCCCTGGAGTCTCTGTTTCTCCCTACCTGTGTATGTAAGGAGCCCTCTTCCTGAAATGTCTTTCTCTCCTGTTTCTAATTTGCAAAGTCCAAGTCATGCTTCTGGAAACATCTCTCCCATGAGCCCTTCAGTTTACCTGTGCTGTCTTTGGATTTTTTTCTGTTGTTTTGGTTTGGTTTGCTTTTGCCTACGTTTCTTTAGTAGTGCAATCTCTGTTTCTTATCTTACTACCATTATGAGCATGCCTACATTTCCCACCAAGGAAACTAAGGAAGAACTATGAGGTGCTGGTGTCAGTAATTCGGTGCCTGGGATTAGATTTCACAGACTAAGCCCTCAAATAATCATTTAGCCAATGATTGGATGAGAAATCTAAGCAACACACAGTGAATAGTATTACATTTTTTATCATAAAGTCATTTGGTAATGTTCTGTCATTTTGTCCCAACTGTGATTTAAAGATATAATGAGCGAACAGTCTGCTAACTCTCTATTTCAAGATATAGATTGCATAGAAGGAAATTAATGTTTTGTTGTGTCATTTTGTGCTTTCTCAATGTGTAATTAACACAGGAAGACAAACTAGCCTTTCCCACTAATGCATAAGCTTCTGCTTTCTGAAGGCTCCCAATCTGTTGCCCACCTTGTGCTTGCTCCAGGTCAGGAGCCTACATCAGCTCTCGGGTCCAGAAGCAATTTGTTCCCTCTACTAGGGTAGCGGGGTCATCTGATTGGACTCTCTCTGGTCCTGCCTGAATAGGAAGGGAATTAGATTGCAGTGTCAAAGGAAATTACTCATTCTAAGAAGAAGTCACACATTATCTATGGCCAATGGCGTCTCTGACACTCATTTATGATTAAAATTAAAAGGAAGAAGAGGAGACAGTTTGGCTGCACTTCTACAACAATAAACCCATGAGGACCAAATTAAATCGATGGTGCTGGTCTGTAGCATGCCAGATAAGAAAGTGGTTTTCTCCCAGGGTGTCTTAGAATTTAGGGCCATGGCTAGTGTGTCCAGAGAGGAGATATGCTTCCCAGTGTGTGGTGTCTCTATAGAAATTCATTCTAGAACAAGCTTTATTTCTGTTGATGCCTGATAAATCCAAGTTACCTAGGCGTTCTCTCCAGGAATTATTATGGAGCAAATGTTACCATGTATTTAATAATGTGTGTGTGTGTGTGTGTGTGTGTGTGTGTGTGTGTGTGTGTTGTGTCTGAGTATGTCTATGTGGATCTGGGTGTGTCTGTGTGTGCTCTGGATATGTCTCTGTATGTCTGAGTGTGTCTGTATGTGTTGTATATGCATGTGTATACTCCCACATGTATGTTTAGATTTGCATACACATACATATATTATGGGCACATCAGGACCCAAAGCTGTTTTCCTCATTTGCTCTTTACTTTTAATTACCAAGGCAGTGCCTCTTGATAAACCCAGAGCACACCCATTCTGCTGGTACAGGTACCCTGCCTTGGGGATCATCTGTCTCTGCCTCCTGAGCTCTAGGTTTACAGACAGCCACTATATTTGCCCAGCTTTTACAGAAGTGATTTCAGGGAGTACTGTGGTCCTCACACTTATATGACAAGTACCTTATCCACGGAGCCATGTCCCCGGGCTTGATACCTTTGGTACATGTTCTAAGAAAACAATAATGAATGGGTACCATGAATGATAGGGAAGATAATTATTTCTTGATTATGCATTCCTGAAAAGTTATGGAGCCATATTACAATGTGTAATTTAACTTGGTTCAAATGATATGGACTGGCTCAAAAATGGTGCTGAGTTCTATGCCTGGAGAGAATAAAAAAAATTAAATATTAGATTCAAGTGGAAACGCAATACTGATTTTTAGAGAGTTAAAAAAAATGGAAAGGCTACAAAACTATTTTAGTTTAAGAAATAAATATAGCAACAATGATGGTATAAATGAGAAAGGCTTCTGGATTTATTTAAAGAGGTGTCATCTCTTTGGCCTCTTCACATAGGACCGATGGAACAAAAATGATTTATCACCGGAGCTCTTCTCCGGGGAGAAGGCTGTGATTTGTTTCTTAGATTCGCCTGTTTTATACTTTGACTTTATTGCCTGGCACTTAAAACACTTGAGAGTTTCTCACTTTGGCCCCCAGTCTGCTCAACAGAACATCTCTGCTCGTATGTAGCATAGTCTCTTCAAGTTAGAAACAACGGTTTATTATTTCTTTTTCTAGTTTTTAAGAATTGTAATGGACATGACACTCATGTTACCTTATGTTACTTTACCCGTAGATCGTTCTAGATTCCCATTAAAAGTTATGCTTCCACAGCTCACTGGGAGTTAGATACATTTATGTCTCTGTTATATACGTGCATGCTCAAAGCTATCAACACAGATTGAGAATTACTACCAATTAGTTCAGCAAAGACTTGTAACATGATCAATTTCAGTTCCAACCAAAGGTAAAACAAATACCAGTTGATATTAGGCTTGCATATTTTCCTTTTGAAAGCCTGAATTCAATAAAAACGGATTCCCTGTGAAGCAGACGGTGGCTGGGGCTAATGATCTGTGAATGTGTTCAGCACAGACTGCAACTGAGGACTTTGTAAAGGAATACAACTCCCCAAGTTACTATGAGTTAGACTTCCTGAAGATTCAGCCTGGGAAACAAGGCTTGCTTGGTATCCACATAAACAGTTGAATTTACATTACACCAAGTGGTTCTATTTAAAAATAAATAGGGACTAGGACTAGGCAGTGCTTCAGTTGGCAATGTGTTTGCCTTGGAAGCCTGAACACCTGAGTCCAAGCCCAACACCCACACAAAGACCCAGGCATGGCAATGTGTCTTATAATCCCAACAACGGAGAGAGAGAGACACAGAGAGAGAGGTGAGAGGTAGAGACAGGTAGATTCCTGCAATCTCGTTGACCAGCTGGCCAACTTGATGACAACCTGGGACAATAAGAGACACTGCTTCAAATAAAAAAAATGAAAGACATCTGAGGACAGTGAAGAACTTGGTCTGCTGCATACAGCTGCATTCATATACACAAAGGGCACATGCATGAATGCATGTGTGCAGGCGCATGCACACAAACACACACACACACACACACACACACTAATAAAAATCTATTCTAGTGACAATAAACTTGTTATGTAAAATTTCCCTTTGCTTAATAATGATGGTAAATACTCAAGTTACTTTATTTAGCATACTGCCTAAGTGTCTACTCATTCAAGGGCCTACGTGGAACTGTGGACTGTGTTTTAGGTCTGTGTATTAAGAGTCCACAGAAATTGAAGCTAACTGCTGAGTATGGTGTCACAGACCAGTAATTCTAGCACCTGGAAATAAAGACAGAAAGATGTCAAAAAGCTAGCCTACTGTGTGTGACTTAGTCTAAGAACTAAAAAAGGAGAAAAATAAGGAATTTAAAACAAATAATAAAAACCTTGTTGAGCTGTCACTGCAAGTGGAATTGAATCAAATTTAATCTCTGCTCCAATTTTTATCACATGAACTCTGGATAACTTTTCCACTCATTTTTTCATGATCCTAGAAGTGAATTATTTGAATTCACCATGCCACTAAGTGATATCAAGCTATGCTTTTCTTATGATTCAACGACCAGTCTACTATTTGACCACAAGTAGCAGCTGGAAAAAGATTCCATGCGGTCATGTGTATACGGATGTAAGTAATTTGAATTTGTTTAGGTGAAGTGTTCCGGCAGTGTTGAAAATTCTGCATCCTCAGTAACATCTCCTTTGTGTTGAGAATCTTCATTGTTCTTAGTGAAGCAGTACAGTTCCCATCTTAGCTCACCTTTGTAACCACCTATGAGGGCCCTACGGCTGCTCTCTTCTTATAGACGAAAACATCAAGACTCACAAATGTAGCTGAGTGCCCCATGACAGACAGACAGCAAGTTGTGAAATCTACCTTCAGCTCAAGTCTTTCTCTGCGAAGGTTGGCTTTATACTACACCTTTGTTTTACAAATTGATCCCTGTATTCATTTAGAAATGTGACTAAGTATCCAAAGAAAACAAAAATTACACAAACTATTATTTTCCTCAGATACTGTTTTTTAAGACAAAATCTCACTAGGTAGCCCTGACTGACCAAGAATTTTTTACATGGGCAAGGGTGGACTGGAGCTCATAGAGATTCACCTGCCTCAGCCTCTCAAGAGATAAAACTAAAGTTGTGTGCCTCCCTCATATAGAATTTTTAGTTAATAAATATATGCTTTTAGGTGTTATAATAATATCTTTGCAACTACAAGCTATGAGTTTTAGTTATTAATGAGTGTGGAAGAAGAATATGGAAAGGCTTGTGGGGAATTAGCAAAATTCAGAACTGTAATTTCCCTATATTTATATTAGCATGCTACAATAAAAACACTAAGGACTAGGTAGTTTAAATAAAAGTTGTTTACAGTAATAGAAGTTGGAAACCCGAGACTGAGGTGTAGGGACACTGGATTATCTTGGTGATGACACCTTCCCAGAACTTGTAAGAGCTTTCTCGTTTTACTTCATAAGAGAGATCACTGGTCTCAAATAGATAGTCACTCCGTCCATCACAGGGGGTTCATTGTCACAGCCTCATCTAAACTGTGGGCTCCACCTCACAACATCACACTGAGGAGGGAAAAGAACATGGATATGTACATTTTGAGAAGACAGATACTTTCAATCCAAAATAACTCAACAAAAGACATTTGTGTGAGCATTTCCAAAAGAAAAACATTGTCTGTCACTACAAAAATGTCTCCTGTGAGGGTTTGGTGTGACTTGACAACATATTACAGAGGAAAATGAAATTAATAAGTGGAAATTGGTGGGAGCAATGTCGCATGAACTATGCTTATTGTGATCTTATAAATGTTCCCATTGTGACAGCCTGCAGAAGCTGATGGAGGAGAAAGAATTAACAGTTCCACATGAGGCTTCATCTGACTCACAGTGGGGTGCTAGCCATCTCTCACATTTAAACATGGTGACCATTTGGTAAAAACTAACTTTCAATCCATTTACGAACTACGTTTTGCACTTGCTGTGTAGTATGTATCTGCAGTTGGTAGTATTTGCACGTTAACTAGGTAACAGATTTCTCCTGTGAACCTCAGGTTGAACCAACATTTTAAATAAGAAGAGCCCCACGTTCTGTTCAAATAACAGAACTAGAATGACTCAAAGATGGACAAATATAGCCTTTACGTTCTCCAAACCGGAAGCAAGTCTTTCTCATCAACAGCTACTTTTGAAGTCTCTGTTCTAATTCACTGATCAGATCATGTATTAACCAACATTTTCCATTTTTTTCTCCCGTATTTGTGCCAAATAGCTAAATAATCTTTGTATTCATTTGGTCATTAAATATGATATTTCTTCTATTTAAATTTTTCTCAAAAATCCTAAAATTAATTATGTTTTAGGTTTTGACTTATCTTGACATAGCATGTTTATTATTTTTAAAGGATTATTTTTAATACTTTATTGAAAGGACTGGTATAAAGTGTGTGTATATATATACATTTCATCCATGGGCTCATAATCCTTTAAAAATAATAAACATGCTATGTCAAGATAAGCCAAACCTTAAACCATGAATTGTATGTGTCACAATGGGAGATTTATAAGATCACAATAACCATAGTTCATGCGACGTTGCCCCCACCAATTTCCAATTATTTATTTCATTTCCTCTGTAATATGTTGTCAAGTCACGGACAGCCATGTTAGGAGCCTGGTTTATAAAGAGTGTTCTCAAGCCTTGTGACTTACAGGACTTAACTTCTCAGGCACCACACAGCATGCACAGCCCCTGCTGCTTGAAGATGAAAAATCGTCCCTCCACTTTACATCTGTCCGACTCCTTGGACCTGAAAGGTTCAGTTAGTGTTTTAGGACGTAGGAGCAGGAGTGGGCGTGAATAGAGCATTGTCAAAGACAAATGTATTAAAATCTTTGTGTGAGTTTCCTAAACCTAGCTACAAGATGTTTGAAATAAGATGAAGATTCTCAAGACTGAGAGCCAGATTTCAGAAATGTCCCTAAACAAAATAAAAGAAAGCCCATGGATGAAATAACAATGACAATAGCAACAACCAAGAAGGCATGACAGTGAAGGGCAGGTCTCAAGAACTAAGGTGACAACAAAGACTTTCAGGTGGCTCAGTGGGTGAGGGCACTAATCACCAAGCCTGACAGTCTGAGTTTGACCTCCAGAACTTGCATCATAGGAAAAGAGAATCAGCTCTCACAAGTTAGCCTCTGACCTCCATGCATACCACACATGCACACACATGCCTCCACACACTTGCACACACACATGCACACACATGCTCACACATACGCACACTAGACACACACGTATGCGCACACACATGCACACATACATGCACACACACACATGCTCACAAACACATGCACACACACACATGCACATACACACACACACACACACACACACACACACACACACATGCAACACACAATGTTTCTTTTTTAATGAGAACCATATGAAATATGAGAGGTTCCTAGCAAGCATTTCCAGTCTAGTCGTGGGAAATAGTAAACAATTACATTATATAAACCAGCCATCTGAGCAGAAGTCATAATTAAAGTTATGCATCTGCATGCATCATTGATTTATGAATTTGTTCAGAGTTGCAAAAGCGTTTATGCATTCGCTGTTTAAGAGACAGTATATAACTGGGTGACCTCTCAGTGCACCAATGGAATGCTCTGCGATACATGAGAGTTTCAGACAGTCACGCTGATTTTTGATTACACTTTAAACCATATTTTCTTTCTTCATTGAAGAGTTTTATGACTGTATATTCATAACTATCGATCGTTCAGGAAAGAATCATCGCATCCAAGCAAAATCGCCTCACAAGAGCTAAGGTTAGGCTTCAAGTGATGCAAGCAATGCTATTAGCAGCAGAATCTTGGCTCCAGGCTGCTCTGCAGGCTTCATTCCACAGCCCCTGAGGAGGGGTCTGCTTGTCACCAGGTGCTGTTAAGGGCTGAAGGATGGGTGGCCGTCCTTATCTGGGAATGTCTTTGTTTATGCAGTGTTCAGTTCCACCGCTGATCTTTGTGTTCATGTTGTCTTGTAGAATAAACTTCCTTGTTTGTTTTCATTTGGTCTTAACCTAAGAACCAGGAAACCTTAGCACATAGTGTAAACTGAGAAGGCAAAACAAGGCCTTAAAAGTAAGTGAGGGCAAGAATGTAAGAGATGCATGAGTGCAGGGATACAGGGTGCAGGATGCAGGATCCAGGGGTACAGGGTGCAGGGTGCATGGTGGCGGAGTGCAGGAGTGCAGGGGTGCAGGGATGCAGGGTGCAGGATGCAGAGGTACAGGATGCAGGAGTGCAGGAGTGCAGGAGTGCAGGAGTGCAGGAGTGCAGGAGTGCAGGGGTGCAGGGTGCAGAATGCAGAGGTACAGGGTGCAGGGTGCATGGTTTCAGGGTGCAGAATGCAGGAGTACAGGATGCAGGAGTGCAGGGCTGCAGGATTGAAGGAGTTAGTGCTCTCAATTTCAAACTCTTTTAAAGCTTCTCCCATATCTACCCTGACCATGTATGTACCTTCCACCAATCTCTTCACAAATCTAGTCAAAAGATTAAGGGAAGACTTCTCTTGCTAGCAGTGTGTGTGTGTGTGTGTGTGTATGTGTGTGTGTGTGTGTGTGTGTGTGTGTGTGTGTGTGATACAGAAGCATTTGCTCCTTGTATTCTGTAAATTCTCCCAACTTTCATTCATCATGGTGTCGATGCTATGCTGGAAACAGATACAAAAGTCTCAGAATGGCTCAGCAGTTTACCACATCAGATCAGACTACACACTTACCTATTTCTCTACTTTTCTCTCAGAGGTGACCAGTTCTGATACTTATAGAAAGGTGGGCCATCTCATCTCCTGCCAAGCACTTTGGAATATGTGCCCCCAACCCCATGTACACGAAGGCAGCAGGGGTAGGGATAAAATAAAAAACAAACAAAAACCCACTCACTCCCTTAAACATGATTTAGACATTCACTCCCCACTTGCTCCTCTTTGTTATTTTTCTCCTCTCAGTATGTATCAAACTTAAGTTATGTCCTTCGGGTTCCATTTGTGCCTGCAGAGAAACACTTCAGTGAATACCGTTTATTACACACCTTTCTTCCATTCCTCTTGTTTTGAGGTTTGACTGTGTTGAAAAGTTGTGGTTTTCAGAATGGATCTTTAAACATACGAACTGACAACTCTGATTCCAATAACACGTAGCTGCGCCTATGGCCCTTCCCCCCTTTATCAAAGGATGCACGCCTCTTAGTGATTCCCAGAATGCCCTGGAAACAGCATAAGGCCCTACTGCGGTGACACATATAAACAGCACTGTTTATACTGAGGAATGAGAGTCATTCAAATGAGAATTTGAGACGAGCTCTGTCCTGTCCACCAACATTCAAATAGAGGGTCTAAGATTTCAGTAGCAAGTTTCCCCAAATAATTTGGTGGCAGATTGAAAGAATTCCTAAGACTTCCATCAAATAATAATCAGGGAAGAAATCAGTGGGATGGAGCCACAAGACTGAAATGATTTGAGAGGGGAGACTGGAAGAAGAAATGTCTCTCATAACCAGGGGCCAGTTCAGTCCCCACTAGCAGGATCTGGGGCTCCGGTTTCCTAGAAGTATAAAGTAAAATGTACTGTCTAACAGCTGACGCAGTGAGATTTCAGCACAGTGGCCTGCTGTCTGCTTCTTAATACAGGCTGACCTTTCTCAAGAGTGGGCTTTTGCTTTCATTAGACAGTTTGTCACATGAGTGTGATGCAGCATTAGACAGAACCATTTATTGGCTAATTACATAGCAATAGCATGAATTTTGTTTTTAAAATTACACATCCTTCATCCTGGAGGAAAAAAATATATCCCTGTTCTTGTTACAACTCAAAGAGTTGGTTCTGAATATGCAATACGTATCCTGTTTTTGTATATTTTCCATAGCTAACTAAAATGTTATAAAGGAAAAAAATAAGATAAAATCTGAAAGGTAGGTATTACCAGATTACGACAATTTACAACTTAGTCAAAATTTCAGCCTAAATGACTTGACAATGTTCCCTTGAGCCCTCGGTGGCCTCTGTCCTCTCTACTGCACATCTTAACTCCCAGACTTTTAACACTTGACCCTTACAACTACAGAAGTCTGGAACTTATACAAGTTGTCAGCCCAGATGTTTTTTATTTATCTCTGAGAGTTCTTTTAGCCTCTTTTCTATTTTACTAAAAGTGTGGGTTTTTTAAAAATTTCTTATAACTTCCAAAATTCACAAAGACTAAACATAAGGAAAAAAAAAAGTCTCATTTGAAAACATAGTGCTAGCTACAGAATCAGAGTTATTCCCCACCAGATGAGGAAAGAAACAACTCAGTGCTGGAATCCTTTATATGCGTTATGATAAGGCTGATACATAAAAATCGAAGTGCAAAGTCCAATGAGAAACTAATTTGGACATACAAAGTACAATTAAAGAAAGCCTGCCTAATGGACAGGTTCTCTGACAAATGTACACAGGAGGTGGAGGGAATGATTTCAGATTAATGGTGTGAACATCCTTGATGTCTGTGACCAGCATGACAACCTAGAAGCGAGTGTAAGGTTTAACTGAGGGGCTGGCAGAGGACTGGTTACACAGAATGAAGTTCAAATTAACTGTTTCAATGCTTGCCCATTGTGGCAGGCAAAGTCCTGTTCCTTGCAGTCCTTGCTTTGCTGGAACCTGAATGAGCACATAGGTGACAACGTTACAAACCAGTTCCAATGACTGGCAAGTGTCTGAGTCACTTTAGAAAAGATTGAGAGCGGCTCCCTTGTTCTAAAATTATACAAAAGTGCCATTTTGCTTCTCAGGCAATTTGAAAGCCATTCATTTCAGTGGCAGCTGGCCAAAATACAAAAGCCAAAGAATGGCAGCGGAGATGTCACCCAGCACCTACACGTGTAAGCTTGTGCAGTTTCCCACCTCAGAGAGACAGCCTAAATAGAAGGAATCCAGAAAAGAGTCATGGCTAGAACTGACAGAGCAATTCTGGTCCCCACTATTTCTGATTGGTCTTGTGGGCTGCCTTGTCAGAAAAGAACTGGTTTGGTTTGGTTTGGTTTGGTTTGGTTTGGTTTGGTTTGGTTTGGTTTGGTTTGGTTTGGTTTGGTTTGGTGACAGGATCTTCTATGGTCCAGTCCAGGCTGCCCTAGAACTCTGTGTAACCAAAGAGGACCCTGATTCTAACCATCCTTCATTTACCTCCTCCAGTTTCTCAGATTGCAGACATGTGCCACACTGTCCCCAGGGCTTTATGGGAAGAAGTGACACTCAGCAGAGTTATGTCCACAGCCCCCTTAGCTGAACTATTGAGCCTGGGGAGGAAAACATTCCACATTACTTGTGACAGAGGACACTTTATGCTCCCTTTAATATTCAATGGACATAGTCTTAACTCAGTAGTGTACATGGGGAGCCACGCCTAAATTTGGGTTGTTCAAATCTTTATGCTGTTTCTAGACTTTTGATTTATCATTTACAATGACAGAAACCCCAGAAAATGCACAGAACTTATATCCCCTCCCCACCCAGTGGGTTTGAAAAATTACTTGGTACAACCAGCTTATACTCTGGCTTTGAAATTCTGACTTTGTACAGACTGAAATAATAATATATAGAACACCTCAAGTCTCCCTTTGCTTGCCAGAATTTGAACCCAGACGGTTGCTTTGTTGTCAGACTCAATTGATCAAAGAGGGTGCTATGTGCTAGAAAAGCTGAAGAAATCCCCAATGTTGAGCTGGTGCTTAGGACTCAGTTGATAGAATATGGACTCCTAGGCCACCAGAGACAGAGGCAGGAGTGGATGGTAAAAGCGTTCTTGGCTCTACGGTGAGTTCAAGGTCAGCCTGGGACATATAAGACCTGTATCAAGGGAAAAACAAGCGGAAGAGACTTTTTCTGAAATCACTAGAGTATTTAATGGGGGAACAGACTGTGCATCTTCCCCTAGAACGTGAACTACCAACTGTTGTAAACTGTGTCTGCCAATTTCTACTCTGAATGCAAGGACCTTTGTATCTTGTTATGCAATGACTGTTTTCCATACCAATCACACAGGCAGAAACAGAATATAGTCTCACTAAACTCCGGTTAAAAGACAAAACCTTTTACCTCTCTGGCTTTAAAAATGGCTTCCCAAATCTCATTTGAAACTAAAATATCTTCCATCCCTCGTGTATATTGAAAATGTACCTGGCAACCTTTTCCAAAGAGAACCCTGCTCCTTAGGTCTTCCTCCACTGGCCTGCACATCTTTCCTGGAGTTCGTCGTGTCATCCCATCCTGTACAATTAACTACGGACCAGGCTCTAGACCCCGCAGCGAGCTCTGCAAGGGTAAGGGTATGTTTCCACGTTCCTGCCCTTTCTTACACGGGTTTCAGTAATTGTTTGCTGATTTACTAACTGGTTAAAATCAGAATATGAGCGTTACTTAACCCACTGCCGCATCACAAATATCATAATGCTCTCTTCTCATTTTCCAGAAGGTTTCCAAAGGTTGTAAAAAAAATAGATTTTATGAAAAACAACTCTAAAATATACACACGCACCTGGCATTCTGTGACTCTCTGAAAGCTCTTTGCTACTTAGCAGTACAGGCTTTTTCTATGCTTTAATAAATCCCAATTTTCATAGCTCTCATGTCTTAAACATTCCAAATTCGAGTTATATTTGGTGGAAACTTGGCATAGAATTTTCAGTTTCAAATATTTACAGCTACGTTGATGTACACACACACACACACACACACACACACACACACACACACACACACATACACATTCCTTTAATCTATAGACTTGTGGGGACTAATGGCACAAAAAGTAAATTATAAAACACTTCAGATACTTAGCTGAGTGAGATAAAAATAAGGGGGCATCGTTGTCCTCACCGGAAGGGAGCATGGTGCCAGCTGACTTTACAGAAGGCAGAGCTGCATGCATTACAGGCACCGAGTCCATTGTGCAGAATCCTGTCTGGATAGAGCAGAGCAGAGAAGCAGGTTCACCGGTGCCTACAGCTTTTCTGACTCCCACACACATAGCAGCTTCTATTCCCACAGGTGTTCTGTGGGCAACAAGGGCCTCTTTAATCTACAGTCGCCACATGAATGGTGACCCACTGTCTCCTGACTTTGTCACTATCTCTACACGCCCCGGGTTACACCAGTGCTCTCCATCTACTTATTCAATGCGCACAGTTGTTTAATATCAGCATCTTCTGCAAAATGGAAAGAAAGCTTTGCTTTCTGCCACCGGCACGTTTCCCCTCTTGCTTGTGTTTTTATCTCGGGGAGAGTGTGAACATTGTTTGTATCAGGACCCCCGAGGAAAATGCCTTCCAATTAACATGAAATTATGCTATTGAGTAATGACTGGCCAGTGGGTAGGAAGAAAAGGATATGCGATCACAGCACAGGGGGAACTTGGAATCCTTCCCTCACACCCATCGCTACTCTCTCTAGTAGGTTTTATATATCTTAATTAGACTCAAAATCAAGTAAAGAAAATGGCATCCTTTCCAGCAACAACAGAAGAAAACTGCTGAATGTGATTTGATGTCTCATTAAGGTTTAGGTTGCACCTTGCAAGACGCTAGTAGCTCTTACAGAGGATAGATAATATATGTGTGCATATGTATGGTTTTGAAGTCCCACTTAAAAACATATAGATCAATAGAAACAATGCAGGATGTTTTGCTAATTCAGCTTCTGTCTCCTCTGATTAGTCATTGACCTTGGCCACATTGCTAACTGTGCTATTAATTTTTTATAGGGGAGGTCTCCCAGAAATTAGAAAGTTTAAATAAAAGGAAAGGAAGGGTCAGGGAGATCAGCTCAGCAACACACTCCCCTAGCGTGCAGGGGGCTCCTCCATCCAACACTTTCCCCAATCTCCCAGCCCTGTGGAGAGAGGAAGTCCGTTCCTGGTGAGAACCCTGGTTCCTCCCTCTGTGATGTGGAATGACAGGTACCAGGATCTCTTCCTACACATCTTCTCAGAGGGGTGCTTCTGTCTGTCTTCAGGGCGGGGAGCCCCCCCCCAAGTCACAGGTTTTCTTTCATCTGAGCTATGAGGTACTTAGAGCCTGTCTGTCCACACATGGCAAGATAATGGCTACTCGCATGAAATGTCCTTCCAAGAAGAGGCCACCAGTCTTCCTGGGAAGCCCGGCTCCCTAGCCTCAGGCAGGCTCTTTGCCACATGGGGAACCTCAGGCTTTGTCTTACCCACTGACTCAGGAGTTTTGCTCAGAAACAAAAGAAGAAAGAAGAATGTTCTGTGTCTAGCTTGCGCTCTCTCCTTATGTTTTAGATACAAACATTCCAACTGGGATTAGCTTCAGTCTCTACCAGCCACAACTCTTAATTCTCCTGCCTCTCTCTAGTAAGCCGTCTCTACTAATGTTGCCATCTTCAATCTTCTGTTTTCAATACCTATTTCTTTTGAAGTTTCTAACAAAACAGCTGAGGTCTGACTCCATGTTTACATTTCATATTGTTACCTAGCATGATGCCATGAAAAAAAAAATTACTGGATTTGGTTTTAAAAGAAATCTTGTCCCCTAATAGATAAGTTATTGAAATTTTCAGACATATCTCATCATTTAATCTTCCTAACAATGACCTGTAATCACTTGTATTACTGATATTTTCAGGCGAAATAAATGAAGGTTGGGTAGGACAGAGGGTGAGAGGACATGAGAGGCGGAGGCAAAACAAATAAGCCCCCTAAGACCTTGTGCTAGTACCGAATGAAATCCACATACAAAGCTCGGCTCCTGATTCTAGCATGTGTGCTCTTTTCAGTAACTCTTCTGCCTCTGAAGTTATACAAACTCCTTAAGCTTTAATTCACTCATTTACAAAATGAGGATATTAATATCCACACGGCTCCTGTGAAGTATCATCTAAGAGAAAGCACTTAATAAACATTGAAATGTTATAGGGACAAAGAACGAAGCGGAGGAGCTAATGACGAAAGTAACAACCTCCCCCTGTAAGCCACAGTACAGTTAGAGCAGAGGGTACTTGTTAGCACAGCCTTTGCCACTGGGAAGACTTTTAGTAAATCACTTAATTCTCTTGTCAGCATACTCTGGGAAAAAAAAATGGAGAAACTAATTTGTGAAAATCATAGACTTTTTTTTTTTTTTACAGTTTTCAATTTGTACAAGAATGTGCATTTCTGAGGTGAAGGAGTAGAGGATGGGCTTCTCATAAGCAAGCAAGAAAGTATTTTTTCCACATCATATGAAAGGTCCAGGTGGGAAACACTGACCTCGCTCCCTTGAATTGAATCTGCCTTGATGAACTAGTGCAGGAAGCCATTCTGTGTCCTGTGTACTCGGGACAAAGAATCCTGCTTCTCCCAGAGCGTGCAGTGGCCCACAGTTTCACCCTATTAAATTCAGTCTGGGGCCCTGAATCATCTCAGTTCAAAAGCTGATGGGTGAGCTGTGGAGCTACTGCATATCTGTGCTTTCACTTCAAGACCCATCAATATAGATATGCATGCCGTTGAGAGGTTGACTAATTTCTCTTGGTGCTATTGTAAGTCAACCTGAGTTGAATAGCTTTGTGTCATGTGTCTTGTTTTCTTTCCATCTTGCTTTTTAAGGATTCCACATTTTTTGTCATTCTGGAATCATGAAGGTATTATATTTTTTTAAGTGCTTGGTATTTTCCCATCTAGAAGATACAGTAAGCTAACTGGAGCAATGCGGGTTACAGTGTAAAGCTGGGTAGTCTATCTATCGCTGACACATGTTTGGGTGGACACTTTCAAAAGGAAGAGCAGCAGGTGACAGGGGAGGTCTCAGAGAGAGCTGGGATGAACCCTGAATTGTTCTATGATCTAAAATCTAGAAAATGAATGGCAGTTCATTAGAGAAAGGAGATCTTCAATGGAGAAGTGAGGGTCCGATGAGATGGCTCAGCACATAAGGATACTAGCAACACAGCCTGATGGTGTGATTTGATCTCCAGAAATCATGGCAAAGCTGAAAGGAAGAATGAACTCTACAAGGGTTTCCTCTGACCTTCACATACATATTGTGACACACATGTCACCCTAGCCCCCACACACACATGTAAACACATGCATGCACACACATAATTTTTAAATGTATATGTATGTGTGTGTGTGTGTGTGTGTTTTAAAGACAGACATAAAAATAAAAAATAAAAATATCATTAAGTTAAAGAATTGACCAAAAAATATCTTCTTGAAGGAGTCTGAAAGCAAGAGACAGCAGGACAAGAAGACAGAAAGAATTATGGGACATGAAGAGGGAGAAGAGACCTTTCTCCAGGAATCTGGATGAACCCCCTTGCCAGATGAAAAATCAAAAATTCCAACACCATTAAAAACATTTGCTTAAAGCTCTTTTCCCTTCCCAGCTATAATCTGCAATTGTTTAGAAATCTCACCAGAACCCCCCCACACACACACACACACACACACGCACACACACATATGAAGAAGCTATAGCCTAACTGCACTGAGCAAGCCTAGGGGCTCCTAGCTTTACCTTATCAAAATAGGACCTATCCAGGGTATACTTCCATCTCTCCCCAGAATCTCAGTTATTGAAGGGTAAGCATTTGGGGAAGAGAGCATCCTTAAGAAATCCCATGAGCTGTGTAATTTCTAAAGCCCAAAATCCTATTGACAAGTGCCCCTAGGACACTTGAAGTGTAACTCTTCTTTAGGAAGTCAACACCCATGCACCTAGCCGTGCCCCATTCTTCCATTGAGTGCCTTTCTTTCTATCAAGAAAACTTCAAGTTTGCTTCATACAAACTAGTCATGGAACTTCTTTCTGCATTAAGGCATAAATCCTGGCTCTACTGGACCACATCCAGGTCCCTAAGAAACTGAGGGATTCCTCAGGTCGATGTGGATCACAGAGCGGAGTGTCTTCTGTTGTCACCACCCCTGATATCATAACATACACAAGCCTAAGTCAGGTCATGCTTGAGAATATGGACTTCTATGACCAAGAAGAACACATATGGAGGCTACCATACTGACTACATTAGCCTGATTACTACATGTGATTATTTTATTTCTAATGAATTGATACAGACTGGTTTAAATAAAAAGACAGAAGAAGCTTCTGTGCATATACAGAGAGTATGCAGTCTATACTTCCAATTTCTCTTTTGATACCTGAGCTCCTCAGAGTGAGCCACCACTCATATGGTAAATGGGAAGGCAACACTAACCACTAAAATGCAAAATGAGCAAGTTACAAACACGGCTCACATGTTCCTAGACAGCATCTTTTGTTTTGTTTTGTTTTGTTTTGTTTTGTTTTGTTTTGTTTTGGGGGTTTTGTTGTTTTTTTTTCATATTTTTAATCGGATATTTTATTTATTTACATTTCAGATGTTATCCCTTTCCCCACCCCCACCCCCACCCCCACCCCCGTTAATCCCCTATCCCATCCCTCCTCTTTCTGTTTTGCTTTTATATGGTTTAAATTACATGCAAGTATTAAGGTCAGTTCTAGGTTGAGGAACTGGCAATACAATAGATGCAAAGAGTCAAGGAACAAGCAAGACAATACAGAGTCCCGTGATCACTCCTGTGATTACTGTTTCTAAGGGCTTATCAGGATGATCAAAATATCTGAGCCTACATCCCTGTCCTAGCCCAAAGTCATTTTCATGCCTGAAGCCTACTTCTTTGTTCTAGCCTAGGATTTAGATTTCTGCCTGAAATTACTTCTTTGTTCTAGCCTAATGTCAGATTCCTGCCTGCAGCCCATTTTCTTGTCCTTGGCCAATGTCAGATTCCTGCAGCCCCAAAAGCTCTCCACATTTCTCCATTTTTTATTGCATAAACAAGACTGAGCCTATCTTAGGTCGTTCTGCCAAGAATGCTTTCCTTACCCATCGTGGAACATACATTATCAAAAGCAATGCATTACTGTTTTAGGTTTGTAAGGCTCTGTGCAGATGGGTACATCCTTGGCTTGCTAGCTTGTTAAATTAATAACTTTGTCTAGGGGGGTCCATTTTCAGTTTCAAGTCATGTACTTTGACTGCCAACCTGAAGATGTAGTTAGAGACAAACTTAAACATGATGGGAAGGAATAAAAATATTCCCAGGACAAAAAGGGCTAACATGATCAACCTATATATGCCATTCTTGAGGTTTGACCAAAGTAGAAATACAGACCTCAAGCCATGCATAATTTTATTAGCATTATCTGCAGCATCAAAGCACAACATAGCAGCATTCTATAATCTCACTATGCAAAGTTAAAACATCCAGAGAGATGTTAGAATTATGCCAAATATTCTTCAGGTGTCTTTAAACTTTTTTCTAATTATAATGACTATCATACTAAATTTTAGAAGTAACACCCCTCCAATGGTATTTGTCATGACACTTGAGGTGGCTTCTCGCTCTTAAACCCTGAGCCTCTTTCCAATAATTTGAATAGCATATAGACTATCAATCTGTTGTTTCAAACACCTATATAAATCCTCTTGTATACTCAACACATTAGTAACTTATTTTTTTGCTAGTTGATTAACAAAAGTAGCTGTGTTAACTTCTTGTGTCAAAGCTATTGAAAAAGCAATGGTGCTAGCAATTAATGTAATTCAAGCTGTTATACCAGCAATAATCAAGCCCACTACCCTCTTGCTTCTGCTTAAAGCCTAACTCACTTCTTCCAGCACTTTAGTCAACATCTTATTGCTAGCATGATGATGTTTAATCATTGTCTTTCCTTCACATTTTCCCTGCGCTTCTGCGTTGTGTATCAAGTGCACATTGTCACCTCTACCTGCATATCTAACAAGTATCTCAAGTCTGACATGCCCAAGAGAAGGTATTTACATTACCTGCATGAACCCACTCACCTCTGACCTGGTTTTCACCCGGTGTTCCACACCCATCAAGAGAAAGAAGCATCTACATTCCAAAACCAAAAACATGTAGGCAATCCTGAGTAGCTTCCCATCAATGTTCATACATCTGATCTATTGCCAAGACATTACATCTCTGCCTTCACATTTTATCTAGAATCTGTCTTCACAGCCTCCCCATCTACTGTAAGAGACAATAGTCCATGCTCTACACAATAGCCATAGTGTGTGACTGTCTGGTAATAATTTTAATACAATTGCATTGTAATACTTAAAACTCTCAAATGTTAACTCATTTAAATAAAAGCCAACCATGTAACAAGCCACCAAGACTCTATATGACCTACTTTTTAGCTGGCTCTCCACAAACTATGACCTAGAAAACCTATCCTTTCTGTGCTACAATCTTCACTCAGCCTAGACATTAACTATTCTTTGAACAAATCAAGCACAGACTTTGATATGTAAGTTGCTCTACTTGGAACTCTCTGTCCCCCTCCCTTTGCTTGCCTGTCTTCTTGTCTGTCATTCATTCCTCGGTTTTATGGTTGGTCGGTCAAAGAACTGTTTCCCAACTATATTATGATGGGGTTCCCTGTTCATTTGACCCATTTTGGTAATTTTATGTGTTTTGTTGTTTTGTTTTGTTTTGTTTGTTTTTTTGAGACAAATTTTCGCTATGTAGCCCTGGCTGTCTTAGACTCCCTTTGTAGACCAGGCTGGCCTAGAACTCAAACCCACTGCTGAAATTAAAGGTGTGTGCCATCATGCTTGCTGATAATTTTATTTCTGTGTTGTTCTAACTGGTAAATTAAATATTTTGGTAAATATTCTATTTCTGATAAATATGTATTGCAAGAAACCATCAATAATATCTGTTTTATTCCTGCATTTACAGTATGAGATAGGAATGGAGGGGGAAGACAGGGAAGCGCAAGCATTGTGTCCAACAGAAGTTGGCATGCTGGTCTTTAGTATCTTCTCTTCAAACTAGAAGAAGTGTAAAGACAAAAAAAAAAAAAAAAAAAAAAAAAAAAAAAAAAAAAAAAAAAAAAAAGAAGAAGTACATCAAGAATTCCTCCAAATTTTTAATACATACATTCGAGAGTCTTCTTATCAACTGGTATCTAAGTGGGGACATGAGCAGCAAATCTGTAGATAACAAGGAATTGTAAATGATAAAAGAAAGAGACAATGAAAGCCCTGATTTTACCCTGTTGGGAAACGTGAGTTACTTTGCCTTAGTGTCCCTTTAGCTTCACATAAAACAACAGCAAAAGCAGCAAACCCAAGAGCAACTCAAATACATGTTTGTTTTGTTGAATGTCATTTATTAGATGATGCACAGGGCTGTGCTCTCTCAGTGTGTTATTCCCACTGACTGAAGACCAGTGATTGCAGTCTCTACACGGCCATTTTGGAGAATGCTGATTATGGTACCCTAATGCCTTTTGAGACCTTCTGATGTGCCTCTCAGAGGTGCTGTCTCCTAGCAACACTCAAATTTGCCCTGTTTGGATTTGGGATATGTTCTTGATGAGTAAAGATGACTCTGATTGTCCTCATGCTGTATTTTCAGCTCTTTTAGAATCAGCAAATCTTGCAATGACATTGCCCAGGGCTTTAGAGATTCTAAGCAGAGTAGCCAAGGACTTGAAGCAGTCCTTAAGGACAGGGACAGTGTTGTGGAGAACTTTATTACAGAGATCATGCTATATTAGAGTCACTCAGTAAGTGTTTTAGTGAATAGATGAATGAGTGGATGAGTGGATGGATGGACGGATGGATATACAGATAGATGGAGTTAAAAATCTAATTCCTTGGTGGTAAAATGAACAGTCTAACTTTCTACTATACGACCAGAGAATTCATTGGAAATTTCCTCTAGGTATCCTAAAGGGACAAGTGCTTTATCTTTCTCTGCTTTTCTTTTTTATGTAATGAATAATTATGAAGCTCTTGTTATAAATAAGACATTGAAATGAGTGCAGTTCAATTAGTAGTTAAAAATAAAATCTTCCCAAAGAGAACGATTTTAGTGACCACCTTGTAAAGACCTCGGTCCTCAGATTTTCTCTCTTATTGCTGCTGCACTGAATCACCACTCCAGGGTAGGCACAATTTTTGTATTTTCAGAGATGCATTCCCCATACATAATGCTCTCTCCACTTCTGGAGTGACCATGGTCTTCCACGCTAATGCTTCCTCTAGTGTGGTTTTTAAGTATTAGTAGACACCGTGTGTGGATGGAAGCATCTACAGAACATATGTACTAGGTGCACTGTGCTGTCTCTGAGGGACTTCAGTGTAGGACCCTCTGCTTCCATTAAGGTCCTACGGTGAGACCATGGGAGTCTGGCCTTGACATTTCATGTTGAGAAGGGTTTTGAGGTTGACCTTTTTATTACATAACTTGTATTTCACTCCCCATGAGTTTCACATGAGAACACCTTTAAAAGTTACAACTAGTTAAATACTATTTTTCCTAAAACTTTTTGCATTATTTTCTGTTCCTCCACCCTTTGTCTTCCCCATGTTAGAATTACAGGCATTTCTGCCATACTTGGGTTTTAGGTTTTTGGTTTTGTTTTTTTGTTTTGTTTAGCTTTGTTTTGGTTTTTTTCCTGCTCCTTTTTATATACTATGAGAAAACTCTATAGTTAGAAATGGAAGAGAATTTGTCATTGCAGGGGATCACATGTCCTCCTATCAGTACACCGAGTTCTCCCCAAGAAACGAGGAAATGTGTACCTAAAACTTTATATGTTAAAGGTTTTATGCTTGAAACTACCTTCAGAATGTTCAGTGTATACTTCTCACCCATCCTTAGCAAACACAGCAGTGGTACAGACCTAAATGTGCCCATTTTCTTCAAATCTGTGTTATTAAAATCTCTTCCCAAATGATGAGTATTTAGCTCAGTGGTAGAGCACTTGCCTAGCAAGTGCAAAGCCCTGAGTTCGATCCTCAGCTCTGAAAAAAAAAAAAAGAAAGAAAGAAAGAAAGAAAGAAAGAAAAGAAAAGAAACTAATATCTTTATCAGTCCTGGCATCTTCCTTAGCAGGCTGTGTCCTGCTTTCCGTAATTGCAAGCCTGTTTGGATTTGAGATTATCAGCCTGTAAGACCTTCTAACACTCTTCCTTTTCAGTGATGTTTATACACTGTTTAGTTATCCTCTCTTAAATTGAGTCTTGCTCCGTGAACTAACACTTCTGTATTGCTACCTACATGTGTATATTTGAGATATTTGTTACTAAGCAAATGGGGCATCTTAAATCATTTAAGTATTTGGATTCAATTAACATAAAGTACATTACAATAAAAAAAGTTGAATTTAATAATGTGGAATATTCCTGCTTGCAATGAAGATCAAGCCAGGAAATTTAGATTTAATGTTGAAAAAAAAACCCACTTTCTGTGATATTTCAATGATCGCTTTGGTACAATCAAGTATGTTAAAGGATAGCTTACTCATTATTCAAATTAGGCTATTAATGAGTCAATCCTATGGTAATCCAGCTGAATAATTTTTCTCTAGAGATGCATAGACAGAACAACTTTTCCAGAAACTTTGAAATATTTTCTAAAATCCTTGATTTGTACAGTCAGATTCTCACTCCGTGGGAATACAGGAATACCAAATGAGCAGAGTGCTCACCTAAGAGTCCTAAGAGTGGGCAGTGGAGAACTTAGAATTATACGTGCTTTGGCTTGTACAATTGAACACTTTGGTCAAATAAATAGGAAATTCATTCAATACACTGCTAATGAATGAATTCATTGGAAAATGCTATCCCTATGTCGCAACAGTATAATGGTTGTGTTATTTTATTTCTCAAAATGGAGAGGGAATTTTTTTTTTTACTTTTCAAATTGAATGTTTTTCTACCCATTGGGCAGACACAAATTTCTACTCCTGTGTGCTTTATTTAGGAAACAGTGATCTACCAATAGAAGTCTATATACTTATACTATTGCGTTAAGCAGATATCTCTGAAAATACCAGCCCTCTCTCTCTCTCTCTCTCTCTCTCTCTCTCTCTCTCTCTCTCTCTC
>JANHMN010000001.1:9607299-9624518 GCA_030674055.1 Rhabdomys pumilio
GGAAAAAGGGAAAAAAAAGGGAAAAAGGGAAAAAGGGGAAAAGGGGAAAAGGGAAAAAGGGAAAAAGGGAAAAAGGGGAAAGGGAAAAAGGGAAAAAGGGAAAAAGGGAAAAAAAGGGAAAAAGGGAAAAAGGGAAAAAGGGAAAAAGGGAAAAAGGGAAAAAGGGAAAAAGGGAAAAGGGGAAAAAGGGAAAAAGGGAAAAAGGGAAAGGGAAAGGGAAAGGGAAAGGGAAAGGGAAAGGGAAAGGGAAAGGAAAAGGAAAAGAAAAAGAAAAAGAAAAAGAAAAAGAGAAAAGAAAAGGAAAAGAAAAGAAAAGAAAAGAAAAGAAAAAGAAAGTCCCTCTCTGTGTGAGTGCTACCTTCACCTGGCAAGGAAAGAAAACACAGCTTCCCTTATTCTACAGCGAAACAAAGTGGTTTGGACACAATTTGGAGGAGTGCTGCCAAAGGAAACAAAAAAAAGGCTTTTAAGTTAATACTCTTTCCATACATTTAGCAGCTCTTCCAGAATATTTAACTTCAATTGGTCTTTGCCTCTTATTTCACGGATGCCACCAGCACAGTAGAAACTGAACTCTGTCCTTGATCAAGAACTTTAAGGAAAAGATATTAAACTTCATAGAATCCGAAACTATTAGGACATTGCTGGAGGGCTTATTATTTATTTACTATTTATTTATTTGCCTTTCAACAAAAAGCACAAGCTTGCTGTGCACAGAAAACAATTCTCATTCTATCTAAGGCTTTTGTCTCTCTTTGCAGAGACCTAAGTTCTAAACATGGTGATTTGTCGGGACCGCATTGTGAGTGTTAGAAAAGCAGAGAGAAGTGCTAATGTTTCTCTGTGGAAATCGGCATCATGACAATATTCTTTTTACAATTAAATATAGCCATATGAAAAATAATTGTGTGTTTTTCTGAAGATACCCCCCCCCCCAAAAAAATAGATCTTAGGTGTTAAGATCTAAATGATGCTAATATCCATCTTCCCATGGGAGTACGAAAGGTAGAGTGTTCTAGGGACCCTGACTGACCTGGTCCTCTAGGCATATGCAGCACCCCTGACTAAGATCTCCTATTTCCTCAGTGCACGTGATTTTGCCTCTTGTGCTTTCACTAAACTTTGCCTCTATGTAATAAATTTCTGTTTGGAGATACCACAAGAATTAAGTTATGCTAAGTGTAACAGAATCATAGATATTATAGATGAGAAAAACGTATTAGGCCCCATCATTTGAAGTCTCAAGAAGGGCAGTTTTCAATACCATGTGTAACGGAGTGACTTCTCTAGCGTTTAATGGGAATTTTCAGTATGCTAATAAAATGCTTTTTAAAAATCTATCCATTTAGGCCATGTGTACCCAAGTGAGGCAGATGTTACTGAAAAGGGGAAGAAGTTCTCATTTTCTGTAGTTCATTAATATCAGGACTTGATTGGGAAAAGAGGCATCTCTTAGGATCCCTTTCACCCCAGAAAGAGTATAGGAGGCCAAGAAACCAGAACCAACTGCCTCCACCTTTTATGCCTGTTGGACCATGGCCAGCAGATAAAACCTTAGGGCTTTGCACAAACTGAAGTAGCATTTTCTCTGTTTCTATTTGCACAGATCAAGTTAGGTTGACATGACATAAGGCAGGGAAATAAACAGACCCTGGAGGAAGACAGTCCGTAGACGGAGAGTGGGGTGATAAGGAAGGAAACGTGGCAATGAAGAGAAGACCATTGTACAATCAAACCTAAGCTCCTAAAGCCAGTATTTCCCAATAAAAATATCACACATCTATTAATATCCTCCCTGTAAGCCCTTGCCTGCTGAGAATCTAAAAGGGGATCACAAGGTACTTGGCCTTCAACAAGTATTGGAAAGTAACACCTTTGTTCTCTGCAAATGAAACATTGTACCATTTGCAAGAAATATGCTGAAACCCACTGTAATAGTTCAGCTTCCAAGAGCCTGTGATCCTTCCTCTCCTAATTGCTTACTACAAAATACAGAGGCCACTTTAAAAAAAAAATCACCATGAATTTGAGCTAGAAAAATCAAGTACTTCATGGCAACTTACTGAATTCATTTATTCACTTTTCAGTAAATACTTACTGAAGTAATCATCTCTCAAGGATCATGTTAGCTTCTGGAAACAGTGGGGAAGAGGGGGGCAGAAAATTTAGTATACTCAGATTCAAATAATAATAGCAGTATTATAAAGAACCAACAGGAAGCGGTGCTAAAATGAAGATGTAGGAAGAGTGTAAAAGGCAGAGCAGAAACCTTCACCCCACACTGTAGCATAAGGATCACAGCCCAGTGTGAAACACACAGTCTGTTCATTGTTCCTGGAAATGGGGGGTCATCTGCACTGTCAGCATAACCTTGCAAACCCTGCCAACTCTGTAGCTCAATGGCAGAAAACTTTCCCAGCAGGCACTGTGACCAAGCTTCAGCTGACAATCAGAGAGGAAAGATGGGGAAAGTGAACAAATGTTGCCATAGGTTGTTGAAAGAAGATTGGCACAAGGTAGCCCCCCAACACCCATGTTCCTTCTTATGCAAAAGGCATTGGCCAATGCCAGAGAGCCCTACCTTGTGCAAGGAAGGCAGAGAGACAGACACCAGGGAGGATACCCACCCAGCAAGTTTGATACAGGTTCTCAGTTGTTGAATGCACTCATGTGCCAGTGCCATGTGACATAAAAAGCTCCTATGTTATTGGACATACTGATTACAATTTACTTCAAATAAGTTCCTATGTGTTACCTCATAGGATGTTGGCTTTCTTTGTTTCTGGCTTTTTGAATAATTAATTAGTTCAATAGTTAGTTCTTTGTTATTCAATAATATTTCAGAATAACTAATTTCCTTTGTTTTACTTTGTTATTTATAATTAGCCATGGTCAAAATGGCTTCAAGTTTCTTCTGTTGCAAAGGATGGGCTTGAACTCTTGTCTCTGCCAGCTCCACTTCCCAAGAGCTAGGATTGCAGGGTCAGGCCACCACATGGCAAGACTCAAGGTAGTTTACTACTAAGATGTGTCCTAACACCCAAGGAATGGGGCAACAATGGGCAGAACTCCATATGCTGGCTACACATGATCAAGGGCTGGTTTGTTGCTTACCGAAGGCATCAACTGACAAAAGCAGAGAAGAATGGAGACCACAAAATGACCTCACTTTTCTTATGCAGCATTGAGAAAGATAAGTTAGAAAGCCACAAAATTGACCCACGAGGGTCTAGAGAGGAAGGCATTGACATAAGCCTCTAAGAAAATTTCTAGTAGTTTAGCTTATGCTTGATACCTTGTTACGTAAACGTGAACACTTTGTGTTTACTTGAATATGTTTGTAAGGGTGCAATGTGTGTGCAGATACATAAGCATAAATTTATGTACAGATAGAGGCCCAAAGTTGAAATCAAGATCTTCCTTGATTGCTGTCCACTTTACTAATGAAAAATTAATCTTTCACTGAACCCAGAGATCACCAATTCTGGTTAATCTTGCTAGCCAACTGTATTAGCCACGGTTCTCTAGACTCACAGAACTTATGGGTAGTCTCTATATAGTAAGGGAATTTGTTGATGACTTACAGTCTGTAGTCCAACTCCCCAACAATGGTCAGCAGCAGCTGTGAATGGAAGTCCAAGGATCTAGCAGTTGCTTGGTCCTACAAGGCAAGCAGGAGAAGAAGTGAGCCTGCCTTCTTCCAAAGTCCTTATGTATGTCTCCAGCAGAAGATATGGCCCAGATTAAAGGTGTGTACCAACACGCCTGGATCTGAATTAAAGGCGTGTACTACCTTACCTGGGTCTAAGCTTTTCATAACCACTATGCCTCAAGATCAGGATCACAGGTGAGCCTTCCAAGTCTGAACTGTAGTTCATTCCAGATATAGTCAAGTTGACAACCAGGAATAGCCACTACACCAACTTGCCCAAAAGAATCTTCGGGTGTGTCTCCCAGGTTCTGGGTTTACAAGAGACCATCATGCCGTCCCAACTATTATGCAAACTTTTAAATAGGTTCTAGTACCCTGATTTCTAGCATCATTCTGTTACATGTACCAAAGATTAAATATATAAACCTCAGAGTTAATAATATCTTGTGTAAGAAAGATCAATAATCACATACACTAAACATGAGTCAATAGTATGCTATGGTTATATTTTAAAACATAAAAAAATATTAATGCATTTATGATAGTTGCATGTATATCAGTAGCATACATGACAGTGTATCCCTTAGCTATATATATAAGCAGACATATATGACATATGTCTCTAATCCTTTAGACAGTTACTAACTCCAAACACACTAAGACATAAAACAAAGCCTCAACATAACACAGTGAATTAACAAAAAACATTTAAGCCTGCGAAATACAAAGAAGTAATTTCTAAAACCTCAGTGAAAGAACTAAGACAAGTCAGCACCAATAGTCTTGAGAAGTCTTCACTTGCTAAGTAACATATGGGAATCCCAGGTATAATAGCAATTAGCCAGCCTAGCCTGCCTACCAGCCTGTACACTGAAAGTCCATTTGTCCATCAAGACCAGGTTATATTAGAATTCCAGCATAGCCATTGTAGGCATTTCCTGAAGAGTGGAGGCTGTTTTCATCAGTCCTAACTTAGAAGGTCACTGAAGGTAGGATGAGCTATCTTTTGCTCCTCTCAGCCAGTCTTTGCCACAGCTAGGATATGAATTAAATGTCTCCACTGCAAAGCCTCCTAAATTAGGAGTTTGGTGTCCAGTGTGGCAATGTTAAGTGGCTGGAACTTTAAAGGGTGGGATATTAGGTCTCTATTGTGTGGTCTTTATTGTGTGGTCACTCAAGGAGCTGCCCCCAGAAATAACTAATGCTGGCCTGTGGAGTGAGGTATTCTCAAGAAAGGATTTTTGGGTGTTTTGTTTTGTTTTGTTTTGTTTTTTGTTTTTTGTTTTTTTTGTTTTGTTTTTGTTTTTTTTTTTTTGTTGTTTTTTTTTTTTTTTTTGTATTTTTCGAGACAGGGTTTCTCTGTGTAGCCCTGGCTGTCCTGGAACTCACTCGGTAGACCAGGGTGGCCTCGAACTCAGAAATCCGCCTGCCTCTGCCTCCCAAGTGCTGGGATTAAAGGCATGTGCCACCACCGCCCAGCAAGAAAGGATTTTTAATTAAAGGATGAACCTATGATGAGGGCTTGTGCCTATGGTCTAGGTTCACATCTCAACACATCATCTCTCCTCTTCCATGCTTGCTCCAAAGCCATGCAACCCACCAGGAGGTCCTCACTGAGTGGCAACTGTACCCTTGAACTTCCAGAACTGTTAGCTAAATACACATATTTCCTTGAGAACTTTCTTAGCCTTAAGTCTTACTTTATAGCAATAGGAATGGACTAAACATTTGCTTTTACAGTCAGCACTCATCAAGAACAGCATAGGCGAAAAAACAGGCTCAGACTCAGTCACATCGCTGCTGTTCTCAGGCTACCCTGTGAGGCAAACTCACTGACTTTAGTTGTAAATAGAGTGTTAGGTTTCTAGACTAGAGTATGGACACTTTCTTTATCCCCGGGAACTTGCAGCTAGTGCAGGGACAGACATGTCTGTGGGTGATTTATTTAATGTCTATCTTTATAGATGGGTACAAATTGTGATGGCAACAACTTGGATCACATTGTTGTGGTACGGTACCAGGAGTCAGGAACTGTGGAGGAGGGATTGTTACAGCTCAAAACAAAAGGATATCAGGTATTTGCTGGCAGGTAAATGCTGGCTTGCTACCACTCTTTCAGAAGACTTAAGTTTGATACCCAGAATTCACATCGGAGGGTCACAGCCACCTTGACTCCAAGTCCAAATGATCTGATGTCCTCATCTGGCTTCAGAAGACATGGCTACACACAACTGGTACACACACATGCACACACACACACACATACACTCATGTATAAAAAATTTTAAAGCAAAATGAAAAAATGGTTTATGCAAATAAAAACATTAACATTGAATCTCAAGCACCACAAAATAATCATTATTATAATTAATAAAATATTTTTGCCTATAAGCATATTGAAAACAACCATCTTGAAATGTGTCTATTACTTAAGTGGGATATTTAAGCATAGACTCATTTTACCTTATTTACAGACATCCTGTCTTAGGTGACTCCTTGTGTTTCAGTGCAGTCCTTTAACAAAAGGAATTTCTAGACAACCTTCAACCCTGTGAAATCTTGCAATAGATTTATGTTATGGTGTAACATTGACCTCAAGGCTAAACTCAACTCTGATTCATCACTTGGATTTAATGAAAAGTAAAATACTTTTTTAAAATGTTATCCTTGATGTTATGTTTAAAAGCAAGACATATCCTTTGACGTGTTGTTAATTAGAACAACGATGAACATATTGGGTCCTGTATGTACCATGTCCGATAAAAGGAAAGAATTCTCTTTTGATACACTCAAGCATCATTACCTGATACACTGTAGCATCATTACCAACAAAATAGCACTAAATACCCGCTTCCTGCTCTGTTGGCTTCGCCTTTGCTGCTGCGCCTGGCGACCGCTTCCTTCCTGCTTGCCTGTACAAAGATGAAGGATGCAGATATCCCCCAGCCTTTCTCTGCAAGTCAATTAGAAAACTTTTAAATATCTCGCTTTGTTCAATTCAAAACTGTGAAGTCCAAAGATACGCATGCTGGTTCTCGCTAACCTGTTCCAGGGACCCATTAGGCCGCTTTCCCAGCAGCCTCGGGGGTGGGCAACTTTCACTTTTCAGACTTCTTGGGCATTGAAAAGGGAACAGCAGAGCCCTGCCAACCAAAGAAACATTGCTTAGTATCCTGGTATTCTGGGACTCATTCCAGCCTATTTTATGGGGGCAACCCAAACACCACGGCGCTCCACAAACGCCTGCGGGTTGACCCACCCCCTCTCGCTTCACACAGTGGGATGGTATAACCTGGTTTTTAAAAAGCCTTCGTTTCCTCCATCCTCCCTCCTCCCTCTCCACGTTCTTTTGTTCATCACTCCCTCCCTTCCATGTCTCCCCTTTTGGCATGAGGCCCACTTTGTTCTTACACAACAGAAGAGAAGCTTTGGCCAGACACTTCATCAAGAATCATGCAGAATGAATCCTCTCCAGTGCTATGCAAGGCCTGGTATACGCAATGCTAATAGCAGAGAGCAGAGGTCAGGAAGATAAATGCATGACTTTTTTATATTCATCTGAAACAACCAAACTGGAACAAAGAGAGTATGGGGGGCTTATAATAACGGGGCTTTAACACACACATGAACTAAAGGTAACTCTAACATTGTGGAGTCCTTCAGAGGGCTGGGCTCACTGCCTGCCATCGAATTGAAGGTTCCGACCATGGTATCTTCACGATCCATCCCAGGGTCATCTCTACCCTCCTCATCCTTCGGTTATTATCAGCATCAGAAACCAGCAGGACGTTTTCAGCTGGGGCCTGCTGGCACAAATGAAGAAGGTAAAGAAAGACTGTCCCAGAAGGGAAGCCGTGAAGACCTTTTTAGTTCAGTACGGATGACCCTACCTTGGCAGAAGATGGCAAGAGGGGCCGACCAGGCTGATTGTCCGGCTTCCACTAAGTGCCACAGGCTCATCTGAAGAGCACTTTCGTTGTTTTCATTGCTTTAAGGCCTTGGTGCTGGAGAGATGGTTTAGCAGCTGTGAGTGCTTACTGCTCCCACAGAGAAGCAAATGCCAGCTCCCAACACTACAGCCCAGGACTGCAGCTTTGGGAGATGCTGTACTCTCACATGGTCACAAGTCTAACCCGTATACACAAATAAATACTTTTAAACATAAAACGACGTACACACACACACACATCATAAAAACCCCTTTCTTTCCCCTGTGTAAATCGCAGCTCCTGCCGACTAGCAGGGTAATATTTACAACTCTATTAACCTCAGGGACACTAGCCGTCCCCTTATGTAAAAATAGAACTTAGTTATCACGTACACTCCATCGTGACAAATAAAGTAGAAAAATCCATGTCAAGTGTGCTCTCTAATGCCATGCACACAGTATTTAGTAAACACTGTATGTTAAGTGCTTGAAAAGTACTCTTTAATCTTTTAGCCAGTTTTAATTGATGGTTATTATCCAATAACGCATAATATAAAAGGACACCCTCGGTAGCCAAGCTTAAGTTCACGCTAGAAGATATGCTGTTTCCTTATTTAAGTTGTTTTTTTTTTTTTTCCTGCTGTGATCCTTGAAAATGAATGCTGTATTGTGTGTCTGTTAATGTTGCTCTTCGATGTTGGCTAACGCTCCTCCTTCAAGTGGATTTTTTTTAAAAAAAAAAATAATAATAATACTGATATTTTACTTGCCAAGTTCTTCCTCCCCTAAGTTTCCCTTTCTTGGGCTGGGAAATAAAACACCCTGTGCTTAGTGAACAAAGGATCCTGCCTTCAATTGGGGCCAGTCAGACAAGTTCTCCTTTCCACGGGGAGCAGGTCCTTGTGCCCAGGGCAACTGCACAGGAGAAGGTGCTGAGCTCAGCAGATACTGAGAACAGGTTTCTCCTTTGACCAACCTCACATTCTCCCCAAATGCAGAATTCTCCCCATACTGCGCCAGCTTTAGGGACTTGGAGATGGAGAGTGTTTTAAGAAGCCTAGACTTACAAACTAATTTTTTTTCAATGTAAGTTTAATTTACATTTCATTGACTAGTAATGAACTGGGCAAGCTCATATATGTTTGTTTTCTAGTCCTGTTTCCTCTTCTGCGGATTGTTTCCTTCCCATGCCTTGTACTAACGAGTGGTACTAACTTCCTGTGGAAATGCAATATTAACTTTGTATCCAATACAGAATGAGGTATTCGGTTTTAAATAGCAATCTTATCTTTGTAGATCCAATTCTATACCTGCCCATGCACTTGCCTGTGCACTCTGAGGGTCCAGGTCAAAGATGGGTGTCTGCTTCTATGCCTGTCCATCTTATTTCTTGAGGCAGGCTTTCACTAAACCCGGAGCTCACCAGTTAGGGTCAGCATACTCCAGGATTCTCTCCTGCCTCTCCCTTTTCAGCACTGTGGTCACAGATGACATTCTTATTCCTGGTTTCTGTGTGGGTGCCAGCTATCCAAGCTCAAGTCCCCAGGCTTGAGTAGCAGCCATCTTTCTCCCAGACACCCACAGTTATCAGTTTGGAGTTCCTTTTAAAACATTTGTGACTTTGTACTCATCTAGTAAAAGAACCTACGCGTTCACTTGGACTTTCTCTTGTTTAATAATGATCTGGGTTGGTCACCGTGGCATGTGAGCACATCTGAAACCGATTTTGAAGTCTGTGTGAGATAGGGATCACAGGTGCTCCTCCAGAGGCTACACAGTCACCGGGCACTATTTCCAGCCTCCTCTTCCTCTGCCTCCGCCTCCGCCTCCGCCTCCGCCTCCGCCTCCGCCTCCGCCTCCGCCTCCGCCTCCGCCTCCGCCTCCGCCTCCGCCTCCGCCTCTCCCTTCTTGTTCTATTGATTTACAATGATTTTAACATGCATGACATTTTTACAAATAATAACACCTATTCCTGAACTATTTATTTCTTTTCATTCAGCTTCCCATTTCTATACACAAACCATAGATTTACATAATCTAAGTTTACAGTGTGTTTCTTGGTAATGATGACAATGTTTGTTTCAAATTTATCCTTAAAATCTTGCTTGCTTATTCTTTCTAAGTAAATGTTAAGAGGAAAAAGAGTTTTAAATTTCCCTCAAAACTCCTATTTTATTTTAACAATGTGAAACATGTAAATGCATGTGGGGAATGCATGAAATATAAATTAATTCCACTTGTCTCTTGAACATGCTTTGTTGTAAGTTATAGACTTCAGGAATTTTTTTTTTAATTCTTTATGTGTTACATAAAGACTGCACCAACATTCACAATTTTCTTTATATCTCCTTCAGAAATTTGCTTCTAAGATTATCCCTGAGTTACTAATATTTTATTGATATTGTGAATGGGACTTATTCTTGTAATTCTATTTCTAGCTTAAAATTAAATGTTATTACATTGTAGTACATATCAATAATCTTTTATTTCATATAACACTCCTCCTAATATGTATTTCTCATGTTTGCTTTTACATCACTGGCCCATCGGAATCTTTCAAATAAGTTGAAATTAATGACAGTAGTGTGGATCTGTATCTGATTACAGGTTTACACCAGTCAGAGGAAGCTGACTGTTGGGGACTAGAGAGAGGGCTCTGTGAGCAAGCTTCTCACCATCCAAGTTTGAGGACCTGAGTTTGGATCCCCACACATATCTAACTCCAGCGCCTCATGAAGAGTTTGGGGCAGAGTGAAGAGAGGCTCCAGAGTTCTGGATTCACGCAGGGCAGCTAGCCTGGCAGATGCAGCAGCCAACAAGGAAACCAAGTCTCAAATAAGGTAGCTAGTAATGAGTGAAAGCCAACAATTGTCTTCACCCTCCACATGTGCACTGTGCTGCAACCATACACCCACAGTCACAAGCATGCACACTCATACACACATGTGTGCACACTCCTGCACAATACAACACAATATGATTGCTGGCTTAAATGAAAGATGCACACAAAGATTATTTCTCTATTCACTTTAGGTCATAAATGATGACTATAGAAAGCTTTAATATCTCGTCTAGCCCCTTTAGATACGAACTTATGATTTCTGTCCAGTACTCCAGTTTGTTCTTCTCTATGAATAGAGAACACACTTTCTTTCCAGTGAATAAGCTCCTCCCGGTTGTGATGAATTCTTTCTTACCTCACTCCAGTGTTGGACTTACAACCCCGAGAATGTAAACAAACTGTTATAATGCTTTCTTAAACCCCAACTCTGTAACACATTCATCTTCCTTTATCTCAAACTCAAAATCTCTTATCTAAGTCATTCCTCCTAGGCTAGCTGTGTTGAGCTAGGTCTCAACATTTATTGATCATGACTGTTATGTCCAAAGTGGCTTGGATGTTCTCCAGTAATTTGTGTTCCAATATCTCACTAATTACTGGCATGAAATAACCTTGTAGATTTTTTTTTATCCAATAAGAAACCTAGCTGAAGCCTTCTAGATGTCTGTGTTCTAAGTAGGCTTCAGTATAGCATGGCATGTCTGTAGTCATCATATTCTGGTACTTGCTGGTGGAATGGAGCTGCTGTCCACCAACGGCTAGGAATCCCTCCACTCTCAGACTAATCACACCAACCTGCATAGCTACAATGCTCATCTTCTTCTTTCATAAGAATGCACTAAAAAAAAAAAATACTGAGACTGGAAATACAGGAGTTTTCACTCTCTTGTTATTGAGACTAAATAAATCCTGTTGTTTAAGATAGCAGCCTGTGTGTGCATTAATGGTAGGATCACGCTCCACCTGGGGAGCTCTTACAGGCTAACTCATCATCACTCCACATTGTGTAGTCGAGGAGCCCACCCTTGTCTGGGTTAAAAAATCAGCTATGTTCATCTTCATGGCAGTGTTTGTTTGTTTGTTCGTTTTACATTTTTCTGTATGTTTCTGAGACAGACCTTTCTATGCAGCCCTGGCCAGCCTCGACCTCCCTATATAGACCAGGTTGGTCTCACACCTACGTTTTTGCTCTCGCTTTTACCTCTTTCGTGCTGGGACCATAGGTGTGTCTGTTAGGGTATTTGCTTTTTTAAAATTTAACTTTTAAATTGATTTTAATATTGATTGAAAGTTATAGAGAACTGGGGTTATAGAGTAGACAAAGAGTAGCCTAGGTAATCATTTGATCAAAACCTCACTGCAGTCAAAGATGCTGTTCCACCACAAGAACAGAAAATCTTACGTTAAGTAAACAGCGAGGGGGGGGGAGAGAAAAATTGGAGAAACGTAACTGATCCCAAGAACTCCACATCAGTGATGTAATAGGGTACAGGAAAGATCTTCATTGGTGAATAATGAATACCTGGTTAACTTGATAATTCAAAAACATCAATGTTTCCATCTGAATCATAACTAGCACAATGGGATTTTTGCATTTGTTAAAGAGAATCTTCAGTATAACTCCAATAAGGAATGTAATATACTAATTGTTTTCCTGAGCGCCCAGGGTTGAAGGGCATGCATGAGTCCATTTAGTACATTGGTGTTGGGCACATATAACAAACTGGGCACTGCTGTGTGCCTTGTGGAGATTTAGGGAAGCAAAAGTCATTCTTCCTGCACTACAGCTCTCATTCATCCACTGTTTCACTGAACCCACTGCTGGAGCTGTTACTACTGAATCACAGTGGAGACGTGCCTAGCCATGCAGAAGGAAGGACCTCCTCTAGAAATTAACAGTTTAGAAATTAGAAATTGAATTAGCAGTTTGACTCTTCTATGAGCCTTTAAAACTTCTAGTGGTGTTTTAAATAGATGGATGTGAACCTGCCCTGCTAAAATAACTAACCTAACACACGTAGTGTTCATCTTAGGTCAATTATGTGTCTACATGGACACATTCAACAGCTTAAAAAGTCGCTTGAAATAGTTTTCATGTCATGTATTCTATAAAAGACGGAGGAAGGAGGAGGGAGGATGGGGAAAAGGATACGAAGGAAGGAGGGAGATAAAAATGTTTGTGTGCGGAGATAGATATTTGAGCCTTCTTAGGTCATCGTATGTTCTTGTTTATTTAACACAGCAGAGTCTTCCAAAAGGGAGTTTGCCACAGATGCTCAACTTCTCTGATAATTAAATAAATGCAAATTAAAACAAGTATGATATTAGATACATAGCGAAAAAAATTGTAAAGCTTCTAAATTACCCAATTTTACCAAGGTCAGGCAAGCAGGCTGCTTCCTTTCCCAACTGGCGGAAAAGCAATCGGTACATTTGGGGCGTGAAGTTTAACAATGACTATCAAAAGCAAAATTTCACTCAGTGTTTTTATTTCTAGAAACTCTGTTTTCTGGAAATTCTCACATAAATGTCAAAATGTTCATTGTGGGTTTGTCACCAAAGAGCGAGCTCAGAGATTACCCAAATGCCTAGCAGTTGGAAATGGATGAAAATAAGACGTGGTCGAACAACAACATGTCACATGATTCTCTAAAATAAGAAAGATGGAGGTGTTTTCCATATGTGGGAATGTGTATGTGTGTCGGCTGAAGACCAGCAGGATGGCTCCACAGACAAAAGATGGCTCCTTGTCACCACTGACTTCGACCCTGGAACCCAAGATGAAAGAAGAAAACTGGTTCCCCAAAATTGTCCTCTGACTTTCACACACTCGCCATAACATATGTGTGCCCTCAGATTTACACATGCATACACAATATGTGCAGGAAGTAATGATAAATTTAAAATAATCATCATTACTTAAGCCTGTTGCATAGTTTCATTTAGGCAGAAAAAGGTTGGAGACATATAGAAAATTCTCAAAAAGCTGTACAAAAAATCCTGAAAACGTGTGACCTGGCTGGGTACAGTCACAGAAAGACAGTGAGTGGCCAGGGGCAAAAGAAAAACAGGTGGTGATTTTTCTTTATGCTTTTACTTCCTTTTGAAGTTGATTATTTAAGCTGTCTACTTCATTATTCTGGTTTTTTTTTTTTTTTTCAAATGGAGGAGAACGATTTCCCACCATTTGGTCTGATGTCTGAAGTCTGAGCATCAGTTTTAGCTGTGGTCACTGTTCTCTGTGCTCTGTACTGTAAGGAAAGTTTCCTGGCATGACATCCGAAGCAGAGGGATGCTTTCGTATCGCTGTCAGCAGATGACACATTAGCAACTCCGAATCTGTGTAAAACTGTGGCTTCCAAAGGCAACGTCATCCTTTGCTCAGCCACAGAGTGGAATAAAGCAGTGTCACCGAGGTATCAAGTCAATCTATTCACTTTAATTGCAGGAGGTTTCACGACACAATTCCAGAACAATTCTCTTCTTTGGAGCTAATTAGTGCTTAGGAGAAGCAGGTGTGTCTCCTTCCTCTGTCCTTTAAACATTATTACCACTTAACACCAGAGCCTCCACCTGAACCATGGCACAGTACAATGTGGTCAGCTCTATGGATGTTGCTAGTAGTCTGGCAGGCTTTGATTAATATATAAAAAGTGGTGATGTTCCATTCCTTTGTTCTTCCATAAACCTGAAGAGAATGCTTAAATTTCATCAATACTATTTCCACATATCCTTTTATTATGTGGCCATATAAAAGTGATAGTCCTATAAATTTATTTAAAACCCACTCCTTTTCCTTAGAGAGGTACAGCTTTGGGGGCTTGAGAGAACGCTGGAAAATCATAAAGCTGCATCAATATAAGTCAGCACAAAAAAAAATACACCTTAAAACTGAATATATTTTTCAAATTTGAAATACAATCCAAAGGCTTCAGTCCTACAGTGTGAAATGTCAAGGACATATGATGTGCTCACAATTTATGGCTAAATTAAGTCAAAGAACAAAAGCAAATGACCTCACTTATCAATGAACGATAAGTACAACCAGTGACTTAGGTAAAATATTCAAAAACATTTGCTGATGTAGGAGCTGCTAGCGGTTGTTTGGGAGAAGAGTAAGAAGAACAGATCCTTAGATGTTACTTTGGGGGAACCGAAGTAGCCGTCCTGGGCACAGAAAATGTTTTTGGTTACAGTTAAAGAAGTAAACCTGACAGTGAGACAGGGTACTGATGACAACGTTGGTACGGTAGCTCACTGCAAGCTAAAATTAAAGCTACAGGAGTCCTGCAGCGTCCTACAAGATGCTTCCTTGGAGGGAAACTGATGCAATTCTGCTTCGCAGATCAAATGCTGCTACTCAAGAAACACACTTATTTACACAGCAGCAAAAGAGGTAGGGCCCTCGAAATAACCGTCACAGAAAATGAACGGTCCTCACAAACCAGGAAAACGAGTACTAGCTTGAAGTCTCAGACCACATAGCTCTGTATATTTCTATAATAGTCTAATGTCCTTTAGGAACTTGTGGGCTAATTACAAAAATGATTTAAAAAAAAAAAAAGAAAGAAAGAAAGAATGAAAAAAGGCAACTGAGCAATTTTAATTTTTCTGTTTAAATAGCCCAATCTATTAGGTTTCAATGTCACTAACTTGAAAGAATTTTCTTTTTTCAAAAAAAAAAAAAAAAAAAAAAAAGACTATTCTTTACCATGAAAAATGTTCAGGACAAGGTCAGGGTCAAAGGCAATCTAATAACGTGTCTGACTGTCCCTCTATCTAAATGAAAAGAAACAGACATGTTTTCCTTTATAAAAGACCTAAGAGAACCAAGCAAGCAAGCAGGAAGCCATCATTTAGCTCAGCTGTGCTGGCCTTGGTTCAAAGGTGACCAGCAGCCCCAGTGTGTGATAAGTGCAAATCAAAATGCTTTATCCTTTTTGCTAGTCTCCTCATCTTCTCAAGGGTGTGTGTGTGTGTGTGTGTGTGTTTACATATATGTGTGTGTGTGTATGTGTATATGTGTGTATGTGTGTATGTATGTGTATCTGTGTGTGTACGTGTGTATATGTATATATGTATATATATGTGTGTGTGTGTATATGTGTGTGTGTGTGTATCTGTGTGTATATGTATGTGTGTATGTATGTATATATGTGTATATGTGTGTATGTGTGTATGTGTATATGTATGTGTATGTTTTCTCCTAACCAAGACCAGACTCACACACTATCACCATGTTTCTCTCTATAGCACCTAGAAGCAGGTGTCTTCATGCTGGGACCCTGTGTTTCTCATGACCATGCCTTATAAAAAGATACATAGAAGGAAGCATACAGCATGAGATGCTAAATTTAAAAGAGCTTTGAATCAATCCAATGTATGTAATTAGTGTCAAATAAATATTATGACCATATCAACATCCATAGAGAAATATGGCTACTGCTATTACTAAAATTGAGCTTAAGTGGTTCTTAATCTTCCCAATGTCTCTTTTTCCCCCACCACCTGTCAGTGAGGACAGCTGAGAACAATGTTTTTGTATTACCTCCAGGAGGACTTAGGGGACTTGGGTGATGGCTCAGCAGGCACGAGCATTCACTGCTCACACTTGAGATCCTGGGTTCAAATCCCTAAGATTCATAAAGAGCTGCATGTGGATAGGAACCTCTGTAACTCAACCCTCTCTGGGATGAAAATAGCATCCTTGATGCTTCCTGGCTTCCAGCCTGCCTCCAGGTTTGGTGAAGGTCCCTGTCTTTAGGGATTAAGCAGAATGTGACAGAGTGGGTCATCTCTGGCCTTTGCATACCATATGTACATATAGGTTTGATATACCACACACAGTCACATGCCCAAGTACTCATAAGGAAGAAAGAAAGAAAGAAAGAAAGAAAGAAAGAAAGAAAGAAAGAAAGAAAAGAAAAGAGAGGAAGAAAGGAAAGAGGGAAGGAAAAGAAAAAGAGAGGAAGGAAGGAAGGAAGGAAGGAAGGAAGGAAGGAAGGAAGGAAGGAAGGAAGGAGAGAGAAGGGAAGAAGAAGGAAAGTTGCTCACTTTAACAATGTGGCACATATTACCCAACTGTGGCTGACTTCACTGATTTGGTACAGTCTTAACTCTATGTAAGTTTATCTTTCTGTTCAGAGTTAACATCATCCAGGACGACTTGAGACCTGAGATCCTAAAGAAAGTTGCCCATTTTTCGAAAGCTGGTCAGATTGGCAAAGCCAGTTAATGTGTTTGTTAATGTACTTGAACTTACGAAGTCAATGTAAACCACTGTTCATTGCTGTTGTTTTAGCAGCCCCAAGTCAGGACCAAGTATCCCATACGATTTCATTTGCCAGCATTTCTCTAAAGCAATGAAGGATCAGGAACAAGGGTTTAACTCAGTGGTTAAGCATATGCTAAGCACGTGTGAGGCCCTAGGTCTGCCCACCAGCACCAGGAATCAAATACAATAATTTCAATCCACAAAGGAGCAGACTCTATCACCGTAGTGTTTCTGCTTCAGAGGTAAATTTAGAAAGAAAAAAAAAAGAAACATTTAAGAATAAATATAAAGTTATTTAAACACGATTTCATGCTCAACATTAACAATCAAGGTAAATCATTGACATTATGTGTTTTTCATTTAAAGCTATGTGCACATGCACTAAATCCCCAGTCCTATGAGGGGGCATCTGAGGTAAGGAGCATTGCAGTCTTCTGTCTCTAAGGAGACTGAAGGTGAGATGATAGAATAATCTGTCACGTGACTGGACAAGGCAGCTTGACCTCAGAACTGTCTATGTCAC
>JANHMN010000001.1:9624528-9792902 GCA_030674055.1 Rhabdomys pumilio
TCACGTGACTGGACAAGGCAGCTTGACCTCAGAACTGTCTATGTCACGTGATTGGACAAGTCAGATTGACCTCAGAACTGTCTATGTCACGTGATTGGACAAGGCAGCTTGACCTCAGAACTGTCTATGTCACATGATTGGACAAGGCAGATTGACATCAGAATTGTCAATGCTGATTGGCAGTAAATTCACTTGTCTAAACTTATTTGTCAGCCCATTGCTCTGCACTGTGCACTAAGGTTTTTGGTGTCTACAGTTTAGCAGCGATGTGGGTACAGTAGTTTTTCTTCTCTCTATCCTGCCTCAAAATTGGTGTGGCCTTGATGAATTAGTGTCTTGTGTCAACTGAGGAAAAAAAAAACCTCCCTTTCTGAATGGTACAGTGTCTAATCTTCTCTGGCCCTCCTCTTAAATTGTACTACAATGCTCCAGTCTATGTTCAACATCTTCTGTCTTCTTTGAGGTTATTCTGTGCATCAATTTCTGAAATCAACTTCTGAATAATTTTACTGACTTTCCATCAACCGTATTTATACCCTGTTAAATTGGTTCATGGGGTTTTGATCTGGGTTCTTGAAGTTATCTTTTCTAAACTTGGGTCAGGCAGGGCTTTTTCAAATGTCTTGAATTATTCTTCATAGTTTCTCTTACCCACAACTCTTTATTGGCTTGTGTTTAAATCCTTAATTGTGGTAAGAATAGTTGCAGTCACCTTGACTGGTTATTATGACATCTAAAGCTAGTAGACCCATTCCTTCTGAGTGATTTCCCTTGATCCTCACAGATAGTATCTGGCTCCTGTATATTGATCTATGAAGTCCTTAAGACCTAGCCCTTAGGGGCCTTTCATCAGAGAGCATACTTGTTAATCCTACCATATACCTACCACTACTAATTATTATGCACCATTTCTGGGTCCCCAAACTAGCACATAGCATGGGCGGTAAATCCTCAGAGATGTTGATGAGTTTGTCTTTCTGTTTGGTATACTGAATTACTAAAATCAAAATATGCCTACGTCTACACATGTTAAAATTATAACACTAAGTGAAGACATCAGATGACCTGGAGGTAATTATCACACATCACTTCAAACCAGGGGCTTAGACTAAAGAAGCCTATGTCCCCAAACCAGAGGGTAGAGCCCTCAGGAACAGTATTAATGGTTTATAAACAAGGTTCAGCACAGATTATTTGCCTGTGCCTTGGTAAGCTTCTTAGGTATATTACTAAAAGAAAGAGTTCTCTGCTTATTTGGGTTTTTTGTAGGAGTAGTAGTAGTTGTTGTTGTTTTAAGTCAGTGGCGTTTTCTCCTAGTGGTCCAAACAGAGTAGGACATTAGTTGTTCCCAATAGAAGCACAGAGTAGAGTCCTCGACACGGTTCCTACTGGCTCCATCTAGGATGCACGTCCAACTGCAGCCTGTCTACTGATACCCTTAGAAGGCTGTACCACTGTAATCCCAAACTAACAAGATACAAAAATACCCTCGTGGCAAAGACAAAAGCTTCAGCTCTCTGGGCCCCTGTTTTTCTTCAGGGTTGTCCTCAATGCTTGTACCCTTGTCATCTCATAGACATTATTTTTAAATATAGATCTCTTAGCCAATCTTAGCAAAATGAATCATCTTAATAAATAACCCTATTGAACCACAGCACATTCAGTAGCACGACCTCACAGAGAGGAGAAGCCCAGGCACTTTCTTCTAGTACAGACAAGATTTTAGTCTGAGAAACATACCGAAAAGGGGAATATTCAAAGTGATTTTAAGTTATGTTTTAAGTGATAAAATAGGTTAACATGAGCTTATAGAAGTAAATAGAAGGGTAACGAAAATAATGAGATGTTGAAAAATAGCTTGCTATGTTTACTAAATTTAAATGAAATTAAAACTACAAATGACGTAGAAAGAAAACAAGGTCCAATTAAATGCATACACCAAGACTTTAACAAAAAAAATAATAATTTGAGATAGAATTGGAAGAGGCTTGGGTCAGGAAGGCAGAGCATCAGAATTTTGTTCTATGTCTTATTTTCCTGCTGAAGGATCTTGGAAAGTCATCTCAACTATTGAATCTAACTTGATCATTAATTCACCGGCCTTCTGTTGATGGTCTTCGCCTGAAATGCACTTTGCTAGGGACTGGCCAGGAGTCATCAGAGATGTGAGTCAGACACGATTCTGAACCTCTCGCACTATGAGCTACCATCTCTCAAACAAAGGTCATGGCATGCCCAGTTTCATAGTGGCTAATCTGAACTCTAACTTCGGTGTGTAGACTGGTGGAACCCCAGTACGACTCCTAACCAAATGACTTGTGAGATGGGGGAAGGAATAGTTCCACTCTGGGCTTCCTTCCTGTGGAAGGCTCAGAGGATGTGCACCTACCACCCTGTCACCTGTACTTTGAGACTCCCTCAGAACAGGAAGCAGGAGATTCCTGAGCCTTCGTTTAAAATGAACCACCAGAGTTCTGGGCTCTCCATTCTAACTTGAATCTCCCTATAATATTCATGAGCAGAAAATTGGAATGATTCTGCCAGAAAATGTCTGAAACCTCACTACCTACTCAGCTGGTTAGAAAGACTGTCAATTTGAGATTCAACCCAGGGTCTGGGGAAATTCCGGGGATCTGCAGAAATCTCCGCAATGACCCCGTGTCAAGCTTTCCCACTGACCAAAAATGTTGGTGGTCTTAATGGGGGAGGAATGTGGGCATGTGCATATACACATGAAAGATGTCATGTATACATGGATGTGCAATTTTAATCGAAATATAAATATTTCTTTATTATACAACAACAGCTAAATAATGTAATAATTAACAAAGTAGACCAAAAAGGTTCCACACCTAGCATGCTTGTTTCAGCTTACTATATTCTTCCAAAGCTTTTCTATACTAAACCAAGCAGATTAGTGTGGTTTTCATACATTGTGGGAAATTTATATATTTCTTACTGTAATTTGATATGTTCTCTAATGTGTCTTTGGACATTTCTCTGCATCAGTGAACAGTTACCTACTCTACACTGTGTTCTCCAGTCCTATAATTATTTATAATATCTTTAACAAAATCATTAATTTTGTATTCTTTTCTTTTTTTTTTATTATTTTTCTTTTTGTTTTCCCCTGAGACAGGGTTTCTCTGTGTAGCATTTGCCTGTCTAGGAACTCACTCTATAAACCTGGCTGGCCTTGAACTCAGTGATCCACCTGCTTTTGCCTCCTGCTTGCTGGGATTAAAGGTGTGTGCCACCACTGCCCATTGAAACATTTTTGTTTCTTGACTTGCTTGCTTGCTTGCTTGCTTGCTTGCTTGCTTGCTTGCTTGCTTGCTTGGTGTCTTTTTTTTTTTTAAACAAATCTTCAGTTGTGTCAGTATTATATGAATTCAGCCACAAACACCGTTCATAGAGCTAGTTTTGAATATACATGGGAGCTGTCTTAGCACCTGCTGTGTTATACACTTTTGCAATCACAAGATAATTCAAGTACAAACACTCATGGAGAATTCGGACTTTAACAGAGACCCTCATCCTAAAAATTACGGGGTAGCTACCAAGTTAGAAGTTTATTCTGAGCTCCGATGTAGCCTACGCTATTTTAAAGTACAAAAGGCAATCAGGTTTGTTAACAAAGAGGATAAATGACTGCCCTTGTCGGGAACTCTCCAACACTGATTCGATGATGCAGAAAGCTCACTTCCTGAGCACATATTCAGATCTCAGGGCTGTTGATATAGGAGTCAGATGTGACCGTGTGTATACACCTCCTGTAGCCTACAAGCCAACAGGTGGACAAGGAATGGAGGGTTGGGTTTAAAGCAGTGGATAGAATGCTTGCTAGCATGCACAAATCCCCAGGTTCAAGCCTCAGCACCACAGATGTCAGTGTAATGACATATGCCTGAAGTCCCTAGCACTCAAGATATGGATGCCAGAAGACCAAGAGATAGAGTCTGCCTCTATCACATAGTTAATTAAAATCCAGCCTGGGATACCTGAGACCTTGTATCACTGAATGAATAAAGACAAAAGGTAATAATAACTAACTGGAAAAGAAAACTGAGGCAAGAACCGCACAGGCAGGTCTGCCTAGTAAAAGTCTGCCCTGGTGTTCGCAGTGACCACGAGAGGCCAGATCTGCTGTGTTTCATGCCTGCAGTTGCTCTCCAAAATTTTCTTATAGAATGCAGAACACCAGGAATTTTAGTAAATACCTGTCATTTTAATATACTTTGCTGTCACTTCTATCTGTGCCTCATGCATTCTCCCTCTAGAGTAAAGCAATACTCTACCCATATTCCCCATATAAACGCTCTGCTCCCTTCTGCATCGCCATGTGCCTCATGTGCCTTTGGTCACGCACATAGAAAACAGCAAGAATATTCTCTGTTGCGATTAAGTTCTCACATTGTGATAAACACTTGACTTACTACATTATATATTTTATTTGGATCATCTTACTTTGTTTCTATAGGGATCATTATCCCCAGTTTATGAAGGAGAAGCATGAAGCCTCAGGAAAAGCAGCTCACAAGCTCACATAAATCTCCAGCTAGACAATCAAAATGGATGATGGAACAATGATTAAGTGCTTATAAGTACGTTCTGATTTACCAAAGACTTTAGATCCCAACACTTATGTCAGGTGTCTCCATCAGATAACTCTAGGAGATACAACAGCTTCTTCTGGCCTCCTGGTACTTACACCGACATGGTCACGGGCACACACATACACACACTCACACACAGACATACACACTCAGACACATACACACTCACATACACACTCATACACACACATTCACACATATACATACACACACACTCACATACACACACACTCACACATATACATACACACACATACAGATACATACTCACATATACACACACTCACATATATACACATACACACACACAAAATAAAAACTAAAAATAAGCACTATGTGAATCCAGACCTACCTAATCTCATGTTTTATAGCTGATTGATTACATTATACTGCCCACACAGGTCAAGATTATTTTCCAATAGGAATAGACTTGGTTACCCTAAACCATGCACAAAAGCACCAAATGCACACCTCTTGTTCTTCCCACTCCTCAAGCCCTCCCCCACCTAAAAATAACGTATTCTGGCTTTAAGCAGCCCCTCCTGTCGAGATGCAAGTAAAAAAACAAAACAAACAAACAACAACGAAAACTAATGCTATTTTTAGAGAAGGAGTTTGAACAGACTTGTGATCTTTAGGGTTTGCACCTGCCTTCTTGAGTAACTTTTCCTGCCTTGGAGTCTTTATGGACGGACATGAAGCCTCATCTATTTTAAATAGTTCCTACAGAATTACGCTGCAGGAGCACACTAATGCTAACAAAATGCCAGGTGGACAGATAAAACCCCAAGGACATAAGAAAAAGGAAACACTGTCTATGTTAGAGTGTTATTAGGCTAATCCCACAGTGCCAAACACCACACAGATTAACCAGTCTCTGCCAGATAAGGTGACCATGAATTAGCAATGGAAGATGTGTCCCAGCCTCTCCCCTGGGACCATATTATTAGAGGCTATGCCCAGAAAAATTCGGGGATGGAAGTTTCCTCTATGAACTTGGAACCCCGGGGAAAAGGCTGTGCCAACTGGCACCGTTTCCCATGATTGGCTGTGCCTTTCTTTTTTTAAATATAATATAAGAAGGCTTTAAAAAAAATCATGCTCAAGTATATCATCTGGTATAGACCATTTCTGTGTCACCAAGCTGGAAAAGCTTTTCTCAAACCTGGCTGTCACCGCCAGCTCCATCTTATGGACGAGTAGCGTTCCTCAGAAAATGAACGAGGGTAATGTTGTGTGTCCCGTGCAGAGGAATGACACTTGAGTAACGTCTCTTTGTTTGCATGCATTTTCTCCTGGTTTCCTGATAACATCTGCATGCAGCAGTGTAAACTTCAACACTGTTGATGTTTCCAGATACTTATAGATTCCAGCTGTCTGTCCTTCCCTCTCCAGTACGTCCTAACACTACAAAGGAAAAGGGGGAAGAGAGAAGAAAGTGTAACTGGTTCCCTAATCTCTCATTACATGGAAGTAAATTTCATTGTGAAAATTTTTATTGGCAATTATAGTTTTAGGGAAATCAGAATTTCTCCAAAAGCAACCTTTAAACAGTCCCAGTTGACTGCATTGTTTTGGAAAAAGATGGGTGATTCAGTTTGGTTGTGCAGAAGCTTCAGATAAAACAAAACCTCATGTTCCAGAACACTCATGCAGAGAAGGAGAGCAGAGCGAGAAGCACAGAAGGACTCATGAGGGGGCAGCCTAGACGATGTCCTCCACCATGGTCACTGCAGTGGGGATCAAGTGTGAGGGCAGGGAACAGCATCCTCACAGGTCGCTGCAGCCCCTCAGCTCCTTATCCTGTGACTCTCGGAGGGAAACCTCTGCTCATCTTAACTTCAAAATTTTAGTGTGTGTGTGTGTGTGTGTGTGTGTGTGTGTGTGTGTGTGTGTGTAAGAAAGAGAGAGAGACAGAGAAACAGAGACAGAGACTGAGAAGACAGAGGTGCATATGAAAGGAAGAAGGCGTCCAGAAGTCACTCCTCTCTTTTGTTATGTATGGCTTAGATTAGACTCAGATCTTCTAGCTCTCCTCTCACCCTCAATGCCATTTCACTGTCACTGCCATCTTAACTCTGATTCAAAAACAAACAAACAAAAATTTTGCTTGTTTGCATGACCTTCCTTTCCTGTTTCATTGCTGCTGCTGTTTTTAAGATAGAATCTCATTCTATAGCCCAGGATAACCTGATTCACAGTGCTCCTACGTCAGCCTCCCACTACACCTCCTCTCTCTCTCTCTCTCTTTCTCTCTCTCTCTCTCTCTCTCTCTCTCTCTCTCTCTGTCTCTGTCTCTGTTTCTGTTTCTCTGTCTCTCTCTATCTGTCTCTCTGTCTCTGTCTCTCTCTGTGTCGCTCTGTCTCTGTCTCTCTCTGTCTGTCTCTCTGTCTTTCTCTGTCTCTCTGTCTGTCTGTCTGTCTCTCTCTCTCTCTCTCTCTCTCTCTTTCTCTCCTCTCTCTCTCTCTTTTAAATGATTATTAGTCCCCAGTGGCCCTAAGTCTAAGCAATCCTCCTGTCTCTGTCACTCAGATATGTTTTCCTTTCATAGTTACTTGGGTGGTGTTGACCTTTAACCTTAACCTGAAAAGAAGTCCATGAGAAACTAGAAGTGAAAAGAGAGCCTTCAGACCTTCTCCACTATGAAAGGCCATTCTGCAGCCATGTAGCCAATGAAGAAAGACTGTATTTAAATACCTGCATGGATATAATATAGAGAACACCCATGCTATATTAACATTCATCATATATGTGTATATATGTCTTATGCCATGAATTTCTTCGGCATGGTGCCATTGTCCTTCACCTTTCTGTACTATTTGCTTGTCATTAGAATTTTTATCTATCAACTTCAAGAAATACCTGATTGCCCATGAGGTAATCATGCAAATCCATCTTCAGCTACCTGTTTGAACTCACTAAGTAATAAGACATTGTCTATTTAGAGAAATAATAATTGTACTCTATTTTGAACTTTTATATTCAACATAGAAGAAACACAAATGTATATTATGCTTAAATCCATAGAAACATTCCCCAAAATACAATCACCTGTTCAGTCATAGAGGAGAAAAAATATAGTCAAATTTCCTACTAAAGGATTAAGTGATATCAAACCAGCTTAAGTAGGCAAGGGCAGACTCGGTCAGTGACACACATTCCTTCCAAACAGCCAAATTAGACTTCCATTCTTCTTTCTCAAATACCAGTGAAAACCAGTCTCTTTCCTTGACTAGGTGCCAAGACAACTATCACCCTAGCCATGGGTAGGCATCTATTGAGAGCTTTGCAGCTTTTCTCATCCCTACAGTCTTTCTAGTAAGTTCTGCAGCCGTGTGCAGGTCACATACACAAACAGACAGTACAGTGACTTTGGGAGATTGAGGTCAGGAGGGAGCGTGGCACTTTGCCTCCCAGGTTCCCCAGTATGTTGTTTCGCCTGCTGGGTACAGAAACTTCTCTCTGGAGTTCAATGAAGAGAGTGCATCCTTTATGACTTACATGCGGGCTCCTGCACCCAGGAGTCACTGAGGTGTGACCCTTCCTTGACACAGACTTAGAACGTCCACCAGGGAAAGCTGACACTCACCCTTTCGGAAGCCATTGTTCAAACTTACAGGTTCAAACCACAGCCAGCTTGTTTTAATGAAATTACAGAAAAGGATTCTACTCGAAGTGGGAAGCACATTGAGTGGGAAAAACACGAAAACTTCCTCTTGAACCTAGTATTCCGACATTTTTAAAGTCAATCTTTTTTATTGTGTTCAATATTACCACATTTGCTTCTTGGAAAAACCAGAGGCAACACTGTCTGCACATTTGGTTTTGGGAGCTTCAGACAATCCACATTTGTGCACTGTCTCTATTTAAACTGAAAACCATTCCTACCAATTGCCTAATAGGCAATTACCAAGACTCATTTAGTTTTTCCAAGAACCTCCAACTTTTAAGTTCTTGATGGCAATATTGTTTTGCTGTTTTAAGCTTCCTTTATCTACTCATGGAAGAGGGGTGGTGTTCCTCTGCTGGTCAGAGGACAGCTTGAGGGACATATCTTTCTCCTTTCACCCTGTGAGTTCCAGGAATCAATCTTGGGTCGTTGTGATGCTGATAAGCACCTCCACTTCAAGCCATCTCACAAGCCTTCTTATTGATAGGCCATGCTAATATCTGGCAGACATTAGCCAAGCAAGTATCCCAGGCCATGCTTAGCACCATGTGAGATGCCAGAGCTAAAGGGGGCAACTAGCACATACATCTATTCATGGTGTTTCCCAATTCAGGACTCTAGTTTTTTGGAGCATTTTTTAAAACATGTCATTGAAGCTATACCAGATAAAGGATGAATTAGCTTAGAGCAAAGCTAAATAACAGTTCTGATCCTCTCAGAGAAATATGAGGGGGTGGGGGCGGAGGGATCCTTGATGAGTTGACCTTGGTATAAGGTGATAAAGCCCGGAATAGAAACAATTATTTTTTATTGGAATTTGCATAGCAATTTTTTCATTTAATGATGATACCTCTGAGTTCCCATATTAAACCTAGTGTTATTATTGGGAAGTGAATAAGTAGGTACTCATGGAAAAGAAATATTAGCTTAAAAATCATAACTTCTGTCCAGGGAATTATGCACTTGTATTTCTTTGATTTAAATGTTGTCTTTGTCCACCTCTAATTCTGTCAATGACAGTGAGACATAGTGAAACCAACATCTTTGATGTTTATCAGAAAACCATGTTGGTTTCTTACTCAGTTCTGTTTTCCCACTTGTATTTACTTGTGTATGGTGGGATCGTGGGGGTGGTGCTGGTGGTAGTGCTGGTGCCGGTGGTACTGGTGCTGATGCTGGCACTGGTGCTGATGGTATTCTCAAACATGTATGTGGATATCAGAAGACATCTTGTGTGGATTGGTTTTCTTCTACCATGTGGGTCACTGTGGATAGAACTCAGCTTGTCAGACTTGGAAGCAAGCACACTTAGTCACTGGACCCTTTCACCAGCTCTCTCGCTTGGTTGTTAAGTGATCCTGGATCCAGCTATTATACCCTGTGAGATGTTCTAGAACATGATGAAGCTGTGATCCTGGAAAGAGATGCGCAGAGAGTCAACCTCCTGCTACCATGGACAAGCTCCTAGATCCTAGACAACCTGTATCTACTTCGTAGCTTCAGTAACCTTTGCTTTAAAATAGAAATATTGTTGCCCAGCTTAGATTCTTATAAGAACATTTTGTAACAAAGCCTTGTGGAATATTGTATGTCCCAGACAATCTTCCAAGAACTTTTGTGCAAAATGTTTCTTTTACAAGTTTTGTTTGGTTTCATATTTGAGAAGAGATCCCAGTAACCCAGGTTGGCTCACTTGCTACCTGAGGATAACTTTGAACTCTTTCTCTTCAAGTCTCTATATCCTGCTTTCTGGGATTACAGATGGGCACCATCACGCCAAACTTTCTTACGACATTTTGAGGCCATGTTTTGTACATGAGGAAATGAAGCATGGAGAAGCTGTTTTCAGGCCAAGATCACACAGATGGCAGGGGTAGAATCAAGTCAAAACCCAGAGCTTGCTCTTTCTGCTGCTTCATTCAGGGTCTGTGAACATGAAGAAGGCACACAGGAGCGCCATGAGGCTCATTACTGCTCTGATCTGTTGTCTGTCTACCAATGCTCTGAAGAGTCTCTCCAAGATTCCCCTGGCCCAATGCTCTTTCCAAAGAGGAATGCTCTCTCCCTCTCCCTTCATGTCCTACTTCCCCATCCAACAAGCTCTGCCCTCACTCACTCTCACTCGTCTGGTCTCCCCTCCCAACGTCCCCCTCTCTAGTTTTGTTTGTCCCTTTTAACACAGACATGAATGATGGTTACTCTCTTTGTTGTTGTTGTTTTTGTTTTTAGTTTGAGTTTGAAAAGTAGACAAATCAAAACCACTTTATAAAGCTTACAGTCTTTGGTAGTGTCTGGATTGGACATAAACATGGATTGTACAAGACTCTAAAAGCCTTTGTTGGCACTCCAAGAGAATAACCTGGGACAACTAAGTTTCTGTTACTTCATGTCCTCTCCTGTCTTCTCCACATAGGCAATGATGCTTTAATTTACACTCTGGGATGTATACACTGCACTGGTTTCTGATATGCCTCCCAGAAAGCCTTGCTGGGCAAGTGCAAGTGTTTTCTAAGGAATGCCCGTTCTATAAGGGGAACATGATGTACTCCAGTTTCTCATCGAAAGTGAATTTCAGTAAGATATTATCACTTACTCAACACCACCAGGAAATTGGAATAATGAAGTCTTCAGCGTTTGCCAAAGATTCTGTGTTGATTTAGAATTGGTTGTTTTTCCACATATTCAGAGTTACTTGGAGTGTTTTTTCATGAAGAAAAGTTGGAATTTACTAAAGGGTCTAAATATAGACTTAAGTATAGGCATTAAAAGAAAGAAAGGCTTAAGAAAAGGACATTTAAACATATTCTGGAGTGGACAAGGACTTCTCAAGAGAGAAGTTCACTGAATATGTACTAGGATATACTGTTTCATATGTATAGAACAAAATATCACATTTCCAAAATAATAGAACCTGTTTTCATAAGGAATTTTGCAATTTTTCCAACAAGTGTTTTAAAAATCAATTGGATAATCTCTTTTCCTTCCCCCAGAAAGTAACTGTGGAATCATGATTCGTGTGTGTGTGTGTGTGTGTGTGTGTGTGTGTGTGTGTGTGTGTGAATTCTTACATTTAATGATTTTATTTCATTTTCCCTCAAAATCCAATAAAACATTATCTTCTCATGAAAAGCTATAAAATTATAGTCCTCCTGAAAAAGATCTTTATAATTAATCTGAGGTTTCACACATATTTAATCTATTAGTAGAAAAATTTCCCATCTGGACTCCAATTATCTTGCAAAAGTTTAAGAAGAGCCTTTAAAAAATCTTTAGCCACATGTTACTCTATTCTGTTGATGGCTCTTCACGGTGAACAAGAGAGAAGAATGCTGCTACAGGCCTCGTGAAAGCTTTCAGCTGGAGAAAGGGCTGGCCCCCAGTTGTCTTCATACCATTGGGTGGTTTTATCAGTGGAAACCACATACCCTCTGTCATGAGGACTTCATAAAGGAATTCCCAAATATGATTCGAGTTTAACCTTGTTTGAGTGTTGAGTGGCATCTCAGCATCTCCTGCTTCTTCACACTGAAGGACCACCTGAACTACAAGGACTTGAGAAAGAAGTGAGACTAATTTTGTTTAAACATCTGAGATAGGGTCTTTCTAAAGAGTAGTACCTGGTTTTCCAGAAAGTCACTGTTCCTACAAAAGACCCCAACCCATGTCTGTAAAACCCAAGAGGTTTGGCACCACAGCAAATATCAAAAAAGGCAGCCCTGGGCTGTATGTGTGTACACAGATATACATGTTGCTGTGTGTGTGGATGTGTATACTCATGTTTGCATCTTGAGGCCTGAAGTCAATCTCTGACTTAGCAGTTTTCCCACATGGTCCACCTTGTTTTTGGAGGTGGGGTTAGGATGGGGGGACGGAGTCTCTAAGTGACCTGAAAGTTAACTACACTACCCTGGCTGGCCAGTGAGCCACAGGGAGACTCCTGTGTCCACCTCCACAGTCCTAGAATTGCATGCGTTTTTAGTTCTTATAATCTTACTCAGAATTTTCCACATGAGTTCTGGAGATCAGTCTTGGGTCCTCAAAGAGTTTATCTACTAAACTATTTCCCCAGCTCCTGTGTGTTCTTGTAACACTCTTGCTTTTCTGATTCACAGTGCATTGCACTCAACACACACACACACACACACTACACATATATATTATATACATTATATATACCTATTCAAAACACTTCCCTTTTTGTTTTGTCTTAAGCTACAAAACAAATATGTAGAGGTCAGAAGACGGCCTATAGAAGTCAGTTCTCTCTCTCTGCTGTTTTGAGATCCAGGAGTCAAACCTCACTCTGTTGGACTTGGCAGCAAGTACCTTCACCTGCTGAACCATCTCACTATCACCTACATTTTAACTATTGCTATGGATAATTTTTGTTGTTGTTAGTTAAAGGTAACAAAGGGCGTGTTTGTCAGAGATGAGCTGTACTCACCAAAGTAGATGCTACCAGCATTTCAAGGTCACTGACTTAGGGCGATGTATGACTTTGCTCCCCAGTCATCAACTGTCATTACAAGTCCGTAATAAGAGAAGAGGACTTGGGGGCTCAAAGCAACTGGTCTCTAGCAGATGGCACTGCATCCTTAGGATGAATTGGGGATGGTAGAGTTGACTGGCAGTCAGGAAGGATCATCAAGCCCTCCACTTTAGATTCTGACAATAATGGGATTGAAATTTTTCTATTTATTTCTGTTGTTTTCTTTCATTTGGATTTAATTTGCTTTGAGTTCTTTTCTGGCCACTGTCTTTTGGAGGAGAGTGAAAGACAATTCCTCCTGTTTCTAGGAACCTTCATGGAGAAGTCCACTGTTCCCTCCCATCTGCACTTGGTTTAGCCAGGCTTTGATTAATAAGGACCACCCCCACTGTTCATTTGTTTGACAAGGGGATATGTGCAATGTGTTCCCGGTGAGCGAGATTTCAGTAAAGAGCTGGCTGTGCTTTCAAACCCACCCTGCCTGTGAAATCCAGCCTCTTGAAGCCAGAGGTCAGTGGGGAGCAAGCATAGGTGTTTTATGCTCCCATGTCTCTCGCCCCCCAAACACCAGCACCTGTTAGATGTAAGGGTGAAACGATTGTGTTGGAACTCTGGGACGGAGGCCTAATTCTGGCCTGAATGAGGCTGTGATGTACGGTGGATAATGAGCACAGGAGACTGCCCACTGCTACACATCATTACCATGCAGATCATGAAAGCAAATGAAATGGTTCGAGCAGATAACAGCTGTTTTTATTCTGCTTTTCAAAGATTCCCTTAAACAACCGGGTCTCCTGGCTTTTATTTAAGGGTGAACACCCGACTGTAAACATAGGAGCGATGCGTTCTCATGATGTCAGTAATAAAAGCATGTATAAAGCTGCATGTGTATTCTGGAAAGCTAACTAACCATTAAAGCCAAGAAACATAGTCTGGCTCAAATCTTATTATGTGTCCAAGAGGACTTGATGGTATGCACATAAGAAAATGTAATGAAACAGCGGGAGAGAGGGGAGGGGAGAGGGAGGGGGAGGAGCTGGCTTTGCTAGCCGTGAGAGGTTAGCAGGGGAGTGAGGCACAGAGGTAAAGCTGCCAAGATCATCTGAGAAAGGGGCTAGCAGAGCATGTGGGCTAAGAGAGCCTTTTGCTTGTTTCCCTGCAGCATTGGCACATCCCTTCCTCGCATTTTTGGCTATTAGTTATCTACAATGAGGCTCTGACGTGGGAAGAACTCGCAGAGAGAGAGACCGGTCTTCCTTTCTTAGGGAATTCAGAACTCATCAGAGGCGATGGGTATCTATTGTGTTTGTAATTGCTCTGATCGTTATCATAAGCATTAGGTCTAGCTCGCTTGAAGAATTCCACAGCATTACACAGCAGCTCATCAGAATTCTGTAAAAATAAAATTGTGTGCAGGGGAATTTTGCAGAGCATAGCTTATGTGGAGCCATTCTACCAAATGAGTCTCATAATTTTGTATTAAAAAAAAAAAAGCAAGAATAGAAACAATCTCTCTTAGATGTTCTATAAGAAGATCGTGCTCTTTTTTTTTTTTAAGTGTCTTCTTATTTTAGTATAATTGGAGTCCTTTATGAATGGGTGGTTATCTTATATTAATAAGATAGAAATAAATTATTCCTTTACCGTATTTAGTAATAGGTGTCTTAGAAAAATAAATGCATATACATATAAAGTTTGTACCTAATATTTGTTTATAAACCACATAAATTATAATGTAAACCCAAAGATGAATTCAACAGGCAGCTTAATATTGACAATCAGCTCTTCGTTTACTTAGACCTCTGCTCAAAATAGTTTAAAAAAAAAAAATGAGAGGCATAGAAATGTCAACTGCATAGATTTACTACTCAAAGATCTTGGTTCACCTGTACATAAATACAACTGCCCCCAAGGGTGTACACGTTTACAAATGTAAATTAATCTTTTACCTGCCGAATATATTCTTTATAATGGATCTCAAACCTGAGCAGTGTAAACCGCTAAACATAGTGTGTGGGGGGTGGGAGGGTGGAGTTCAGAATCTCTACCAAAGGAAAACTAAAGTATGGTCAGGGTCTAAACTCAAGATTGATCTCTGGTCTTGGGTGCTCATCAGTCTATGTGGGAGGGGCCATCAACATAAAACGGCACCGGTTCACTCTAACAAATGACCTTCTGTTTCTTTGTGTCAAACGGGAGATGGCATAGAGCAATGCTGTTTTATTTATTTATTTTTTAATAGTAGACACAGTTTTTTATTTATTTTTTTTTAAAAGATTTATTTATTTATTTAATGTGTATGAGTACCACCATTCCTGTCTTCAGATACACCAGAAGAGGGCATCAGATCCCATTACAGATGGTTGTGAGCCACCATGTGGTTGCTAGGAATTGAACTCAGGACCTCTAGAAGAGCAGTTGGTGCTCTTAACCTCCGAGCCATCTCTCCAGCCCAGCAATGCTGTTTTAAAGTAAGCTTTCCAGTTCCTTCAGAAACAGATCAAACTGCCAGCATGTTCATCAGTGTATAAATGTTGATTGTGTGTAATTAAAATAGAGCAACAATACACTGCCCTGCATATGCCTTTTAACTTACGCCAGCATTCTATCTATAGCTAATTATAGCTGTTACTTTCATATATTGTGAGTTATCTGATTCTAAGTCTCCCCTCTCTTCTCTCCTCTTCCTCTCTCACCCCTTCCCTGACTTCTCCTATTCTCCCTTCTTGGAACATTTTTCTCACTATGTGTCTATTCACTTCTGCATGCTCTATTCAAATAGAAAAGTATAAAAGAAAATATAAACAATGCAAAACTACTATTCCTGAATGCTGAGTCTCAAACTTGGGACAAAGGGCTAACTGAGATGGCCATATCAAAGCAGGATCTGGCTACCAGGTTCTCCCTGCAACCCTCAGTCCCTGACTGTTACAGGACCTACCTACCCTGCTGGCATACACCTAATCTTCTCCAGCCCAGGGGCTGGGCAGCCCTTCCCCCAGCTCCCCTCCCCTATGTAATTCAACCATTTTGGTTACCTGGTCTTTTTTTTTTCCTACCCTTTACCTTCCTGGCATCTATTTCTCTCTCTCCCCACTGCTCTCTTTCCTCACATAGCCTGGTTCAGGGTCTTGTCTACTCTGGACTCTCCAAGATGTCCCAGCCTCTGACTATGATCTCCCTTTTATCTACAATAAACTTTCTCCTCAACGGTGCCTAGGGTATTCTTTCCATCTTATTTCTTTATTTCATTCATCTGGTGCCAAAACTCCAGGCCAGACACTTTCTTCCTTTTCATTTTTTTCTTCCTTTTTTTCTTTTCATTCACTGCAAAAACACAAAAAAGTAAGGTTTGTACCATTATAAATAGCCTATGAATAAATTGGTCTTAAAAATGCCTAAAATAAGGTTTTAGAATCCGCAACAATATCCTGAAACACGAAGCTGCATCCATTAGGCACCCAAGGCAGGCCAGAGTGAGGCTCCAACATTCAGGGGCTCCTGTCTGCTTACAGTACACAAGCTGTTCATATGGTTAGGAAACCTGAACTTGGATGCCGCGTGAATATCAAGTCAGGAAGCCAAGCACTCTGTGACTGTGAATGTTGGTGGAGTAAATTTAAAAAAAAACCTCCCCATAGTGAAGCAGCGCACTGCGTACTGTGCCGAGAACGTTCCTGCCACTGATAATCTCCTTGCTTTAGATGGAGTATCTCTTCTGACAGTGGCAGGTGTCATGATGGCTTTGTAAGCCCTCATTCATCAGATCACAAGTGCATGCCTTTTCTGTAGATCCATGCAAAATTATGATTCCTTCACGTTTCAAACAAAGAAATGTGCCATTTGTAAGCAAGGGAGGGTAAATGTCATTTTCCTGCTTTTCAAGACTCAAAGTAATCCAAAATCAAGATGAGCAAAGACGCTAGGAAAATCTGCCCCTTTGGCCCTGCCTTAGGCGCTTTAATGACTACAAGATGTCTGAAGCGTATTGGAACAGTAAGAAAAATCTGCTTCCCAAAGGGAAACTGCTCCTGAGAACAGACCCAGAGGTACAATAAATAAATGGACAGGTCTAGGAAAGTCTGAATCACAGCACGTTCCGAAGTCTACGAGCAAAGCTGAGAGCATCACATGACCCTCTGTGAAACCCTTTTCCATGATGATGGCTTCCCCAGTGCTGTGAGCCTCTTTCTAAGCAGACATTTTTTTTTTCTTACTTTGCGTTTCATGGTGCCATGCTACCAATTAGCAGTTTGCTATCACACCTCCAACCCCACATTCCTCCATGACACTTTGCCCTAGCTGTAAAGTGCTGACTAGCTACCTAAAAGAACCAAGCTAGAGGAGGAACCTGTGTTAGAGACAGTGCGAGAGTTCTTCTCCACAAACTGGGGTGGAACGTGGCGGATTCGCTTTGACCGTGCTGGTTTTGGCTTTGAAGAGCACAGCTCCCGGTGCGATGCGGCTCTCTCCTTCCTTCCTTCGCCTTTCTATCAGTTGTCTCACCTTTCCTCCAGATTAGCCCTGGCCTCCGAGCCCCGAGCATCAAAGGAATTAGGTCAGACCCAGAAGAAATCAGGTTGCAGGCAAGAAAAAAAATTAATAAAATAGAAGCTATGCCAGCTTGGAACCCCTGTGCTCCTTCAGGCAGACTAACGAACCCTGGCTTTAGATGTAACAGTATTAAGTAATTGGTATGTCAGAGAGACACAGCAAAGACATTGGAGAGACCAAAGATTTTAACAGCATGGAGCTCTGCGCAATTTATTTAAAGCTGGTCTGCTTGTACTGTTCAAATCAACTGGCTTCAGAGACTTAAAACAATATTTGCAATTAAAAAATAATTCCAGAAAAAGATCTGGTATGATATCTGTTTTTATATAATTTAGGATTTTTTTTTATTTTTAGTTTGAATTTCTATCTCATTAGCAATCTTTAATAGTACATGTGATCTATACCCAGCAAAGAGGTTAGTATGTTCAGTGTTTTTTACTCAATTACTATTTTGATATCTTCTCTTGGGTTACGCTAAGGATTATATATGAGGATATATATATATATATATATATATATATACATATACATATATATACACATATATATAGTTATTAATATATTTGCTCACATATATATTTTATGTATATTTGGTATACATGGTATACACACATCATATATGTATATGGTATATATGATATATATAACATATATGTGATATATGTATATTATACATACACACACACATTAGGGAGAGACTTCACATTAGAAGATGTTTATGCTTCATTCATCCTCCAGATGACTGCTTTCGTTGCCATTATTACTGCCTCCAGCATGATTGGAGGAGCCATCCACATTTAACCTACAGCATTATCCAAGGGTGTGCTAAGAATAGCCACAACAGAGAGCAAGTCCTGGCAGAGACGCCAAGGCAGGCTATCAAAGTCAGCAGTAACATTCAAGAGTGTTTTCCAGAGCTGGCACATGGAGATAGAACTATTTATATGTGATCTCTCAAACTCAGGAGTGTATTTTAGGAAAGATATTTTCCTCAGAATGCTTAGATTAGCCTTTATTCATTCTCTTCACCTCTTAAAGGTTTTCTTGGATGAGGGAACAGAACTTCCAGTGATTCTAATCACACACATACCACCATGTTTGATGTTCAGAAAAGCCTGTGAGAGACATATTGGTGCTGTTTGTATGCCGGTATGTGACAAGTACAGGCATTCAGTGTCTTGTTAGGAGGCTCTAATCTGAAAAAAGCAAAGAAAGTTTTCATGCAGGGCATCTGCATTATTTCCTGTATTTTCTTTTCATCTTGTACAGGTTTTAAGTTTTAGGGAGCATGAAGCATCTAGTTGCTGGGTGTGGTAAACCCCACTTTTTGGATATGTCCTTGAAGGGCAATCCTGTTGTTATCCATAATTTTTATCAATAGCACAACTGTAATCAAAGAGAAAGTCAACTACTACTTATGTTTGTGAGACTTTTCTTAGCTGTTACAAATACCTAAAGAAAACATGGAAGAAAGAAAAAACTAATTGGGCTGTCCCAGACCTTTCAGGCCATCGTGCTAGGGAAGCCCTGTCAGAGGAAAAGGACTCAGGTTGTGGTTGGCTGCAGAGCAGAGGGCAAGGCCTGTACTAATGGCTTTCCTCTTCTTCACTGACACATCCTGGTCTCCAACCTACTGGATCATGCAGTCCACCCTTAGGGCTCATCTCTCTGACGTTAGGTAGTAAGCCTCTCTAGAGACACCTCATCGATGCCCCAGAACTGTGCTTTACAAACTTCCTGTTTCTCTCACTCCATTTGAGTTCAAATATCACGTGTATGTTATGAAGTTCTTTTAAGCCACGTACACTTGAGTTTCCCATGTCTATAATAATTTAGTCTTCACCCTTAGATAGACAGCTGCTCTTAATTTTGCAAGAAAGGAAACTGAGGCAGAGGAAGATAAGTAACTTCCTCCAGGTTATCAACAAGAATGAACAAGAGTCAAAATTCACACCCTGAGAGTCTGCCTCCAGAGGCAGAACGATTAAGTAACTTAACTATTCCATTTTCATTACTTCACATTGGGTGACAAGAAGTTGCTTCCTTTACATTGTCATTTTGTGACTAGAAATAAGCCCTAACGATGACGTGACTTACATGCATGAGACCTTGTACCTTGAATGACCTGTAGCCATCACCATCCCCTAACTCTAATCTTTTACCTTTGACACTTGACCTCTGTGACAGACTTCCCAGAACCAGGAATGTGACTTACAAGCCTCTTGATACTCAGTGAGCAGTGATCACCTCCTGTCCCCCTCTACTGTACCGACCAGCTTCGGTTTCTCAACCCCATGGGACCCTCTCAAGCAACTTGAGAGAGAAGACACCCACTTCTGTGTCTTCCGGCCATTAGTATATGAATGAGTCATGAAACATGTGACCTCTTTGGTCAAGTAACCCAAATAGGTTAGACTTATGAAGAGATAAAAGAATAACATGGCACAAACACTCGGTTGAGTTAGATAGGTGATCAAAAGGTAGATAAAGAGAGGTAGATATAAATAAAGTAAATGATACCAAATACCAGAAATGGGTGACACAGCATGTTTTTATAAATAGAAACACTCTTGACCCACCACAAAACATAATTCTGCTTTTTGCTTTCCCTTTGGAATAGCCATTGGTGCTGACTTAGAAAGGTAGTGGTGATGTTTGCTCTTGGGAAGCTCTTCTTCCTTTTCTTCAGCACTAAAATCTTTCAGGTCACTTACTGTCCTTCAAGAAAGGAGGTTTTGGGTTCCCTAGTCGCCATTGCAAAGAGCAGTATGGCCTGCATTGATGGCTCTGGATGGAGTCCTCCTTGCCTCTTGGCCACTGTCAGATTAGAAAGATGCTATTGCAGGATTTGGCCTCTGTTACCTTTACCCCATTCCACCGTAAAAACACTATGACACCCTAGACCTGCTGGGTATAGGATCTACTTTAGGATAGATACAACAAATGAGTGCTAAAAAGCAGAGTGCACACAATTTCCAGTAATTTATGTCTTCTCCCAGTGACAGAGCCTGCCTGGCAGAACAAAAACAAATGAAATAGAATGATTTCCTCATTAATAACCACATCTTTGCAAGAAAATGATATCACCTACAGAAACATATGTGAAAACTACAGGCTGCCATTGCAGATAGCTTTATTTTATGGTTTCTGAATGCAGTATTCTGCTAAGGGCTAGGAATGTAACTCTGCAGTAGGCACTCTTTCGCCTAGCATGCCCAAGGCCAAAGGTTTGTTCAGCAGTACTACAACAATTAATTGATGGCTACTTACTTAATCAAGATAAACAAAAAGAGAAAAGCATGCCATTATTAGAGAGGCATTGCCCTTGAAAGATTTTGAGCTGTTTACTACAGGAAAGAAACAACATTCTTCTCAGAGAGCTGCTTTTGACAGAGATCATCAAAGCAGAAAAATACGGAGGGAAGACTGGCCTTTCTCCTTGAAATCAGTGGTTCTGAGTCTTGTCAAAAAGAAGAAATTTATCACTCTTTTACATTAGCAGATGGCATCTCATCTTTTATGTGATGAAACAATTATTTTCATGATTGCATAACAACATTATTTGATATTTTTTGGATATTTTTACAGAGCCCACTGTGTGCCAGTTACACGTAGTATAAACTGTCCTCTGGTGAAATATCCTGTTTGTCTTTTACTCCTGGGACCTAATGCTTATGACTATGAGCAACATGAAGCGGCAAGCCAGTCAACCGCACCCCCCACCCCACACACACACACTCAAAATAACATAAAGGGCAGAAAAGACATGTGTGTGAACATGTTGTAATTAACACCAATGATAGTGTCTTTGAGATTACATGAAATCAGCCACTAGAGAGCTGAGTCAACCAAGAGTACAGAAATTAAAATTCTGTTTGTTACCAGTGAAAGGCAACAAGCATGGCTGGAATCTTTCCATCTTCTGCTTACAAATTAGGAAATATGCAAAAATATTTTTGACTCTTGTTCGGTTGCGTTTAGTCCGTGGAATATGTTGATGCAACTTTTTGTACCTTCACGTACATATATATGTAAAATATGTATCTATATATAATATGTATGTACATATTAGATATAAACAACATACTTATTATAAGTATATATGCTACTTTTAGGTTTTGGTTGTTTGAAGGTTATACGTGTATACACACATACATATACATGTATGTATGTATGTATACAGATGTATATGTATAAATGTATATATATGTTCAGGTGTGTCTAGAGTTGAGCTCACAAGAAGCCTAGGTTGACCTCAGACTCACTGAGTAGAAAAGGCTAGCTTTGAACTCCTAATCCTCCTACTTAATTCTTCGTCTCTCAATGCTGTGATCATGGGTGTGTGTGGACCATTATGCCTGTTTCTATTTATATATTCATATCTACAACCTTGTATTACCATGGAACTGTGCTCCAATACAAGGGAGAGGGTAACCAGACATATCACCACCAACTGTAAGATGTATGTGACTCCTGCCAAAAGACCCCATTTATCAATATACACACAAACCACTACAACTCTGAAGAACGTTCAACATAATTTTTTTTTGTTCCAAAATAAGAATTATATGTTGGAAAAGTGTGTGTCCTCAAAGCGTCTTTGCCTCCTGTTCCGTGTCTTCTCCTGGTCTTGCAAGTCTCATTGGGATGCTTGGTAAACACACTTCACCTTTCTTTTCCAGTCTCAGGGTAGAAAGGGTCCCTTTAACTCCTGGAGACAGTAAATCACAGTCTGTGTGGTGGTTCTCAGAAGACACTTAAAGGGCTGAATTGGACGCTCTACATAGCACCCTTGCCAAAAGAGTTCGGAAATGACTTCCAGCTTCCCACAGTAATAAAATGGCACTGTTTGGCATCTTTAAGGTAATAAAACTGATTTTTCCCCCATTCTAGTAAATGAGAAGAGAGGCCTGGTTGTTTGAAAAACTGATTTAAATTCATGTGTTTCCCTCGAATTATAAGGCGTGATATGAAAACACTTAGGTGAACTTCAGACCACCTCAGAAGGTTATTATCCTCAGCTCTCTGGGGGAAAGAGGGTGGGGGTCGGGGGTAAGCGGGAAGGGCGGCCAGGTGCCATCACTTGCGGCCACGGTCAATAGGTGGCGCTCTTCCCTCTGAGTCAGGTTGCCCAAACTCAGAGGCTGCTCCTTGGAGAGTATTATCTTGCTTGAAGGAAACGCTGTGGAAGTTCCCTCATGTCTCTGGCACTGTTAAATAGATCTTGAGTCTAATCGCAGACGCCAGACTTGCTGTGTGATGGAAAGGCTCTAGGAAACAGGTTCCGTCTTTAAGACGAGAGCTCAAGCAGAGAAGTGCCGTCATTTGTATACAAGACTTGAAAATTACATGACATGTGCTCCCCATTGTTTCAAAAGGATTTGACTCATAGGGTCTAGAAGGAAGTTTGATCATCTTCACTTCCCATATAGCTAATCACAGGGCACCTGCAACCCTGTGATTTCTTCTAGACTACACATTTCCAACTAAAAGCAAACATTTCATACAGGAGGAAACCCAGAAGCTGGTCAGCCAAGCACCAACGACTAGAACTTTCTGTTCCGTTCACCTGTACTAGAAGTGGGAATGTACGTGGTTTTAAGCAGAAAAGACAAGATTAATACTCTGTGTATAGGGTCTAACTCATATTTGTCTCTGTTTATGTGCTGCAATTAGAAGGATATTCCAAAGAAAGTAAGAGTAGCACAGAAGAGTTTGTAATGACTCCATGATTTCAACTACAACAAAATACCTTCAACTCATCACGTTCTTAATTGAGAGTCACCAGAGCCCTTCTTGGTACAATCTCTTTGTTAAAACCTGGCAACGGCAGCCTCGGTAGTTAGAGAGTAGGCATTTTGGTAGACAAAACTATGGCAGATCCTAAAAAGATAATTACATAAAGAAACAGGATGTCAACACACCCTGCTTAACAATGGTGAGGAAGGGATGCTCCGCCCCCCGAAAAGATACAATAAGATACAATAAGAAGCGGAAAGGACCAGAGCAGATCATAACGATGGTCTGTAAACACTTACCCCTTGTTTATTAAGCCTATGACAGCTTGTTTCAACAAAGAAGGAATTAGATGGAGATGCTAATGACTTTGCTCACAAATACTTCCAGAGTGTGTGACCCAAATCAGAATCTCAGGAACTGAGTGGGAAACCATCTGTGATAAAAAATCAGAAGTGATTCCTTCTGCCTTAGTCCTTCAGCAGAGACTGCCTTCCAGCCGCTAACCCTTCAACACTGCCTTCAAGGACCCCAGTTAGCTGCTTAATTATGTTGCCTTCACCGAGACTCAAGCTAGGGTTCTCAAAAGCACAAGTGGAGTTCCTGAGCCGTCTGAATTCCTGTTCTCTAGCCCTTTGCCTGGTCTTTTATCCTCTCCTGTCAGGATTTTAAGCTCTGAGCTTTTCCAAGAGGCCTTATCTTCTTTAGCTATGCACAGAATAAGTCATCTATAACTATTTGCTGAATGATGAAATGGATGAATAAATGTGAACATTAGCAGCTTGCTTCTCCTCTTTGCTAAAACAGAAGTGATTTTCCTTTCAGCAAATATCTGCAGATGATATTCTGAACTTTTGAAGATAATAAATTTGTGCCTAAAGAGAAACACTGTGTGGAGGCTCACACTGAAAAAACATTCTGGTTAAAAAAAATAAATAAAAAGAAAAGAGAAAATGAATTAATGGTTGGCAAATCCAACATCTCTGACCCCTCTTTAGAGAGTTTATGGTTTTAGTGAGGTTTGTTCCTCACTATCTCCTGTAGCTAACTTTAAAGTGTCTGTTTATCTTCCCGTGATGTAAATATTATTGAATATATGACATACATGAAATAGTCCATTTCCTTTGTGTATTCCTAGTTGTGGTTGGTTAATTATGGCCCTCTGATGAGGGAGGAAGGAAACAATGCACAGTTTGCATCCAAATACTATTCCTCATAGCCTTGTAACGGAGAAAAATGAACTTCTTCATCAGAGTAGCATTGTCTTGCTTGAGTGCCTGCCCCGTACAAAATAACTCACGAAGTGGAGGAGCACAACAGGAAAGCAGCGGTCCCCCTTTCTGTACTCCACACTTGCAGGGAGCTACCCCTGCTGCTTTACTACTGCTGGGCGGGGCGAGGCTTCTAAATTAATATATAGGCTAAAGAGTTCCTGAAAGGGAGTCTTCACAGTTGTCCGCATTTACACAGCATCTGCAAGTATGTGTGGTAAAACTGGCTCTGAATGCAACTGCACTGGAACGGGCTGGGTAGATCTGGCCTGGATCCCAGGAATGTGCACACTTCCAAGTTTCTCAGGTAACTCTCAGACAAGCCGTCCCTGGAAGCTGCTGAAGGAGTCGCAGCCTTAAGAGTTAAGAGTTTTTCTTTCTATGCCAAGCTGTGTTCTAGGAACAACAAACACCTTCCTTAACCACTGATACTTTTCCTGTAAAGTACAATTTATGTGTTTCTAAACTACACTTTGTAATTGCAACCAAGTTGACCATGACTTGTGAGTAGGGTGACTTTTAAGGATCCTTTTTAAAAGAATAAAAATAACTGAGGGTTACTAAATACAATTAAAAAAGAAAAAAAAAAAACTTCATATTTTGAGACTATCTTTTAGGCCAGGTATGGTGATATACACCTGTAAGCACAGCAGTAAACTCAGACAAAATGAGACAGGAGGACTAGAAGTAAAAGACTACCCTCTTCTAAATCAGCAAATCATTACATTGATAATTCATAGACTCGTTAACTTGACTCTCTATTTTTTTTATAGTCTTCAAAAGTCCCCATGTTTGTTGCCAATACACACCAGATTCTCACGTGAGGATTTCTTTGGTTTTTGTTTTTGGGTTTTTGTTGTGGCTGCTATTTGTTTAGTTGGATGGTTTTTGTTTGTTTTGTTGTGGGTTTTTTTGGGGTTTTTTGTTGTTGTTGTTGTTGTTGTTATTTTGTAACTTCTCAAGTGAAACTTCTTTTCCTTCCTCATCAACAGTATGAGTAGCTAGCTTCTTGTTGACTGGATTATTCCTCTACATGAGACATTTTTTTGGTCTTGGTGGCACCATGTTTCTGGGGCTATGGGAAAGATACCTAGAAGAGCTGAGGTTTGGTGTCCAGATCCTTCTGCTGTGGCTTGGTGTACAGATCCTTTTGCTGGGCTTTGCAGGCCTCTTGGAGGCAAACCCTCTCTGACTTAGTCAGTGTTCCTCTTCCACAAAGGAGCCCTAGCAAGTAGAATCCAAAGACACTGTGGAAGGATTCTCTAACACCACCTCACCCCACCCGAACTCCCATCTTGCCTCGTAGTACGACATAAGACTTTGATTTCAGAAGTGCCCAAGAAGAATCCAGAAAAACAGGCCTTGCAAGGGTTCCCATTTCAGTCTCCTGCATTAGATAGCATAGCTTTTGGCTAATCACAGTTCTGTACAAGGCCCCATTCTTCCTTGAACTCAAGCATAAAATACAGCCGCGTCAGTGTCCTTGGTTCCTTGACTCCAAAGGCTTCTCTGACATATGAAACCAATAAAATACATTTTTTTTTTGTGGCAGGACATGGTGGCTTATATCTGTAATCCCAGAACTCAGGAAACTGTACAAAGATGGTCACAAAGAGTAGAAGGCTCGACTGGGCTATGCAGCCAGTATAAAGCCTGCCAGAGTAACACAGGAAGGCCCTGTCACCAAAGAGAAAGGAGAGAGGGAGGAAGGAGAAAGGGGGGAGAAGAAGAAGAGGGAGGAGGAGATGGGCGGGAAGAGGAAGGGTAAGAAGGAGAAAAGGGAAGCGAAGGAGACATTAAGCCTTTCTCTTGTTAACCTATCTTTCCTGTATACATTGTTAGCCACAACTATCATGACAGGAGCAACGTGGCAGCCTCCTGCCTGAGCATGTCATCAGTCAGGGTAGGGAGAAAAGTTGTACCTTGCCTTGAGATGTATTAGATTCAATATTCCTCAGAGAAGGGTCCCTTGACAATCCATCTATGGTCTCCTTGTCTCCAGTGTAGCCAGGTCATTTCTTCAAAAGATTTTATATGTGTTCAGTCTTTTTCACCTTTAAGATTGCTGTCCTGTGATGGGCTATTTTGAAAGTCACTAGTCCTTGAACCCCAATGGAAAAGTTCAGAGGCCATCAACGCCTAACTACTGCTCCCCATGAGAAATGAATCCATCCATACAGCTCCTTCCCAAGACAGTGCCACTGATACTTTGAGTTTCATTTTCTATGTTCTAACAGAAGTGCTCTACTGCATTCCGCCAATGGTATAGCTAAGGAGAGCCTGGCTTTGTTTCCGGCTTTTTGTGAAAACATGGTCTCTGATAACAACTACTAAATCCATGTGCTGAAGCTGCTCAGAAGAAAATAAACCAGCACATCTGCCTTCTCAAAAATAAACCAAGACAACAGAATTCACTTTCAAAGTTTTGAACGAAAAAAAAATGCAAGTATTATTTTTAGATATATGCTTCCCTATAATAATTTGCCCCTGGGCCTGGAAACAATTACAATAAAATTTTGTGGGGAAAACCCCTGCTGTCTGTATGGGGACAATTCTACCATGCTTCAAATTAGAGCCCTTATAAATCTTGGAACTGAGCAAACAGGGGAATAAAAATCATATAACATACCTGTCAGTGTTTGGACTTAAGGAAAGAGCGTGGGGAAGAGTCCCAGATCAAATTTTCTAAGTTGTTGAGCCCAATGCATGAACGCTTGATCTTCAATTTGCAGGGTCTCACTCGGACAGATGTGTGTTAAAATGGAATGTACGCTTTGATCGTGGTTTTTTTTTTTTTTTTTTTTTTTTAATAGAATCATGATCACTGTGGCTCAGTTCTCCATACCAACACATTCATTTGCCCACATGAAAATCTGCTAGTTGCTATAAATAAACAAATGCTTAGAAAGGCTTCTCCTTAAGTAGAGATGAAGCTGAGAGTGCAGGTACACACGTCCTGCCCCGTGGCCAGCCAGGCAGGAAAACTGAAAGTACTAAATGGAACCAAAGGCTTCCTGCCAGCTGCCCAGATGTAGCGCAGTGTTAAGTTGGAACACATTATACTGTTTGGCTTCACTTGGCTTTGTTTTCCTGAGACAGGTTCTTACGTAGCACAGGCTGGCCTGCAGCTCATTACATAAGCAAGGATGTCCTCTCAGGAAGAACTCCCAGCCTTACTGTCTCTACCTCCTATGTACTGAAAATATAAATGTGTGTAGCAAAGCCCAGTCCGTGCACACTTGGGATTCTTCTTCATTCGATCATTTCGTGAAGAAGATTTTATCTTTTCACACATTCTAGCTGAACAATTACCTACATTCTTGCCAAATTTCAAACTTTAGAAAATATGTTGATATCTTTAGAGCTGATCTGATGGCAAAGACCTTAGAAGCTGAAAACCGGAGGCTTATAAATTCAAGGCCTTCTGTGGCTACTAAGTTCAAGGCTAGATTGGACAACTTGCTGAAACTCTATCTCAGCAGAAAAGCACAGACAAATAGATAACACTGTAGTTGTACGTCTAAGAGGTACTTTCGTGGGGCCCTCTGTTCAAATCCCAATACCAAAACCAGATAAATAAAATAATGTTATTGTTAGTAAGGTATTTAATAATATGCATAGAAGTAAATACAATTTTTTAAAACTATGAACAAAGTTAATTTTTAAAATATAATAATAAATTTAAAAATCCATTGGAGGAAAAGTCTGACCCTAGTTTTAAGAATGAAAGATGCTGCACCAGAGAGAAGGCCATCTAATCTTAGGCTAAACACCTTCAAGTGCACCAACCACAGTTAAAACATTTGGTCAGTCTCTGGCAGCTTTTAGGAATTTATTGCTAGAAAAAAAAAAACTGCTTTTGGTCCACTGTACACAGCAAGAAATTAGAGACAAGGGAACTTGGTAACAGTTGTTGTCTGGAAGACTTGTAATAACAGTGAGAATTCGTAACTGTTTTCCTATTCCTGTAAATCCTAATTTATAGATGTTATAATGTTAACAAAAGTTTATATGAGTAAAGAGGTATAGTCGGTACTCAAATTTTCACTACTTGACAATAATTCTAAAAGCATTAAATTAAGATATAGAGAATATATTCTATTTGTTAAAATAAATATCATATTTCTGCTTCTGAAAGTCTTCAATCTCCTTACATACTTTATACTGTGTGTGTGTGTGTGTGTGTGTGTGTGTGTGTGTGTGTGTGTGTGTGTACTCACATGCTTGTATGTATTGCAATGATGATGTCCATGTTTTACAAGCCAGGATCTCATGTAGCCCAAGTTGACTTCAAAGAGGCTATGTAGCCAAGGTTGACCTTAAACATTTGATCCTCTTATCTCTGCTTCCTGAGTGATGGGTGGAGTATACACCGCATACCAGATTTTTGCAGTACTAGGTGACTGAGCCCACAGCTTTGTGTACGTTATGAAAGCATTCAATGAATCCCAGCCCTGCTTTAGGCTTTTGAAATTTTACTTTCTTAGATAATTTCTTCAGCTCTCTAGTTCTGCGTCTGTCGAGATATCTTCTAAAGCTATGAAAAGGGAGGCTTTTCAAATGCCTAAACGTCCATGCTAAAGAAAGCAAATAGAAGTTGTAAGAGAAATAGTTTCCCTGCAGATTGCAGCCAGGGACACCTCTACCCTTTGAATCGATTTCAACTCAGCGGCCCTTTTCTGTGTTTCCTGAGATTCTCACTATTCTTTTGATAATGAGCTAAAGTGTATTGTTTTGTCCTCCAGAGCTGCAGATCGCTGCTAACACAAGGAATTTTGATTTGAAGATCTCTCGCTAGCATAATTATACATTCTGTCCCAGACTGCATTGATGGGAAGTAAACAGCGCCTCTCCGTCTGTTGCCAGGCATAGGGGAAAGGCCAGATGGGTTCAGTAGCTAAAGCTAAGGAAGACGCTCTCATAGGTCGTGGGTAGGAAGTTCAATATTATTGCATGCCTGATAGCAGCTGCTTCTGTTTGAACTCTGGGCTACGGAAGATGAACTTCATTAAATGGTATATCATTAAATATCAGCTGGGTAAAAGCACGGGGTATACATTGTCTTCTTACATGCAAGGGGCTTGGCCTTTACGTGCAAGGAGCTAGACTCTTCCATGCAGGTAGCCGAACAAAGACAGAGCGGCCAACAGAAAAACCACACACGGAAACCTCACAGAATAGCTTTGGGGTTTGTAGCTGGCGAGTAAATAATTGTGAGCAAATATCCCTCTCCAGTAAAGCTGAAAAACACAGCCTTGCATTTAACATGGCTATAAAATATTTAGGGACATGTAATCCCTTCAGAGCCTCATTTTTCTCCCATTATGTGTTTATTCTTCACGAAAAGAAAAAAAAATTAAATTATGTCTACCTAATACCACAGATTCATTGCAAAGCCTACAGTCTGCCTACTTTTTTTTTTTTTTTTTTTTTTTTTTTACTATTGATCTACCTCTTGGGCAGATATGAATATCCTAACCGCAGATAAGGGTCTTACCTATTCATAACTGAGGCTGTACAGTCATGGCGCCTAATACAGTTTTCAGGACTCTTCCACAAAGTCAATCTCTGTCCCTGCTTCACATAGGCAGTGGAAGGGTGGCTCACTGGTGCAGCTTCACGGTGACCTCCTCTGCTGGGCTTGGATCCACATTGCCTGACCCCAAACAGTTCTATACTCTTTGCTTCATCTCAGCTCTGTGTGCTTCTGTGCTGTGTGGACCCATGTCCTGTGTCCACATAAATGTCAGCATGGTCCTGAAACTGCATCATGGCAAGACACAGAAGTGACCACAGAGCATTCCAGCTGTGTTTTCCTTCCGCTCAATTCAGAGAGCTTCAGTAAGTATGCAGAAGCTGGTACATAGCTCCAGTGTTAGAAGGATAGCCTCTTATGTATGAGGTTTTATGTTTGATTCCCAGCACACATACACACACATACATCACATATACATACACCACACCACACACATACAAACACAAACATGTACACAACACATACATACAGCACACACACACACAAACATATTCATGCATACCACATACGCACACATATCACATACATACACATACATAGACATACACATGACATAAACACAAACACATACGTAGACATATCACATATATACACACAAGTGCAAATATATCACACACACACACATACACACCACATACATATACACACACAAATACACATCACATACATATACACACACAAATAAACACCACATACATATATACACAGAGAGGACGTAATCATTATAATTCACTCTTTTTGGTTTCTATCTTGCCACCTCTTGAAAATGTATCCTGTTGTGTCATTCCTACACAGTCTGAGCCTGGAATGTATTATCATTTGTAGGCTTTTGGAGAAGGATCTAAAACTCTTTTTAGTACAGTTATTACACACTTATTTCATTCAGTAAGTGGGAAAAATTGTCAATTAATTTCCATGAAAGAAAATAACCAAATTATTATTATTATTTTTTTTTTTTTTACAAATTACAGTGTTAATTTTTCAATTAAGAGTCTACTTAGTACAAGGATTTTTGAACCTTTCAGAAGAACATATGTGTTTTCACTTGGCAGCACATATCCTAGAACTGAAACAATACAAAGAAGATTATCATGGGCCCTGTCAAGGGTAACTTGTATACTCATAAAGTGTTCTATATCTAAAAAACAAACAAAAAAAAGGAGAACATGTATTTGTTGTCTATCAGATTTTTATAGAAATTTTAGTATTTTAAAATATAAAGATGTCTTTCATTATACAAACAGATGCATATTTTCAATGTTTTTTAATTATCCCATACACCCATTAATAGGATGACAGAACTCTACAAACATATACATACAAAGAGCAATATTAGCAGGTGGCGACTTACACCTTTAATCCCAGCCTCTGGAACGCAGAGGCAGCAGATCTCTGAGTTCGATGCCAGCCTGGTCTGAAGAGTTAGTTCTGGGGTAGCCAGGGCTTTTACACAGAGAAACCCTGTATGGAAAACAAAACAATAACAAGAAAAGTAATAGTAGATTTTATAGGGAAGAAATTACTTAATCCTTCTGAAAAAATCCAGGAGTCTGGAAGGCGACCTAGTTGGCTTGGGCATATGACCAGCTCTGACAGCGTTTTAAATGTACTGTCCAGGTGGATGTTACGCCATCTCACACATGGGTAAAATACAATCTAATGATATCTGTAGAGGACTTCACACAATGTTTGACATGCAGTAAGCTCTTAGAATTAGTGGAATTCATTTATCTCAGACATATACAATGTATTCCAAATGGATACTGTGTCATTTACACCAGGCTGTGTTCTTCCTCCTGCTTTCTTGTTTGTTTGCTAGGAAGGGGTGGGTCTTTTTCCGGCTTGTCCTTCCTGTGTATGGTCCACTGACAAATCTTTAGAGAGAAACAAGTAAAACCAAGGTGCCATTATATTAACAGAAAGCACATACATCAGGTGCCTTCTTCTCAGACGTGACTAGACAGATATAAATGTCAGAGTTTTAGAATAAATACAAATCTTAGGTCGTGATGTAGAGTAAGTATATATCTCAGGACATAATTTTGATAACATCAGAAAGGGAAGACAACAATTTTAACAAGATTAAACTTAACCCTAAAGGACACAGTAACCCTCACACACCCTGCTTTGAAGATTCGACATTCATACTTGGGCCAAAGTAAAGAAAGCCAGCACCATTTAGAGACCTTGGAAGGGTGTTGTAATAGCAGGTAGATGAACACAGGACATTTTTGCAGGACACAAGGGACGGCCTATACCTATTACTCAAGATTGTCCTGTCATTGAATTACATACCCAGACAGACTGGAATGTTCTCTAGACAGAACTGAGGCTCCAGCACCTGAATCCTTTGTGTGACTGACAGGAAGGAACATGAGTCAGAAATCATCTACACCTCACATTCTGAGGAATGAGGAATGAGGCCCAATCCCACAGTGATCAGCACAGTGTTCACAATGCCGTCCATACGTCTTCTCTTCACGTAATGGCGCACACATATATGTACAGGACCAGTGATGAAGAGGGAGGCTTAAGTGTTTTGTGTTAAAATGCCAGCTATGATGTAAAATGAAACCACTTAATTAATTCTCAAACCACTTAGGGTAATTTCATTACAGACCATGTCATTCAACAAGTCATGTCATTACCAAGGCCAAGGTTAAATTGCTCTTTTTAAAAAAAAAAAAAAAAAAAAAAAAAAAGGAAATATAAAACCGATTTTTATAGAGCGGCTTCCCACAGTGAGGACCAGGGCAGCTTTTACTCTCATCCTAGAGAGAAAGGAGTATAACAGTCTGATGTGTCACCCTCCTCTTAGTCGGACACTCTTATCTTTAAGAATGTAAAGTTTTCAAAGGGACAATATAAGCATTGTATTGTACACCTTATTTCATAAGGGCATTTCAATTTCCTTCATTTCTGGAGGGAGATTAACTCTGTCACTGAATATTCCAGTTCACTGTTACTTGAAAGGAGTCATTCGCACACCAGCACTGATGGAGGTCTCCAGCTCCAGTGTCAGCGGCTCCCAGGAAGGGTGACACACCCGTGCGACTGCCATCTGTTGCGTGTTTTCTCGACAGCTGGGTCTCTCAGCCATCATGAGAGCATGTAGTCACAAGAGACTCAAGGAAGTGGCCAGGCGTGAGACACAGAGGCATGGGGCTCACGTGCATCTGTGAAACAACACTGCTTTTAATTGCACCATAATGATTTTTCAATAGACACAATGGCGTGGAGTATCTTCTTAGAGCTGATGTAAAATACAATAAACTACAGTGTGGCTCAAAAGCCAATTGAGACTTCTTAATGCCTGGAGGTTTTTGTCCTACGTGCAGACTTGAGGAGCATTTCCACTGGCCACTGGCCACAAGACACTTTTACTGTATCTATTGTTGAGCCGCGGTAGTTGTAAGCGTAAATGTACATTTTTATTCCACGTACCAAAAGCATTGAGCCTTGCCTCTGGTTTTAATCTTCTTGATTAGAGATGCTAAAATAAGACAGATTTGCCTTTTAGAGAATAATGGTTGAAAAATCTAAGTCTCCTGATTTTTAAGTTGTTTAATTTTTTATTCTTTATCCACCACCATAAAAGTCAGCCCTTATATTCATCTGTTACCAAATGTCCAGTGTCACAGCACTGCGATGGTTCGGAGACGCTAGAATTAGCTGTTTGGACATGGGGATCCTTGTTCAGTTGTTTGTTTTAGTAATAGAGATGAAAACCATAGGCAAACTCACTGCTACTGAGTATATCCAGACGCAAATGCTTGGTTTGTTTATTTATTTATTTACTCATTCATATTCTCTCTCTTTCTCTCTCTCTCTGTGTGTGTGTGTGTGTGTGTGTGTGTGTTCTCTGTGTGTGTGTGTGTGTGTGTGTTCACGTGGGTGTGTGCGTGTCTGTGTCTGTGTCTGTGTGTGTCTGTGTGCCTGTGTGTCTGTGTGTTATGTGTATGTTTAAATCATGCATGTGTAAAGGTCAGAAGACAAATATTGGAAGTCTGTTCTCTCCTTCTACCATGGATCCCCAGAATCAAGCTTAGATCATGACGCTTGCAGGGCAAGCACTTCTTCTCTCTATCCTATCTTGCTAGCTCATGTTTGGTGTCTTAAAGGAAACAAGATCAACACTAATAACTAATGTTGCTGAAGGATCCACTATGGGTCAGCCTTCAAGTGAGTACACAGTCAACCTAAAATCATTCCACTTCAAAGGTCTAATTCTCCGTTTCTGGGAATTCAGTTGTCAGAACAGGACGGATTAATACACAGAGGCTCTATGTATCCTCCATCTATGTTCTATTCTGAGGTATAAAAGAATGGGAGAAAGAAGAGAGTGGGGAGGAAGGAGAGAATGAAGGAGGGAGGAGAGACACAGAAAGAGAGAGAGAGACTCATCACATACAATCAAGACAATCAAGTTCATATGCATACGTGTGTGTTTACATGCTCAAGTTCCATGTTTACACACTCATTTCCCCATCCCTCTGGATTTGGTCTCCTCCCCCATTCGTTTCAACCTTTAGTAAGCATCGTACATGGGCAGGAACTGAGATATTGGTCCTGGTTTACAAAAGAAAAATCTGCACTAAGCTTGATGAGTGTATACTGGGGCAATTTTCTTTCCCTTAGCACAAGTTTCATACCTGACACCCCATAACAAGAAACAGAGTAACAAGAAAACAAGTCACAGGCCAAAGCTTTGCTACTGCTCATCCCAATGTCAGAAGTATGAGACCAGAGAAACTGCATCTCCAACTCTACAGGCAAATCACTGGGACCTGGTGAACATTGGTTTAAAAAAAATCATTGCCCTTCAGATGACTTTATCAGCTATAGCCGGCATTTCTGCAGTCTCCTGAGCAGGTACTGAACCATGGATACCTTCTGCTCGTCCCAGAACCTGTAAAGGACATGATTATATACTTCTTCTAGCCCAAAGTTGATGACTGACCACCCTCTAGTAAAAGATAAGCAGGAGAAAAGCCTGGCAACATTATTTGCCCAACATCCTCTGCCGGGTGGAGCCTGCACAATGAAGACTAAAAAACAAGAGGCCACTGTGTTATATGGACCATCTTTCAAAACCTAGTGGGTCATCGTGTGGAAACGCAACAGAGCAACAGAAGATACAACCAACCCATGACAAGCCAGTGAGCTTAGAAAGCAAAGCCTACAGCTCCTGATTTTTATTTTGCCCTTGGGCATAAGAAAGAATACTTGGGACATGGAGGTCTTGGGACTTCCATTTAGGAGAGGTAGGTCAGCGTACTCCTATCTGCCATGTTTCAGAGGAGAATGGTGAGGGAACCTTTTTGCTTCTATGTAGCTCTCTGTTCTATGCAGCTCTCAGCTTAGAGTAAATAGTGCAACAGCAGGGGTGGGTGGAGTTTGGTGGCAGAGGGATTATTCAATATTCATGGCACATTGAGATGCCAACATGCCAGGTTTGGGGATACCAGGCCATGAACTCTGTCTGATACCTACAAGTACCACTCTTCCAAGAATAGCTCCGAGTTGGCCCACATGTCCCACAAATGAAAACTATACACGTTCCCAGTTTCCTGGTAAGGTCTGTAGCTGAGCTCGCAGCTGCTTTCCTCCTATATGAACAGACCTAGATTAAATTCCCACGATCACACAACAGACTATGTACACACCCATAGTCCTAGCGCTCAGGAGGCAAAGGCAGAAAGATGAGGAGTCCAAATGGGTAGCATATTTTAGGTATGAGACTCTGTCTCAAAAGAACGAAAAAGGGCCAGAGAATAGAATAGGTAAAGGTATTAGCAGCCAAGCCTGAGAGCTTGAGTTCAAACCCTGAATGGCATAGGATAAAAAGAGAGAACTGGTCTCCACAAGTTTTGCTTACATTTCCACATGTACACTGCCACACAAGTGTGTGCATGCGCGCGCGGACACACACACACACAGAAAAGTTTTTAAATAAAAAAAAAATATCTCAATCATTCCATAGAGCTCCAAAATTAGAAATACTTTCAACATATCTGTTTTTGAATTCTCATAGAGCCTATTCAAAGCTGCTTTTTCTATAGTGACCCATTGCTGTTGGTAGTCGGGTTGGTCTGCAAGTCAATCTACTAGGTTATGTCATTCCTTAGTGAATCATCGTGAGAAACAGTAGCTCCTTCTGCCTCGCCTGGTGTCTACTGCCACCATTTCTATCCAGGAGGAGCTTGAGTTCTGTGTGTCAGTAAACACTTTCTGCTTTAGGATAAACTGCAGAGAGAATGTCCGAGGTGTCAATAAGCCACAAGGTTAGGAGAACAGGAGAACGGTATTGGGGCTCAGAAGGGGATATCCCGGCGAGTAGACCTTTCACACACTGAGTACTTTAAAGAGAAAGATGTTCAAAGAAACTCAGAGTCCCTCTATGGCCCTTTGCTGCCCTGCTGTCTGAGGGTTATCATTCTCTTCTCCGAAGCAAGTGACAGAAATCAGAATGCCTCTTCCCCTCAAGGCAGGTCAGCGCACTAGAAATATGCTCCGACCTTCCCCTGCCATTCTACGTGTGGCCAAAGAGAAATTCCGTGACCTAATTCTCTGATTGTACAGTGAGGTTCTGCCCCATACCTGGGAGGAAGGAATATGTCACAGAGAGATGAAGAAGCATCTCACCAGCCTAGCCTTGCTGGCCTTCCCCTCTCTGTCCAAGCATCTGATCATTTTCTTTTGTCCATTCTTAGTTCTTTATGCACTGCTGGTTCCCACGGACCTGGGTACGGTTTTGTTAGTGGCTGTCCCTCCCCTCAGAAGTGTGACACACAGCTCTACCCATCTGACAGTCCTCTCAAGTCCAATTGTAAAACTTGGTTTCCCTGAATTGCTGAGTCTTGTGTGTGAAGCCCTGTGCCACAGAAGCCATGATTAACGAAATCTGTATTTGTTCTCTTGTCATGGTGTCTTCCGTCACAGAGGTCTGAGCCATCGGCCCTGTTCTATGTAATCTGGTCAGTGTGTGTGTGTGTGTGTGTGTGTGTGTGTGTGTGTGTGTGTGTGTGTTTATATGAAAACAGTGGTTTCCAGGACTAGAGCTATTGTTCAGCAATTAAGAATATTAGCTGCTCTTTCAAAAAACTGGATTCATTTTCCAGCACTAGCATGCAAACTCACAACAGTCTGCAACTCCATTCCAAAGAACCGGACGCTTTCATCTGTCCTCCGCAGGCATTAGACCCTCTTGGTACACAGGCAGAGATGCAGACAAAACACTCAGATACATAAAATAAATATATTAAGAAAAAGCTGACAATGGTTTTTGTATACCAAGCAGTTCGGGCTCTGCAGAGTCGTTTTCTTGGCAACAATAAAATGAAATAGAAAGGATTATGCAATTACACACACGTGTAAATGTAGCAGCAGAGAGAAGCTGACAAGAAGACAAAAAGCACATGGCCCCTGCCTTCAGACTGAGATACAGAGGCAATGTATGAACCAATGACCACATACCTCCAGGCAGTAAGAAACCCTTGTAGAAAAATAAAGCAAGAGGCTAGGAGTGGGCCTCAGTTTGGACATGTGCTTGCTTAGCAAGTATGAAGTTCTGAGGTCAACCCCCAGTGCCTGTAATCTTGGTGTGGGGGGTGCACACCTGCAGTTCCAGTACTTTGGATATACAGACTGGCATGTTAAAAGTCTGAAGGCGTCTTCTGCTGCAGAGCCAGGCTAGCCTGGGCTACAGAAGACTCAGTCAGCAGAAGAAAAGAAAAGAATGGGAGGGGTGGAGAGTCATGGAAGTGGGGAGGGAGGGCTGGGAGCCTGAGGATGGGTTTCAGCACTATGGTTAGAGTGGAGCAGAGAGTTCCTTCAGGGTCCCAGGACACACATTTCCTGTCAGAGGCTGGAAGGTGGGAAGGGGCTTGAGTTTCAGGAAACTGCTGCTGCTGAAGCCCCCACCCCCACCCCCAGGCTAGTGGCATGGGAGTCCCAGCTCCTCATTCCCGACAAAGCTTTCTGGCATTCTGAGAGGATGGGTTTCCTCCCTCAGCCCCACCCACCCCAGTGAGCACATCCTCCCTTCATCTTCACATTCAGAAATGACTGACAATTCCCTTCTTCCGACATGCCGGTGTACTTCAGCTCTGGGTGTCTTTGAGATAACCTGACTTGGCAATATAAGATGCTGGCAACCTTATATTGTTTTCTTCTGCTTTCCAGACTGATTCACCAAATGCCAAGCTCTGTTAAGTGCTGGCTTAAGACGTGTACCAAGGGGCATCTTCACCAGTTCCTGATCGTTTTATTTAACAATGTTGGTTACTTAACATTTTCCTAACTCATTCTCAAAATGCTAACATTACACTCTAAATCCTCCCTCTGTAAGTTTGGCTTACATTTTTCCGATATGAAAAAGCAGCAGTATTATTTAATCCCTGGTTCTGTAATGAAAAGGGACATCAACAGTTTAGTTACAGGAGAGCAGCCTCTTCTAGGACCTTTAATAGAAAAGCATATAAATTAACTTGGAAAGCAGAGAACACCAGGAGCTGGCCCTTGCCTGATTTCCCTCAACTGACCTCAGAGCATACATGATAATTCTGTGTTTGTATTTTAAGGGTGATGGGGGGAGGGGCTGAGAGTTCTGCCATCTTTTTCAGGGAGAAAAAAAAAGGAAGGAAGGAGGGAGCAATGGAGGGAGAAAGAAGGTAAGAAGGAAGAGAGAGAGAGAGAGAGAGGGGGGGGGGGGGGAGAGAACCATATATTTTCAGGGGGATTGACTCCTAGTGGCTGGGATAAGAAAGAAATGCCACTAAGCCTAACCACAACTTGAGTGGATGAAAAGTGAGTCCCTAGTTGCCGCTCACCACAGACCCCTCTGATACATGCCAGGAACCAGCTGAAAGCAAGCAAGAAGTGTCTTCTGATGGGGCCACAAACACGGGCCCTAGAGACGCTCTCGCTCCCAGGCCAGCCACTCTGCCTCAAAGTGCAGAGAAGAAGGAAGGGTCTAAGATGGTTAACTGGGGAATTAGCAGCCCCTGATCACTCAAAGCAGGCCTGTGACAGGACTGATTTAAAATGAAATCTCCTGCAAATGTAAAAACAGAGAGTAGAGGGGAGGAAATAGGATTTCACTAGGTGATTTTTAATTTTGGGATTCAAGTAGAGACCAGAAAGAACAAGGAGTATGTGTTTATTATTTATCTCTTTATTTATGTTTCCAAACCCAAAGCACTTGCTCTGCTTTTTCTGGGAGGGTAAGCGACATGGACTGCTGGATTACTTCTGTGGGCTTCGATGCTAATAAGGCACGCTTCCCACAGAATCTGACAGAAAGGATAAATACCTTGCCCCGCTGATGGTTAATTGGTAGTGGCATGTGTCTTTCTTGCACTCTCACGAAGGGAATGTTCTGACCATCAGGACACAATGGCTTCCCCTTCCCCCATCCCTTCAAACAGAACAAAACTCTGAGAGAGGGCAAGAGGTCCCAGGCATTGTGGTCCTCAGCCAGTGCATTCAGTCCTCAGAAGTTATCCCTAATTTCTCTCCACCTCAAGAACACAATTGTCTCACAGCAAATCACTTAGCCTTGACCACACTTTTCAAAGGGCTCTTGCAGATAGGTTTGCCATAGATTTCACCAAGCCATGGAGATGCTAATCTACGGCCTGCATCTGAAGCCTCTCTGGGAACTAGAAATGCAGGCCTGCTGCTGAGGGAACATGACCGGTAGGATTATGGGGACCATGGCTTTCCTGACCGCAAAGTAACAATAGAACAATTATGGGCTCACAGGTCTCCGGGACCATCAGGGCTGCCCCTGAGGAGCAGTGTGTAAAAGCCCCCAGCAATCAGTCTTGAGGCTTGCTCCTGGAAGCTGGACACTGTCAAGGCTTCAGAGGAGCCACTCCAGTGAGGATGCAGGAAACAAAACAGGGTACTCTCGTTTAAAGGCTGCTTTCTGTAATTATGTTGACTTTTTAACGGAACGTTTAGAAACTTAGGGTGCCCAAGTATTCCAAGGGGAATAATCGGGATCTTTGTCGTAAGAGAAACATTAGCATGTGTTCCTAACAAAATTAACTTCCTTGTGTCTGTTCATCGGGTTGACTTACACCAGGCCTGATGTCTCTTCCCTTCTCCTCAGCCCACCCCCACCCACCCACTCGCCCAGGCCTATTTTCAATCGGGAGGTCAAGTTGTCTTTGGAACATCATATTTCCTGCTTGGAAACAGCCCTGGATTGTATAATAGTCTGACAGGGAAGTTTCAAGACTATCAGGAGTTTCCTGGGGAGGGTAGACACGCCTCATCCACCACCGCTTTTCCTCTATGCTGGGAGCTGTCCCTCTGCTGTGCACAAAAGGTCTTCAGGATGGAAATTGCTAAACTAAATGGTAAATACCCTTTGGAACTACGCCTGCTGAGCTCGCAGGCAGCAGCTTGATCTCCTTCCTTGTTAAGGCAGGTCCATCTGGCTGAGGGATGGTCTGGGTGAGGGCACCCAGGGCCAGGCATGCACTCACTCCTTTTCCACCCAAATATGCCTGGGAGACAAAGGATGTGACCTATTTGTATGCCAAGAAATTTGATTTTTTTGTGACAGTTATTTGCCCTCAATTTAAGAAAATTACTTTGTTCTCCTTCCTCTTTATTTAATCAAATGGCAGTCAATTTCCTACTTCACTTGAATAATTCTCATAATTTTACAACACAATGAAAGGATTATAGATTAGTGCGGGTCAATCTCCTTCATAGTCTCCTTATTTCTCTAAGATTCCAATCCACTGAAAGGCCATGGACAGCATAATGCTTTGGGACAAGGACAGTGCAAGGTCCCCTGGTGGAAAAGCACCCTGGCGGGGCACTGATGGCTCCCAGTGGGAGAGGGTCTCACTTTTAACCATTGTGAGTCCATGGAGAAAACAGAACAGGAGAACTGGTCAGCACCTGTAAAGTGGATCCCAGGATGCCTGGGACACTGTCCTCACTGTGAGGGCATTAGGGATAGACTTTAAGGTGCAGCGCCAACTTCAAAGAGCCTACTGAGAACTAAACCAACCCCTCGTTATGATGAATTTAGACTAGTGTTTCACACATGTAGTACATATGTAATAGAAATTAACTTGCAGCTCCTAGAATGTTCTTACTTTATTTTTCTTCACTGAGTTTCTCATTATCTTACCAGAATCAATGTGTGTGTACATGTGTGTGCGTGCACATGTGTGTATGTGTCCAAATGAAGATGTTTATCAGTTTTCCTACTCAAAGAAAACCTTCCTAAGCATATAATATAATACACACACACACACACACACACACACACAGAGAGAGAGAGAGAGAGAGAGAGAGAGAGAGATTAAAAGACTATCTGACACTAAGTGTAATGAATACACTATAAGTATCTGGTGGCCTAATAGTGGGTTGAATGTATCTCCAGAGAGTATAGGAATGAAGGAAATAATCATTTGATGTGTTTGGGTTTGGAAAACAGAAGTAGGATAGGGCTATAAACATATAAAAAATGAGGCTGAGCCAGGTGTGGTGTCACACACCTCTATTCTCACTCAGCCCTTGAGAGTCTGAGGCAGAAGATGGGGACTTTGGGAATGGCCTAGACTATGTAATATAACAGGTTCTAGTCTTAACAACTCAAGGTCTGGAGATATCCTTCAGAGGCCAAATACCAGTCCAAGTAAATAAGAACACAAGGATGAATGTTGGCTCTTGAGGGAGATTGTTTTTGTAGTTCTGTTTGTTGCTGAACAAACCCAAGGCCTTGTACATGCTAATTAACTGTTCTACTACTGAGCTATGTATACTTAGCTTTCATAGAAACCATTCAATGTAAGGAGGCACACATATGTAAATATCCTAAGAAGCACAATATAAGTGAATCAGGCCTACATTCTCTCTAAAACTAGCACAGTTAAGAGATGCCCCAGTGTAATACAAAGGCCTGGGAATCGGCCAGCCAGGGCTTCGGCTCTCCTGTTGCTTGCTGTGTGCACTGTCAATTTTTTTTTTTTTTGATAACTTCTCAGATAACCCAAAAAGCAACATGGGATTCATGTGAAAACTGAGAACAGACAACAACAGCAACAACAGAAAAGAACGTAATTTTGTATTTTAAATTATTTTTTATTGGACAAGATAACTGATACCTCAAAATAATAAAAGTTGCTCAATTCAAACTGAATGAGTTTACAGATGTAATTTCTTGTGTTTTTAAAAAGTTCATGGTGGGTGCATTGCATAGAAGCCTGTTTCCCTACTTTGGAAAACTGTCAGATTGTTGTTGTTGTTGGTGGTGGTGGTTTTATATAGAAACTCAGTGGGGAAGTACTGGCTTAGTCCATAAAGCTCAGAACCAGCAAAAAAAAGAAGATGAGGTATTTCTAACATAGCCGTGAAAGATATGGAAAGGAAATGATCATAACCTTTAAAAATGGTACCAATCTTCTAAAATATCACAAATGAAATTTTTTGACATGAATTTTATTTCACTTATGGTTCTTATTGGAGAACTTCTCTCTTTCTATCTCTGTATCTGTCTCTCTATATCTAACTCTCTCTCCTGTCGTGTTTTTCACAAGTTCTTCTGACATTTCAAGACACATTAAAAAAATTACGAAAACGGTATTGTTTGGTTTTCACTCCACATTCAATGTGTGAGTGTATTGACCCACAAGCTGACCTTTCTTCTTTATCTGTCCTTGACACAGGGATTGAAACCAAATACTGAATAAGATCTAAGGACCATGTTAAAAATAAATGTTTATCCTTATCAAGAGGAATTGTGACATCAAGGGAAGTACATGTCATGTTGAGAGAGGGGCTTCCTGTAACTCAGGGGAAATTGGCCAGCTTTGGAGAGGGCGCACAGAATGGAAATCACTTAGTAACAGCTGTTAGGCAAGAGTTCAGGAAATTCAAACCACTCAACTTTGGGAGAATTTTTTATTTTCAATGCTGAGTCTTGAACCCAGCACTACAGGAGTTCTAAGTAAGTGGTCTGTCACTGAGCTGTGTTCCCAGATCACAGTGGAAAATTGAAAAAAAAAAAAAAACAAACTACTTTTTGTTTTTGTTGTTTGAGTTTTTTTTCTTTTATTTTTTAAATTTGTTTATCCTTCTCTCATACAACCTGACCACAGTTTGTCCTTTCTCTACTACTTCCAGTCCCTGCCCCCCATCTCCCTTCTCCCACTGTTCCTCTGCATCCATTCAGAAACAAGCAGGCATCTCAGGGATATCAACTGAACACAACATAACAAGATGCAAGAAGACTAGGCACAAATTTTTATATTATGACTGGATGAGGCAACCCAATAGGAGTAAAAAGGTCCCAAGAGCAAGCTAAAGAGTCAGAAACACCCCCACTCCCGCTGTTAGGAGTTCCATAAAAACAGCAAGGTAAGAATCATAAGCTGTGTGCAGAGGACCTAGTGTGGACCAACACAGACTCTGTGATCGTCACTTCAGTCTCTGTGAGCCCCTGTGAGCCCTGCTTAGTTGATTCTGTGGCCCCAGTTCTTGAGGTGGCCCCAGCCCTTCTGCTTCCTATAATCCTTCCTCCTCTTCTTCTATGGGATCCCCCAACCTCCTCCTAATATTTGCTGATGGGTCTCTTCATCTGTTCAGAGCTTGTGACGTTCTTGATATTTTAAAATATGTTAACTAGCCAAAATATTAAGGGATTAGACAATTCAAGATAAAGATTTACAAATATACATGTGTGGTTCTGTAAATCTGTGGTGGGCATATTGCATAGATGATTTGGGGGGTTGTTTTGTTTTGTTTTAAACATTGCAGCTCACTGAGGAGTACTGACTTAGTTCAATACTCAGAAATACCAAAATATGAAAATGAAGTACTTCTTATATAGCCCCAGAATCTGGGGAGAATGAATGATGGGAAAAAAGGAATGATCCACTGGAGAATTCTCCTCAGAAGAAGACTATCCAGCATGAATGTCACATATCCCTGACTAGTAGATAGTGTAACATGCATTCAATACCCCAATAAGCAAACCAGCAGGTGCAGCTCAGGCCTCCAAGCTGAAGGAGAGTCTAGCTTTGTGAGTCACACTGAGCATAGTAAAATTGTATCGATCTGTTTCAGGGAGGTGACATACAAAGGCAATTTGACATGAGAAGACAGAAAGACTGAAACCACAGATATTTTATGTGACCATCAAAAAAATGGGCAATTGAGGTTTCTTTCCGTTTTACTTTTAAACAATTGGTCTCACTTTTGGCCCATTACCATGATATCCAGCTTAGTAACATGGTATAGCCACCCAGAGTGACATCACCTATGGTCCTTTACCCTCAGGTAAACAAGTCCATCTAGTCAAACACTGTTGAGTGACACATGTTGGGCTCATTTGTATGCCCAGAGTGACAAGCCAAGAGCCAGATAACATGACTATAAAGTTCACTTGGCATTTCTAGACTCCCAGAGCATTTCATCACGATGTTTACATTAAGAACATCAACAGGCCACAGCCTAGGCTGCTCGGTACACACTACCTTTGAGAAGAATAAATTCTTGTTACTCACTTGCTAAAATCTGATTGTATCGAATTACACATCGAAGAGTCTCTTTAGCAGACGTCAGAATCCATGCAATAATTACTGCTCCTGGTCTAAAAACCTAACAAAAGTAATCTTCCCTGTTAGATCCCCTGCCCCAACCATTTTCTAAGATCATCTGCTCCTTAAAGGAGCAGATCTAGCTGACAGGAGTTCTCTATGAGCAGGGTCCAGAAGCTTTTATCTATTCTTTTCATTCTCTGAGCCATGATAACTAATGCCTGGAGCTTGGATTATAAGTCATTTGATTTACTTAAGACAAAGTCTTTTAGGGCAATGTCAGGGTCCAGTCTGATATTTATGCTCATGAACGAAAAGCTTGCCGCTTCACTTAAACTCATTTATTGCAATATTTGGTAGAGATGAAAGGGGTGCCCCCCAACCTCCGTAATTACACAGGTACAGACAAGAGAACTAAAACTCCACCCCAGGGGAAATCAGTCAGCTGGTAAGGAAGTTGCCCCACAGGTGTGAAGACTTGCATCCAAATTATCAAGACCCAGGTAAAAGCCAGATGCTTCGTGTTCACAGTCCCAGGTCCATGCAATGAGTTGGGAGACAAGACTGAAGAATCCCAGAAGTCTGTAAAGGGTTAAAACAAGAAACCTTGTTTAAAACCAGGTAGATGGCGAATGGTAACACTTGAGGTTATTCTCTTATTTCTACACCCGTTCTGTGGCCTCACATCTGAATGCACACACACACACACACACCTCCGCATACACACCTGATACCTACACACCATATATACACACACTGTCCTCCACACACACATACATACAGTGAGAGAGAGAGAGAGAGAGAGAGAGAGAGAGAGAGAGAGAGAGAGAGAGGAGGGAAGGAGTGAGGGAGAGTGGGAAAGGGAATAAAGGAATTTTTTTTTATACTAAGTAGACAATTGCTTCATCTCATAAATTTACAGATCCTAAGTCATGTCCCTATTGAGATGAACAGCTCTTGTGTTCTCATCCAGGGGAAAGAAAAAGGGGTTGGGGTGGATAACTCCAAAGTCATCTGGCTAATTAGAGGAGGTGGGAGACGACGAAGCTGCTTCCATTAAACTCCTCTGGAACGGTTGCAAGATCCACAAAATCTGTTTTTAGCTCCGACATCCATCGTGTTGGCTGTGTGATGTGTTTTCAATTTAATGATAATTACCCTTTCCATTTCTTTGATAATTGCCCTCTCTATTATCATTTATGGAGATTCAAATTATAAATCAAGACAAGACAGCCAGAAAAATATTATGATTGTCCCTTCTGAGGCCATCTCCAACTCAAGTAACACTCCCAACGCCCGAGAATTCAGCTACCTTCATTTGCATGCTTGCCATCATTTTATTTTAGGGTCCACTGGCTTTTCCTAAAGAGGAGGTTCCATGACAATAACAGAGCTGAATGACAGTGTGGACAGAGGCTATAAACTTAGCTGTGCTCCAAGTTATAAGCTAGTATTCAAAATAAAAACCCTGCTTTCCTGATGGAATACAAGAAGGAGGAGGGGTGAGCCACATGTTTCCTGTAAGTCACCAGTCCCCTCGGAGGGCATTTTATCTCACTGCCTCCCTCACCAGCTTAGACTCTTGGCCTGTGAAAGAAAAAACTCTTGTTACTCAATATGAACCTTAATCAACATGGTGAGATGTGCAGAAAGACAGAAGGAAGCTTGGATCTGAATTTCCAGGATCCTTCTCCCCAAAACAAAAACAAAAACAAGGAACTAAGATGTCCACCCAAGAATGCCTTAACAAAGATCCCCTGGCACCAGTCTAAATCGTTTGGCTTTCAGGATTTTGGAAAGTGCTTTTTCTTTAGAAACCCATTAGTAAAACTTACATTGCATACATTTAAAATAGAGATTTGAACTAGAAACATACAAAACGGATATATAGAACTAGTCATCTCTCTAATTGCTGTGATACATTTTATTATTTTCTATTTATGTAATTTTTTTGGTCAGGATGAAACCAATTTCAAAGGTATAATTGTCTCTGTGTTATAAATACCATTCAGACTGATATGGATTACATCTTCCCATATCTACTGTGATACCATATTTGTATCTGATATAGTGATATCAGCAAATAACACTAACAGGGTGTGGTGATTTCAATGAGAATGTCCCAAGAAGCTTATATATATTTTATGTTCTCCAGTTCTTGGAACTGTTTGGGAGAAATTACTAGGTGTGTCCTTATTGGGGGAGTTATATACTGGTGTTGGGCTTTGAGGTTTCAAAAGCCAATGCCATTCCCAGTTACCTGGCTGTGTTTCATGCCTGAGCATCAAGATGTGAGCTGTTAGCTACTGTTCCAGCACCTTTCCTGTCTGTCTACTGCTACGGTCCACACTATAATAGCCATTGACTCTAACCCTGTGGGAACGGTGAGCCCTAAATTAAATGCTTTCTTTTTTATAAGGTGTCTTGGTCATGGTGTCTTATCTTAGCAATAGAAAAGTAACTAAGACATGGGGTATATATACCACGTTAATTTTAAATGTCAACGTGCCACAACTTAGAATTCACCTGAGAAAGAAGTCCCAATTGTGGGATTGCCCAAAAATTAGTTGGCGTCTTGTCTGTAGGGGACTGTCTTGACTGTTCATCGATGTAGGAGAGCCAGACCACTGTTGGCAGTGTCATTCCCTATGCAGTTCGGGGCATGAGCCTGCCTACCAGCTGCATTAACTCTTTTCTTTCTTAAGCTCCTTTTGATCAGAGTGTTTTAACACAGCAACAGAAGTGAAATTAGGATACCACCCATATCACAGATTGCTAAAACAACCACAATGACAAAAAAACAAACAAACAAACAAACAAAAACCTGTTTTTCTCCAGGCAAGATTGTTAAACTTTTACAAGCCAGCTCAGATCTTTGATAAGATTTTGAGAAAGAGAAGACATGGGCACAGATACAACCTGAGCTCCCTTTTGGTTCCTTTAACAGCTGTCTGAGCTTGGTTGGTTAGCACTCACCCTCTGAAGTATAATTATTATCATTTCAATATCCTCCTGTTGTTCTGAGGACAGAGTAAAAAAAAAAAAAAAAAAAAAAAAACCTTGGGATCTTTTATCCAATATATTTGTCCTCAATATTTTTTTAAACTCAGTCCCCACACACCTCTGTCTAAATGATCTCAAATCATGATACTTGACTCTTTCCTGCTCTTTCCTGCTCACTCCTGATCACTACAGAGGTCTTCATCGCTTCATAAAGTCTGAGTTCCCACCCATATGAAGTTATGTAACTGAAGGTTACTGAATGCACAATGGAAAAATAATCAGTTCAGAATCAAATAGGTTTCTGGCAGTGCTGGTCCAGGAGGCTGGCATCACGTGATTTGACTGAAGGCTTGGTTCTGAACACAGAGCATACACAGTACACTGTGCAGGCTTTCATGCTCACATCAACAATAAAGCTGCCTGAAGATTGTCAACTTTTCCACTGGCTAGTTTTACATCAACATGACACAAGCTATAGTCATCTGAAAGAAGGAAACTTCTATAGAGAGAATGCCTTTATAAATCTGGCTGCCGGCAAGCCTGTAGGGCATTTTCTTAATTATTAATTGATGGGGAAGGCCAAGTCCATTGTGGGTGGGGCCATCCTTCGCTAGTGGTCCTAGGTTCTACAAGAAAGCAGACTGAGCAAGCCTTAAGAAGCAACCCAGGAAGCAATGCCCCTTCATGGCTTGTACCCCTCTAAATAGTACCCCTGCATCAGCTCCTGCCTTTAGGTTCCTGCCTTGTTTGAGTCCCTGCCCTTACTTCCTTCTGCGATGGGCTAATACAGTGTGGAAGTTTAGTCATATTAACCCGTTCCTCCCTGTATTAGGCAGTGTTCTATACAGGAACATAAATTACAGAATAAATTTGTAGATATATAAATATTTATGTTTAATATATTTTATATGTACATTTATAATAAATGTATAAATTTATTGAAATAAGTATTTATTATTTATATATATTTAAACATATAAATATATATTTAGAGAGAAAGAGAGAGGTAGAAGAAAGGAATGAAGAGGATTTACTACAATGGCTTGCAGGAGGTGGTCCAGCTAATCCAACAATCACTGCCTATAAAGGAAGGTCCCAGAATCCAGTAGTTTTTCAGTCCCTGAGGCTGGATGTCTCAAATGGTCTTCAGTGTATGTCTGAATCCCAAAGACACAGGCTCTAACGAGAGTGAAGGTGTGGACTTCCTAACAAAAGCAAGAGCAATGAAGCGAGTAAAGAGATGCCGAGTTTCCCTCTTTTGTCTCTCTCTTAAGCTGCCAGCACAGGGTGTGATTGTTGCGTCTCAAAAGATCTGGAATGAAGGTTTGTCTTCCTGTCTCAAGGACCCAGATTAGAAGTGACTCTTCTCAATTCAAAAGATTTTAAAAAAAGCAAAAAAGTCTTCACAGGTGTGGCCAGTCATTTGGTTTTAGTTAATTCCACATGTAGTTAAGTTGACTACTAGAATAGCCACCACATTTTTCCAACTTACCTCAAATTCAAATCCACCTGCGGCTGTCTCCCGGGTGCTGGGATTAAAGGCCTGCACCACCACCACCTGGCTTGGACTTGAGTTACCTTAAAAAAAAATATTACATTTATTCTGGCCTAAAATTAGGATAGGATTTCCAGTAGTTTCTATAACAGCCCTAAGTATATTGCTCCCTGTATGTGCTACATGTTTCTATGAGGCCACAGTCCTAGCAATGACAACTATAAAACCACATTACTAATCAGCACTGGAAAACCCCGCAGCTGCTCTGTGTCCTTCAGTGTCAGATACGGTTTAGGTTTGTGAGTAAATATAAATATGCTCACCCATCTCATTAGTATCCAGTCTTGCTTTGGTCTTTACTAAATGATAAAATTATGTGTATATGAAAACATTGGCTTATAACATTTTTAAGACTTATTATCAGGAAATATTTGATTTGTATACATGTTTTAACTCTATTTTTTATTGTTTATGTACTGGAAATTGAACTTGAGGCTTAGAACACGCTAAGGCAAACTCTCTACCGTCAAGCTTGTGCTTCCGTCTGTATTTCTGTTTTATATGTCTACAGGCCTAAGATGCCATACAATTTTCTTGGGTGAAACAAGATTACAGGTGGAAAATGTTTTAAAACTCCTGTTCTCTATCCTGGATGGTTTTTATGTCAATTTGACCTATGCTAAAGACATCTGAGAGGCTGGAACCTCAGAAAATGCCTCCATCAGATCAGGCTGTAAGCAAGCAAGATTGTAAGATATTTAGTTAATTGGTGGTTGATGGGGAAGGCCCAATCCATTGTGGGCGGTGCTATCACTGGGTTCTCTAATAAAACAGGCTGAGAAAACCATGAACAGGAAACCAGTCAGCAGCACTTCTCCACAGCTCCTGCATCAGCTCCTGCCTCCAGGATCCTATCCTGTTAAGAGTTTCTATTATGACTTCCTTTGACGATGAAGTGTGATGTGGAAGTGTAAGCCAAATAAACTCTGTCCTTCCCAAGTTGCTTTTGGTCATGGTGTTTCATTACAGCAATAGTAACACTAACTACAATGGTCTCTGTATGAATTGCACTTTCCCAAGTTAGGGTAGACTTCCATGATAGCATCTCCCTTTGCCACTAAGGCCTGGGCGCCTCCTTTAAACTCTTCCCCACTCGTTGAATGTGGAACATACTTATTTTGCATGCTGCTGTTTGAAAACTATTACAACTTTCCACTTCACCTGTGTTTCTTAGGACTGTTGTACAGTCAGCTTTACCCCTATGACTGTGGACATTCAGTAAACGAATCATGAAAATATAGTCTGTGGGATATTTTGTTTTCTTGAGAGCAATTGTGTTTTGACAACCAGCTCATTTTGGGCTGAGTGTGGAACTCCGTATTAGAGTACTTGCCCAGAATGCTCGAGGCCCCAGGTTTAATGGACAGAGCTGCAAAGTCAACAAGCAATGCCCTCCTTACTCCACAAGGCACACTTAGAAAGGACAGTGACTCTGAGGTGGAATTAACCCTTAAGTTTGCCCCTGTGGTGCCTAAGGTGTGGTTTTTGCAAATGTTCTCTCCTTTTAGCTTCTAATTTATGAAGTAGAGTTTATAACAAAATCAAGGATCGTCGTGAAAATTATGTAAACCAACTCCTGCTCGAGCTTCCAGGAGTGAAAAGATCGGCCACTTCCTACCCACCTGCTACCAGCCCAGCTTTGGTGATTTTAGACAACCTGAGCGTTAGCCATATCATCTATTAGAGAGACAGTGACATCCCTCACCCTCATTCCATCCCTCATTTATAGCCTTGTGGTTAGGGCTCTCTGCTGCTGTCCCATGAGACTCTCTAACACAGGCAGTAGGAAGGAGCACACCCATGCTTGTCACCACCCCCAGCAGGCTAGTGTGTCCCTCGGACATCTGTCGTGTCATCGGTGGCCTCCTGGTTTTTCTGTGAGGGACCGTGTTCCTCATTTGTCTGCATCTACTCCTCAGCAGCAGCCAACTCCTCCTGATGGTCTCTGAAATACCTCCTGCAGCTCTTCCTTCCCTTTATTTACGTTACCCACTGCTATCACCTCATCAGCATTCTCTCTCATTAATCGCCCTCCTCTCTGGACTGGAATAGCCCACTAGCCAATCTTCCTAGTTTTACACTCAGCTTAAATACATCAGGACCAGTTCGCCCAGACTAAGCCACTCCCAACGCACACCCTCTGTTTTGTTTGGTGTTACTAGTACCTTCCCGCCATGAGAGCGCAGACCTTCACCAAGTTCTTAACATCTGCATCTTAATCACCTAATAGAAAGTTGTCCCAATGAGTACTTTTACTATTCAAAACCTTGTTCTTATGGTATACTACAATATAACATACTGCTATTCAGAATAATATTACATTTTAAATTTTGCTAAAATTGTTGGTTGGGTGAATTATTGACTAAATTCATGTGTTGCCCTTGCTCTGATCTTGACTAGAGTTGCTTTGTGTGCCAAAATTGGATTTCTAGCTCATTCACTTCTTGCTCAAATATCATCCTTGTTTCCAGCAGATTACCTACTGGTTAATGTCCCTATCCTAGAACCAAGCCCCCAACTAAGAGGGCAAACATCCTTCCATGAATATTCCAATCAGCTCGGATTCCTCTAAGAGTTGTTTTAAGTAGAAAAATGGCAATGCTGGTAGTGTCAGCAAAATCTCCCCGGGTTGTACCGAGGAGATTTTACTACCACAGACCAGGCAGGGGGACAGGGCAACGAGATGCATATGTTCAAGGCAAAGAAGTTTGCTTCACATTCTGGAAGTTAAACATGTCTTTATTTGAACGTAAGGCAACCTGAACGTTCCCCTGTTTTGTTAAAAAAGGCTTTTTTCTTTGCTTGTCCTCCAGATGAGGGAATGCCAGATGCACTTTTCCCCTCTAAACTGATATTATTTTAATTCTCAAGCTTTTTTGTGAATTGTGTACTCTTCTGTTTACTCGTAATTATGTTTATTTGCGTTCAGCACATGAAAATATTGCTTTAGTGTCATTGGGAACTTATTGCCTCTTGAATCTTGCTAACACCTTGTCCCCTACATTACAGATTAAAGGACACTATTTCTTACAAGGGTTTTACAGTCTTGGTCTTGTATTTGTAAACACACACATTATCACTGTGTGAATCGAGTAGTTACCTGGATTACACTTAAGACATTAAAGTGCTATTGTTTGGAAGTTGGAATTTTTTTTTTCAAAGAAAGTAATTTCAAATTCTGAAGTAAGTAGGAGTCGGGTGCAGTGTGATGTACCTGTAATCTCTGCTAAAGAGTGGGAGGCTAAAGCAGGGACATTGCTGAATTTGGGAGTTTGTGACCAAGCTTATTGAAAAAGTCGTAATGAGTGGGAAATCCTGAAGAACAAATTTCTTCAAAATAGTTGATTTTACTTTACGTTATTAATTACTGCTCTATGCGCATGGGTATGCCATGCACACTCCTGGGACTCCCCATGAACTCACTATGGAACTCAAAACATGACCTTGAACTTCTGATATAACTGACTCAACCTTCCAAGTACCAAGATTATAGGCATGCAGCAACATGCTATGTTTTATGCTGAGCTAATGTCTGATCTCCGGACCGTTAGCGTGCTTGGCAAGCAGGCTACAGACTGAGCCACAGCCTCAGCTTCCACTTCCCCACCATTCTAAAGCCAAACCCTTCTGCCTCCTTCTGACTCTGTCTTGTGTTCACACCTGGAAAGTCCTTCTTTATTTCTTCAATTCACGTCAGACTTATCATATCATACTTACGTTGAAATCTCAAAATTTCTGGTCCCTGAAATCTTACTTTCTCGTTCACTCTCACTTGATTTTTACATGAGACAAAGAATAAGAGATGCATAAATTTACTATTATAGTTAAATTCAATAAATAACCTCAAATTGTACTAAGGCGATGGGACAGTAACTGACTGGAAGAAAACCTGTTTAGCAAGTGTAAGGCCCTGGGTTAATTCCTCAGCCCCACAGATATTAAAATATCATATATATAAAGGTTAGCCTATCTTGAATTCCTGTACTTTAGAGAACCACTAAGGAACGCTTTCTATTAGGAACTAGATTCTCTTGCAGCATCTTGATTAACCTCATTTCTGTCTCAGACTAGAAATGCTGCTTCGTTTTCTGCTACAGATTTGAGACTCGCTTGATAGAAAAATCCATCCATCTACACATTGCTTAATTAGGAATGAATTTTAAGTATTCAGAACCTACACATGATACTTTGGCTCTCAGAGACAGACGGGAGCAGGAGAGCCATAATTAGTTAGCAGGCTCCCATCCCAGAGCGTCAAGCAAGATAGCCAGCTTACTTTACCTTTTCCCTCCCACGTTAACAAGTTACCACTGACAAGGTGACTCAGACTGGACTAAGAGAACAAAGCAGCAAGACCTTCCTTGATGACTCCTTAACTGGTCATAGCTATTAAAAGTGTAAGTCCCTCATAGGAAGAACAGAAGAGAAGGAGAAAAAAAAGATGAAGTTGAGAGTCAGGCTTGATGGTACAAATCTTAATCTGAACAGTTTCGTATCTGAGGCAGTAAGAATCAAGTGTTTATGAGCAGCTTGCTACCTAAGGAGACCTGTCTCAAAATAAAAAAAGAAAAGAAAGAATTAAGAAAAAGGAAGGAAGGAAGGAAGGAAGGAAGGAAGGAAGGAAGGAAGTAAGTCAGCCATAAATATTCATTTGACACGTAAGTGGAATGCTTTGATGATCTTCCCTTAGACATCTATAGGATCTCAGGAGTGTAAAGGGTTAAGAAAAGATTGAAAGGTCTATTAACCACGGGAGTTTGGAGAGGATAAAGAAGCAGACAGTAGCTATGTCAGGACAGGATCAACTACCACTATGTAGGAGCTATCTTCCCTTTCTTCCACTGATGAGGAAGAATGGAGTTATTTTTGAACCTTAGCCATTAGCAGCTGACAACCCAACCAGACAAGTGTGCCTTCCCTTACGCTACACCTAACAGAGTCAGTGGTTCTCAAAATCAATAAAGTTAACTCACAAAAGCTGGTTTTTTTTTTTTTTTTTTTCTGTGTATTTTCAAAGAATCGCCACTTTGAATCTGAGGGATAGAATTATTTCAGAGGAGAGACTCCCCCAATGCATTAAATGTTTCTTGAATTCCAGTTGACTTTCAATTTTCCTAGCTCCTCTGTTCTGGCAAATCGGTCTTCTCCCAATCCATGGTGATGAAGACTCGATTTCTGATTCACTCTCCCACCTGTGTCTGCTGGAGGAACAGATGCCAAGATTCTCCGGGTCAGAGTTGGGCCCTGGTCCTCCTGTCACTTTGTACAGAGAGGGGTTTTGCAGCATGGTGTCAGCTTTCTGATGTCTGGCTTGTGTTTGTATGTTTAAAGTGAGCAGGTGGTATCAATGGCTGTCTAATGACTGAGATAAGAGTGGAATTGATCTTCTGATTAACAGGTCTCCCTAAGTGGGTGGCAGCAGGCTCCTCCCTCCTGGATTTGGTTACATTGCTCATTACCAGGACTTGTTTGCAGCCTTTGCTCTCTGCATCTGAGCTGATTTCCTTAAACACCAGATACAAACTTCTGCTTCTGCCGTGTCCCTCACTGCCTTCATCCGTAGACTCTGAAGCGAAACATTGAGTGTTCGAACTAAAGTACCTTCAATCCTCCTGATTTTTTTTTTTCATGCTGAATTTGAAACATTGAGTGTTCTGTTTTTGTTCTAGGTGACAGGCTACTTCCTCTAAACTCCACGACTCATTCCGAAGACTATGGAGCCTACATAGTTTCTAAAGATAAACGATGAATTTCCAAGTAAGTCACAGGATGGTTTTAGCTATGGTGTGAATTCAGTCATTGTGTACAAGTGTGGTGCTTTGCCTGTGGGTGATTTTCTTAGTTATGACATTCAATGAGCCTTTATTTCAGGGTAAAATTGTGGTCCTGGGTAGAGATGAAAACGTGAGTCACTGCATGTGTGGCTTCTTGTTAGCTGCTCTGTTGTTGCCAGCTGGCTGCCTACCTATCTCTGTGTTGAACAAAAGGATTCTTGGGATGGGAGAGTACTCCTGCCTTAGAATGTGAGTAGACATCACAAATCACAGTTAAGGAGAGATGAATTAGAATGGCATGGAGCAAGAAGCCACTAGAATGCATTCCTTTGTGGAGGAATAAAGTATCCCAGCTGCGCTACTTTTGCCAAGGACGATGGTTGATGAAGGACAGGGTGAAGACTTTTATAGAGGATGCTGGTTTGATAAACGTGCCATGAAGTCCTTTATAATAGAAAGCTTCATGTATCTAACCCACTGTTCATCACTGCCCACTGTTCCTGGTTAAGAGTAATAATTCCTAGAATCTACCGCTCTCTCAGACAGTGGTCAGCTCTACCTATAACAACTAAAGGCCTAAACTTTTGCATCCACCTGAATTCAAGTTTGTATTATTTTAATAACCCAAATGGTGTTTCCGCCGTTATCTATGGTGCTTCTGCCCACGTAACTATGAGATTCAGATTTCTCCCCTACAAAGTGAGAGAAATAACAGTAGACACTCTAACAAGCTGTGAACAAATGGGATCAAGCCAGTAGTTTGGAAACACTTTGAAATATTGCTGTATAGCAAGCATGAAATTTATTGATTAACTATAGTGCTCGTGTTATATCATCTCTGCCTTGGACTCTCAGCTCCTATAGGCTGCAAACCTGGTAGTTTTCAGTATTACTATTATCGATAGTTGTGGATATCATGATTAATAGACCACATTTTCGTAGTGGTGTTGGTGGTGGTACCAGGATGTAACCCAATGTCTCCCACGGGCTAAACTCTCCCTAACCATGTGGGAATTATTAAAGAAAACCAAACTCCCAAATCCCTCGCTCTTTAACAGACTTCCAACACATATTCCTGGGAATGCCAGGAAGGAAAATCATTCCGTTGTTGGTGAATGTGTGCTGGCGAGCCCTAAGGTGACAGGAGGGATCATGGGATCTGAAACTGGTGTTCGTTCCTGCCAGCACGCAGTGTGGTGGGAGAGGCAAATGGAAGGCTCTTTGCCATCTTGGAAACACACAAACATCCACTGGCATAGCCTTTCAGGAAGCTGAATGAAAAGGAGACTGCAAAACAAAAAGGCTTTCAGGGGAGTGAAAGCAGTGCTTCCAAATCACAGCAATGATTATGACCACCATTAGAGTTTAATGAGCCTATGGACAGCTAATGACTTCATCTCTCCAGTGGGCCTGCCAATTGCCTGTGTTTCTATGCACATTCTTCCTTATCTCCTAAGGAGTAAAATCATGGCTCCTTTAGGCCAGACAAATCCAAGTCATTGCTTGATTCTACCTGATATCTATACTGATATCGTCTTGGGACTGAAGGTCCAGAGGAAAGAATATTGGAACACCATTTTTAAAACTCTAGATCATCATCAGGCGTCAGTGCAAAGAGAGTTAACCATCAACTACTTTAGGACCCATACTCCTCATCTCTAAAACGTCCTTGGTCATTGTCATGCTGATGATCACACAGTGATGAATCATATCCTACTTCCAGAATGACATTAAACACAGCATACGGCTTTGAGATGTTTGTATGCAGAAATGCCATTTGTTTTACTTAAAATGTATTACAAGTGCTATCATTTATTTCAGACATATCTTCATTAGTAATTCAAGATAATAAGATATTTTAAGTTTTAATAAGTGGTCTATTGAGCTATCAAAAGCTATTAACTATAATAATAGCTAAATTGAATCAGAGTCATTTTGATTAAACACACTATTATAATTTGTGTATGTGTATATGACCCCGGAGTTTTAATTCTGGCTACATATATGCAAAATATGTCCTCTGCCACTTAGCTTTACACAAGCATAGTGCTCCAACCATATTCAAAATGGATAGCATTAATATTTATTGTCAAAGGCAAAAGGTGGCAAAATAGAAGTAATACCACAAGTCTTACTAATAGGTTACTTCTGACGAGAAAACACTTTTCATAAAAATAAAAGGTTGTCTTCTCCTTTGTTATTCTGAGATACTTCTTTCATTATTTTGTTTTTTAAAATATAACCCAGTATATACAGTGTCTATTTAAAAAATAGAATATACAGATAGCAATGCAACTGTGTAGGACATAATATTAGATATTCAGACAATGCTTTTGATGTGATACTTTAGAAATTCTAAACTCTACAGCAAAGTAGTCAGGCACCATTTTCCAATCTAATGCTGTCCATAAACTGATCACCATGGTAACAGAAAAGACAGGGATGGATGCCTGTTTAGTCAAGGGAGCAGGTTGGGCTCTAGTCCCAAATTGTCAGTGGTACTGTCTGAGTGATTTAGAGTAATTAGCATTTATCTGGCTAAGATTTCTGATATTATTTTAAGAAATGCTAAAAAGAACCTCAAATTTGAAGGGTGATATTTAGAGAAAAACTCTTAAGCAACAAAAATATTTAGCAGCCTGTAATATGCAGTTGGTCCTAAGTCTGCTGTCTGTGTCTCATTAGACATCAAGAAGAGACAGTTTAAAATCTGATTCTTCACGTCTTAGTTTCTTTTTCTATTATTATGACAAGGCAGAGTAAGGAGAAGGAATTTGTTTGAGCCTACAGTTGCATACTGCAGCTCATCACAGTAGGAAGCACAGGAAGCTCAGGGAGCTGCTTGCACCAGAGCAACAGTCGAGAGAAGAGTGATGAGTACCATTGCTCAGCTCACTCTCTCGCTTTTTGTATAATCCAAATCCCAAGCCAAGGTCTGGAGCCACCCACGGTGGGCAGGCCCTCTTGCAACAATTAACCCGGTGGAAATATTCCCCAACAGATGTCCCTAACACTCTATCTCCCAGGCGACTCTAAATCTCATTAAGCTGACAGTCGAGATGAACCACCACACTCCAATAAAAACATGTGAGCTAAATCTTTTGGGTTTCATGCAGAGATCTCTGTGGTTTATTTGTACAAATAAAATCAACATATAAAAATATTCATATGCCCCACAAAAAGGAATGTTCAGCTCGAGTAATAAGTTATTTTTTTTTGTTAGACCCGTGCTTCTTTCTAATTTTTAAAATAATTTATTTACTCTTATTTTTACTTTATATGCACTGGTGGTTTTGCCTACATGTTTGTCTGTGTGAGGGTGTCAGATCTTGGAATTACAGACAGTTGTAAGCTCCCATGTAGGTGTTGGGAATTGAACCTGGGTCCTCTGGAAGAATGGTTAATGATCTTAACCATTGAGCCAACTCTCCGGCCCCCTAAGCCTGTATTTCTTAATGAATGGAGTTTATCTGCATTGTACTTTGCTGGGGAAAACCATAATGGATATCATGCTTGTAAGCGTATGCCAGGAGCTGTTGCATCACTAAAAACCAGGTGGAGGAGTTAACTGAGCTTGGTAACTTCTTGTGGAACTCGGGGAAGTTCCAGTCAGGAGTCTTTGACTCCTCAGACAAGGAAAAGGCCTAAAACATATCTATGAAAACCTCCAGCTTAGTGGGAACCAGAGCCTCCTCTCAGGGTCAAGAGTGACGATTCTAGGATGAAGAAGGGAAATCCCTTTCTGAGATGAGCACCTACAATGATGGTTTTTCAGTTATACATTTGTGCTTAGTCTGGTTTGACTGTGAAATGTTCCTTACAGACTCGTGTGCTTGAATGTTTGGGCTCCAGCTGATATTCTGTATTGGGAAGCTACAGAACCTTGAGAGGTGAAGCCTCATTGGTGGATACAGTCTACTTGGGGGTGGGTCAGTAAGGGCTTTAGCTCACCTCCTGACCACTAGGGGTGGGTCTAGCTCTCTCCTCTCCAGTTAGGTAAGATGTGAGTAATGTGCAAAGCTCCTAGGACCATGAATTGAGCCCCTCTACTGCCACATGGATTTTCCCATCGTAATTAGCCACCTCCCTTCAAAGGTGAACTCAGATCGACTGCTCTACTCTAAGTTGCTCCTGTCAAGCACTTGGCCACCTGGATGAATCAAAGTCAAAGGATTGGAGACCCATCAGCTACCGGTGTTCTCTGGCTAAAGGCTGTCTCCTTCACTGTCCCTGTTGGCCCGTTAGGCGTCCTCGTACTAATGTCTGACCTGCCCAAAGGATATCTCTTAGTCAAGCTGGTACCACTGGCCATTTCAATGTTGACTCACCTTTGTGCCTATATTCTCATGTTAATAATACAAAACTTCACCCATACAAAGAAAATGAAAACTTCACTGTTCATATTAAAAATTTAAGTTGTATGTTCTATCAACGTACAGTACAGGAATGAAAGCTGCCCTCACTCTGAGGCCTGAGCTGTAAATTACAAGTAGAATTCAGCCCCACACAGCTCGTGAGTCTCCCACCTTTGTTACCTCAGCCCTTGGGAACCTAAGGTAGGAACACAAACATTTGAGGGCATTCTGGCCTGTGCAGTGAGTTCCAGGAAAGCCTGGGCTGTAGAATGAGATCCTTTTCAAGAGGAAACAAACAAGGGTAACATCAAACTGCCTTCCCACAAACTATTGCCCAAACAAAACACAAATAAGCAAATGTTTGTCTCATCATGGAAGAAAAGGTGAACAGAAGTTACTAGAGACCAGATAGAGCGATGGGGGAGGTACAGTTGTTATAAGGAACAAAAAGATGTACAGAATTTGGAATTCACTTTGGTACTTTATAGCACAGTGAAATGAGTTGTCAGCTACAACAATCTGTGGTAAATCTCAGGGTAATTTAAACAGCATAAAAATTCCCCACATAGAACTTACAACCTCTTGAAGAGGAGGAGGTGTCGTTGAACCACCATGATAAATACATACTGAATACATGTGTGGAGTTACCATATTGTCCCCTAAAATGTACAGACATTGGCTTTCTTTATGATTTATGATTTGTGTTATGTGTGTGCACATATGTGAGTGGATCTTTGTTAATGCAAGTGGGGCCAGATGAAGAAGTTGGACCTTTCAGAGCTGGAGTCACAGGTCATTGTAAATGGCCTGGTGTGGGTGTTGGGGACCAAACAGGTTCTCTAAAAGAGCAGAAAGCTTTCTTTTAAGCCCTGAGACATCTCTCCAGGACCAAAGTATTATGTCTTAATATTTCAGACAAGACAAGCCAAGTGAAGATAAAATTCACCGTGTAGCATCTTACTTATATTCATGGGCTCCTGTATCTACTTCCAGCACTGAAAATAAAAAAGAATGAATAGATAAATAGACAGACAGATGGATGGCTAGACAGACAAACTAATTTTTTAAAAACCGGTGAGATAATCAATGAAGAAAGGAGCCAAGCTCAGTGATTTAAGTTCAGTCCCCAGGAGCTATGTAGTAGAAGAGCAGAATGAACTCTCAAATGAAGGTTATCCCCTGACTTTCACACGTGCACACACAGATACATGAGCACACGTATGTGCACACACATAGACACACACATGTTAAATAAGTAAATATATAAAAAGAGCATTTTTTAAAAATCAGACTGCGTTTTTGTTTTTTGGGTTTTTTGTTTGTTTGTTTGTTTTTGTTTTTGTTTTTCGAGACAGGGTTTCTCTGTGTAGCCCTGGCTGTCCTGGAACTCTGTAGACCAGGCTGGCCTCAAACTCAGAAATCCACCTGCCTCTGCCTCCCAAGTGCTGGGATTAAAGGCATGCGCCACCACTGCCTGGCATCAGACTGCTTTTTTAATGATGATAATCATATTACCTATTTATTGTGCTGAGTCTGTTGTGAACACACTACTATTGCATTTCCTGATTTGCATACACTTCATGTAGGTCTCAAGAAAACACATCAGGAATAATATACTGCTCTCAGGTTAAACATAAACGAGGCTCAAAAGTATAATTTGATCAAATGTAGCAACTACATAAAGTGGTGGAACTAGGATTTGAACTCACGTCTATCTCTCTGTGGCCCAAGGCCAACCTTTTTAAGCACAGTTCTTTTAGTCTCTCTCCAACATGCTTCATTGTGTAGTTATGTCTTTTCTTTTTGTTCGGATACCAGGAGGATGACTGGGCTGACAGTTTTATTGCATGCATGTACATTAACATCAAGCAATACTTGCCATTCTGTCCCATGGAGTCAATGAACATCTTACAAACAGATGAGCTACAGATTCAGAAAAATCAATGACTCTGAGAGTGAGTGAGTGAATTAGGGAGAGTGAAGGCAGTCTGTGCTTCTCTTGGAGGGAAAGTCCAAGCCCCCTGGTAATGAAACAGACCCAATGCTGATGACTTAAGACAGGAACACAGGCGTCTCTCAGACTAGGAGTCAGGTTGCTGTTCCTCATTCCATAAACTGATTTCCCAGTGGATTTGAATAATTTCAACACTGAGAAGACAAAAGACTGTCTGTGGTTCTCGGTTGCTTAGTTCAAGGCCAGTTTCTCTCCTACTCATTGTTCATTTATTTTGCTACCTCCTCCCAATTTCAGTTTGTCAAGTTGCACATTGTGTGTGTGTGTGTGTGTGTGTGTGTGTGTGTGTGTGTGTGTGTGTATGAGAGAGAGAGAGAGAGAGAGAGAGAGAGAGAGAAAGAAGAGAGAGTAAGACAAAGAAACAGACAGAGAAAGAGATAGAGACAGAGATGAGAAAGAGAGATAGAGAGAGATAGAAATTGTATGTCTGGGTATATTTATGTATGTTTGGGTATGTCTGTGTATCTCCATGTGTGTGTGTGTGTGTGTGTGTGTGTGTGTGTGTGTGTGTGTGTGCTGTTACACACAAACCCTTCTTCTTGCTAAGGAGTGTGTGTTGGTCTTACAGTTTCCCCCATGTCTATCAAGTCTTCCTTGCCTGTGGCCTTCCTGATCAGGAGCCCTGATTTTGCCCTAAGCCTTCTCAATTAATTAAGTATAAAACACCTTTGCACTTCTATGAAAATCACCTTCCTTTTAGCTCAAGGCATCACCGCTGGTAAAATGGATTCATTTTGCATCTGCAGCTATTTCAGTGGTGATATTCAGGTTTCCCATTGATCTCCTTTTTCTATTTTCAACAATAACGGAAATACTACTGCAGAGAATTTAAAAATATCTAAACATACAAGAAAAACTGTGAAGACAATCGTTTCTGTCAACATGCAACAGCAGTACTTTTAGTCATCTGCTGTGTTTCTCACCCTTCTCTCAATCTGCCCTATCTTAATTTACTGTTATCAGTAGGCTAGGGCTGAGGAGATAGTGACAGTAGTGTGCATGCTTAGTGCACAAGGCCTTAGGTTCAAACCCAGAAGTGCAAATAGAATATGTGTGTGTGTGTGTGTGTGTGTGTGTGTGTGTGTGTGTGTGCGCGTGCGTGTGTGTGTGTGTACGTGTGTTACATGTGTGACTATATCTTGGATCCTGCTTTCTCTTTCCTAAATTTAGACAGTCTAAAATTTGCTTTTCCCAGTTTATAAGAGCCAAGCAGACAGCAGGCTCTTTGGCTGTTAAAGGGCCTGGTGCAGCCTTGACTCTTAGAAGCCTTCAAATATTCGTAGTTCTAAGTTTGTTTAGGAAAAAAAGAAAACCTTAACTTCGTATGGCCATGTGTATAATTCCTGTGTGACTCTCTTTTTCTCTATCATGTGCTAACTCTGTAATCATTCAAAACAATTTTTAATTACTTTGAAGCTAAAGAATGTATTAATATCGGGTTATAGAATGCATAATAAAATAATGCATCTTTAGTCTTGATTTCCAAATTACGTTATAGGTGTCTTTTAAGCCTCTTTTGTGCCTCATGGAATGTGGTCAGTGTTCTCTGTGGGGGCCTCTGTCTCTCTTGACCATATTAGCTCTATGAAAGATCAGATTTTCTGCTTCACCTCCCACTTTCCAGCTATCTAGCCTGCCTCCTTCCCAGTCCCATTAAGACTTCATCAGTTTTTAATCTGGTGAACATACCCTCTCTGAAAACTTAGCTTTCTCTGTATGGGTGGACCTGCCCAAGTTTGAAAATTCACTTTTTAATCTGTCTGCTACGAAAATCTTTGCTCTTGATGAATTGATGTTTCATTCCTCTTACTGATTAAAATATTTGATTATTCTACCCAGGTTTAGATATTTGTCTTTTGTATTCATTTAACAACCAAAAGTTAAGGACTCCGGCTTTCTCAAAAGGCAATTAGAATGTGGTCCCCAGAAGCCGGTTTACACAGTTTTTTATGAAAAACCTTGCCCTGGGTCGGGTCCTGGAGACAAAGCATATCCACAGCCCTAGCCACAGCATGTAACCGTCAGCTGCTTGTAAATCATTTTCTTCTTTGAAACAGAGTCTCCCTCTATAACCTAGACTGGCCTGGAACTCACGACAATTCTTTTGCCTCGGCCTTTCACATGCTATGATTTTAGGCATGAGTGATCACACCCAGCTCTTAAGTATAACAACATCTTTTTTTTTTTTTAATGTACTATGCTTGGAACTGAATCAAAGCCCTCCCTCACAGGTACTAGGTAAGTGCTTCACTACTGAGCTATATCCCAAACCTACTATTTGTACATTAAGAAGTGTATCAGTTGAGTTAAAAAACAAAACAAAACAAAAAACAACCAAACAACAACAAGTCCCTGCTATTCAACAAGAGCTAGTGCTTCATGGCCCCATGCGACACAAGTGTTTCATAGGATCTATAGCCTAGACTAGAGAGTCTTCTGGTTTGTGTCAGACCCTAGAACTGTTGGAAACTGCTAAGTGGATCCATGTAATTATAGAGTAGATTCCTAGAGAGGTTTAGGATGGTCCCTTCTGAACATCATCAAGACTGAACTTGAGAAATGAGTAGCTGAAGAGAGTAGACCAGGCAACTGGGGTTCAGGAGGACAATCAGAGACGTCTGCACAATCAGGAAAATGCAATGTTTTAAACCACAGGCGTTGCTCATCTGGGCCGATCTCGCCAGCAAGAGGTCTGCCTTTTATTTATGTCTAACGGAATTCTTCGTGCTTTATGCTATTTGATGGTTCCTTTGCATTGGGAGCCTGGGGGACAAGGTGGTGAGGGGTGGGGATGGTAAATGAAGTCAAAACTGGAAAGAACTGTTAAAGAGACAGGGGTGTGTCTAACTTCTATATGATACATTAGGAGGAAGGATAAAAAAAAAAAGACCCTGACCCATTCCACAAGAACCACAGCTGATTCAATCAACCTCTAAAAGACGCAATGAAAATACAGAGAACCCCAAATTATGATGCTATAATATAAACTAATCATTGTTTCATTTTCTGGAAACTGTATTGGCATCAGAACAGGGAGGGGATGGCAGAAGAAAAGAGTCTAAGAAAAGCAATATCATCTCTCTCTAAAGCACTACATTTACAGATGAGCACGGAACCAGACTTCTCGGGTAAGGACTTAATACTCAGTAGTCTGGAGCCTGCCTCTCTGTAAGGGCAGCCCCTTGAGAGTTACAGCAAGGGGTGCCTGCACGCATCTGCAGGAAGAGGAAACAGAAACATTTATGACTTTCGCACCACCCAATATACACAAAACACATCCTCTCCTAATCCTTGTCTATAAAACTTTATTTACATAGTTATAAATTGGGAAATCTCAGGCATAAATTCAATGTCTATTAAATATACAGTGTTTCAGTGACCGTGGAAGGCCTGGTCCTTTTCTGCTTTGCTTAGCAGCCCAAATTAAGAAAGGATGGGGGTGGAGACTGGAGACATGGCTCAGAATTTAAGAGCTCCGACTGCTTGAGCAGAGGACCCAGAGTCCATAGTGGCTCACAAATATTTGTAAATCTAGTAGGGGGAGGGGATCCAATACCCTTTTTCACATCGATGGACACTAGACATGCACATGGTACACAGACATACCCACCGGCCAAACAGGAATACACATAAAACAAAAGTAAACAAATCTAAAACGAGAACATAAGACATGATAAGAAATCCATATTTCTTAAGGCACAGAGTTGTTCTTAGCTGTTTGTGACATCATTGGCAATGTTGTGACATCCCTTAAGGACCAAACACATGAGTGTTCTCATGTCACTTGCAATTGGATCAAGGGGAAAACTAAAATGGACTTGCAATGTCAGGCCCCAGCTCAATTGTGGAGGAGGAAAAATAAATCTTCCTTTGGAGGAAACGAAATCAATCCCCAGTTCAAATTAAATTTGGGCTATTCTGTGAAGCCCCGAGACCCAGCTCCAATAGCGATCAGTACTTACAGACACAAGGTGCAGGCAAATCATGCTTCATTTAAAAGAAATTGAGTGAGGATTACTGACAGAGAAAGTTTGATGCTGTTTTGTCATGAATTAAAGTCAAATCATGGTGTTAGTGGCTCAGTCTTACATCTCAATTCTGGCTCTTTTGCTGCCCCTTCCCCTTACCTCTCTTCACAGCCCTCCCCCTTTAAATGCTGCAGGAGACTTTTGCCTAGCTAAATTTCTGTCTTAATTTCATTAAAACCATGACTTGCAACTGTGCCATAAGCATGCTCTGTGGATGTCTGTCTCATACAAAATTTAGCTGCAATTCTCCCGGCATGAAATACCTTGTTCTGCACGAACCTTCTGTTTGGTTTGCTGACAGTCTTCTTAGTGGGCTCTCATGGTGATTCATTATCTTGTGGTATAGATTTCCAAGTATCATCTTTGTATTGATTTTTATATCTTTAATAACCACTGCACAGAAGATGGCTCCACTGGTGTCATTGATCGCATCAAAAATTCAAGGCTTACAGAAAGACTAGAGGGCTAATTGGTGGCAGTACATTTCAGACTTAATCTTAATGCAGCCTTAATCTTCGGCATTAAACCTACCTGAAGGCTTCCTTCTTGAGTCAATGAGGACAGGTTTAGTGCCTCCTTGAGAAACACCTGGAGACACTACACAAGAAGGCTAGACTAGACGGATGGCAAGCTTGAAACCATCAGCTACCAAGTGCAATCTGTCACCAGCCCCTCCGCACAGAGCACCTTCATAGCTTTCCTCTCAGGAACACCTTGGTTGTCTTGTCCATTCTGGAGACATAGCTATTTAAAAGAAGCCCTCCTCATTCTCCAGCATAGCTTCTTAATATGTCACCATTTCCCAGTTTCCTAGCAGGTATGATCTTTCTGTCATTGTTCTTGGTTGTTGCCACAGGGTCTCATGTAGTCTAAGCTAGCTTCAAATTAGTTGTGGTACCAAGGATGACCTTTGAACTCCTGAACCTCCCGCTTCAACCCCGAAAGTGCTGGGCTTATGTGCTTGTAGCAGCACATAAGTCAGGTTATCTGGGGCTGGGGATAGAATGGAGGTGTGTACATGTTAAACAAAGACTGCTAACTGAGCTGCCTTCCAAAGCCAGTAGGAATAATTTTTCTCTTTTATTAAAAATAGATTTTTTTTCTCACATAATAGATCCTGATTACAGTTTTCCCTGCATCTACTCTTCCAAATTCTTCTCCACTTCCCCTCCCAACTGAATAAACTCCCTTTCTGTCTCTTATTAGGAAAGAACAGACTTCTAAGAGATAATAATAAAATATAACAAAGTACAATTTAATAAGACAAAAGCCCATCACATCAAAATTGAACCAGACAAACCAACAGAAAGAAAAGAACCCAAGAGAAGACAGAAGAATCAGAGACCCGCGTGTTTGTGCATTCAGGAATCCCATGAAAAGCCCACTAACTGGAACCCATCATATGTACACAGAGGACCTGGAGCAGACTCATACAGACCCTGTGCCTACTGCTTCCATCTCTGGGAGTTCGTAGGCGCTTTGCTCATGTTGATTTAGAGGGCCTTGTTCTTCTGGCTCTCTATCCCCTCTGGCCCTTACACTCTACTTCTGATAGGTATGATGCTTAGATGACCTTTAAAAATAAGTTTAAAGGACTGAGGAGATAACTCAGTTGGTACAGTACTTGTAATAGCATCATGGCCCGAGGTGGTCAGTAGCACCCACATTAAACTTAAAAACAAATAAACAAACAAACTGGGAGGAAAGGTGGAGAAAGATTGCTCAGCTGTTAAGAGCACTCCTGTGACCTGCAGAGGACGTAGGTTCAAATCCTAGCACCCTCATGATGATTCATCTGTAATTCCAGTTGCAGGGGATCAGATGCCCTCTTCTGTCCTCCAGAGGCACCAGACATGCACACAGTGCACATACATACATCCTGGCAAAACACCCATATATGTGAATAATAAATAAATCTGAAGACAAGTGAGCCAGGCTGGCTGGGACTTGCCACACAAGCTTGCTGAGCTGAATTTAATCCCCAGAACCCACACAACCATGAAGGGGGAGAACAAAGTTTACATAGAACCTTGACTTCCACACATGTGGTATGGAACACACACACACACACACACACACACACTAATAATAATAATAATAATAATAATAATAATAACAATAATAATAACAATAATAATAACAATAATAATAGCAATAAATACTAGCAACAGTAATAAGACAACACTACATTTTTGATAAAAAACTGAATATAGAAAGAAATGACTCAAGATAGAGGCATTAGTTCATTTATACTATGACTTTTTATATTTAGGTTTTTAGACTATTATTTATTTATTAGGATTAAGTCTCAGGTAGTACAGACTGGCTTCAAACTGACTACAGCTAAAGATGACTTTAACATTGATTGATTGATTGATTGATTGATTGATTGATTGACTTTGATATTTGATTTTTCAAAACAGGGTTTTGCTGTGTAGCCTTGGCTGTCCTGGAACTTATCTATAGACCAGGCTGACCTTAAATTCACAGAGATCTGCGTGCCTCTGCCTCCTTAGTGATAGAATTAAAGGCGTGCAGCATCACTGCCCAGCTTACCTTTATCTTTGATCTTCCTATCTTCACTTCCTGATGCTAGGACCACAGGCTAGCCCCATCTCAGCCTGATTGTACTTGGTGCTGGGATTGGACCAAAGGCTTGCATATGCCACATCCTGGCTTTACTACTCCTAACAGCCCAGGGAAGAAAGCTAGTCATTGGATACCAACTAGCTTCCTGTTTCTGACATTTTTTTTTTCTTTTCCTTTTTAAATAGGATTGAGTGTTCGCTACCATCATCAAAGATATGGTTTTTATTCATTAACATTAATGCTATCAACAATAAATTTTTTGACCAGTGACTAATTGATATAGAATACAATATCAGGAGGGGCATATATTTACTTTTTTTTACTTTAGATTAAATTCATCCTTCTTGTTGAAATGATCTACAAATGGAAAATAATTATATTTCCGAACCAATCAATTTTAAAAAAAATTACACAGGAACATTTTATGTAGCACAGATTATGCAGGACTGGACTAACAGGCATGTGCTCATGCCCAGCTGAGGTTTTTGAATACCGTGATTGTACATGAAACACTCTAGTAAAGACATGTGGCTGCTCCAGTCGCTTCAGCTCCTCCCTGTCAGCCTCCAGCAGGTCCTTGTGTGACTGCACTGAGGTCCCACACTACGCCACAGAGGCTACACCTTGGAAATCTACTGATCCCATTACTGAGAGAAAATAACATGTGCTTTTCAATTTGGCGCTAGGGATCTGACAATGTCAAATTATAAATTCAGTGTCCAGTGGATGAAGCTGGTCTCCTTAACTTCCAGTCCAATCATAACAACAACTACCAGGTGTACAGCCATTATGATGTGTAAACAGTATAATATGGTCCGGAATTCTTACAAAGACTCAGAGAAAAATCGTCACCTCCCTTTATACACGAGAAAACTGCAACTAAGCAAAGTGGCAAAAATTCATAAAATCAATCATTATGCCGCACAGACGTCCACTTCATCGGCAAATGGCAATGCGTCAATGGTGGGGAAATATATTTTATTTTGTTTATTGTGGTAAGGTTTCTTTCCATGTGATCTACCCACTTAAATTATTTTTAGGGGCTTTGGTTGTGGCTCAGTCACTACCGTGTTTGCCCAGTATGTAAAAGGTACTACACCTGATTCCATCCTCATATAAATCAAACGTAGTGGTGAATGCCTGCAGCCTAGCATTTGGGAAGTGGTGGCCAGAGAGTCAGAAGTTCATGGTCGTTCTTGGCTACACAGTGGGTCTGAGGCCAGCTTCAGCTATATGAGAGCTTGTCTTATAGATAGATAGATAGATAGATAGATAGATAGATAGATAGATAGATAGATAGATGAATGTATGTTTGATGGGACAGTAGCTTTATTTTCTATGTGTACAATGCCATACAACACAGATCTAGAGGCTATTTGTCTTACAGAAATAAAACAGCGCACCTGCTTTATGGTAATGTTCCGTCTTCCTCTAAACTCAGGTAGCCATCAATCTACTCTCCACCCCTTGAGTCAGAGTTTAAATAACACATCCGAATGGAGTCAAGCAGGGATTCTCTCCTCTTACAACTGGCCTGTTCCATTTAACAATATTCTCAGGGTTCATCTAAGTCATATGTTGCAAAATTTCAGTGTTAGGCACAAAATAGCTTCCACTGTGTGCTCTTGCTTCTCTCTATATCTGAACACCCAGGTTGTCCGCAAGGTCTGCCTTTTGTGACCTAGGCAGCAATGAGCAAGAGAGTATTTTTTTTTTCTCTATAGCATCCTAATTTTAATTCATTTAGGTAGATCTGTTTGACCCAGCAGTGCTGGGCCATATGGTGACTGTAATTTTAATTTTTGAGGGAAACCTCATACTGCTTTCCATAGTAAACACACCATTCTACGTCCCTAGCAACAGCCTGCAATGCTTCCAATTTCTCCACATCCAGTCCAACACTTGTCTTTGCCGTCTTTTGAGAATAGTCAGCCTAGGAGGTGTCAGATGAAGTCTCACTGAGGTTTTGATTTGCATCTTCCTGATGATCACATGACACAGACTATCTCCGCTACCTGCTGACCACCTAAGTGTGGATCCTGACACTCAGCCCACTGTTTCCTTTGCCTGCAGAAGGAAGCGTTGACATTTAATATAGTCTCACATGCACATTGTTAGTGTGTGTGTGTGTGTGTGTGTGTGTATGTATGTGCGTGTATGTGTGTGTGTGTGTATGTGCGTGTATGTGTGTGCGTGCGTGCGTGCGTGCGTGTGTGTGTGTGTGTGTGTGTGTGTGTGTGTGTGTATGTGCATGTATGTGTGTGCCTGCGTGTGTGGTGTGTGTGTGTGTGTGTGTGTGTGTGTGTGTGTGTGTGTGCGCGTGGTGTATGGGTATGGGTATGGGTAACAAAGGTTAACATCAACAAGTCTTTCTTCTGATTATGGAGCTCACCTCTTCTGCTAGACCAGCCAGTGAGCCCGAGAAACCCACCTACCTTCTCAGCACGGAGATGGCCTATGGGTGCCCCCATGCTCTGTTTCCAAAGTGAGTGCTGAGGACACAAAAAAAGAACTTGATACTTACACAGCAAACACTTCACCATTGAACAGATGCTTTAGCCATTGCCTTCACTCGATAATTTAAACAGATTTAATTTAACAATTTAATGAAAATTGTGTATCAGTGATAGGGACAATAGGCTTCAGAAGATTATGTTGTATGTCTGACTCATACCAAAATAACTAAAACAAGGATTTCATTTCTTATTTTTAAAAAGATATATTTTTATTTAATATATTTTGATCATATTGTTTCCGTTCCCCAACTCCTTCCAGGCCCTGCCCCACCCACCCAACCTCATGTTCTTCCTCTCAAAACAAACAAGAAAAAAAAAAAAAAACCCAAACTTTAAACTAGAGCAACAATCAAAAAGCAGACAAGACTCGGAGTCCGTTCTGTTGTGCTGGCAGCTGCTCCTAAGCTTGAGCCCCACCCGGAGTGCACTTAACACACCCAGTGTCACTCCACAGGAAATCAACATTCACAGAAGCAAAGAGTGGAGAGAGAGGTCCGTACAGTGCATAGCCAGCATGAGGCCCTTGCTTTATAAAACTAAAAATAACAAATATAAAAATACAAATATGTATACATATGTACACAAAAATTTACAACAGCTGCTTTATCTCTGCCATCTTAAGAAAAATTCATGAGTTGAACCATTTTCAAAATTAAAACAAATATTATATATTTTAGTCCTGAAACAGTTATTCCTGGTAGATGTATTGGACAGGTTGCAACTTCCCAAGGTTTTTTTTGTTTTTTGTTTTGTTTTAAGATTTCAAATTCTTTTGATCCAAATTAAGCAGTCAAAGCCAAGAGCTTTTGGCACCACAGTCGTTCAGGTTGCCTGCAGGTTTTACTGGGGTCACTGTGGCAGTAACGACCTTGCTGTCTGGACCCCTCCTCACATTTCACTAACCTCCCCTGGTTTCATTCTGGACTGAGGTCCAGCATGTTCCTCAGGCTAGCTTGCTAGTAAAACAATTTGTTAAACCCTTTCTGTGTGCTTTCTTTACCCATAAGACACTTCATTCTTCATTGTACTTCAACACATACTTACTTCTGAAAGATTTAAAAGGTAAAATACTATAAATGTGTTTTGATCATTCTGCAGCACTAATTAAGCACTCAAAAGTCCCCCATGTAGCTTTATAAAATGAGCAAGGAAGTAGTGGCAGTGTGGGAAGCAGAGAAAGCAGCCCAGGGGTAACAGGACAGAATAAGATCTGAAACTAAAATTAGCTGGGGTTAAGGAGAAAACACAGTTAGTTAAGGACATGCCTTCAAGAGAACAAACATGAGTTCTGGCATCCAGACTCCACTTTAAAAGCTGAGCATGATGAAACTTGCTGATAATCCCAATCAAAGAGAGATGGGAGGCAGGGAGAGATAACAAGGGAACTTCAATGGCCAGGCTAGTTTAACCTACTTGGTGAAGTCACAAGCCAATGAGAAACTCTGTCTCAAATAATCAAAGTAGATATCCTTTGAGGACTAACGCCCAAGGTTGTCTTCTGACTCCCTCTCATGTACTGTGCATGTATGTAACTGCACCCGTGTACAGACAAGCATGTGCACGCATTACACACAGAAGAAAACTAGCCACTAAGCAGCCGTCCTAGTAAACAACAAAGAAGAATCCAGAGTTTGACAAGCAATAGGAAGAAGGGGAGGGGAAAGGAGAACGTTTCCTTGTGTAGAGGCAGGATGTGCACATAGAGGTATGCTCAAATTAGTGAGAGCTGACAGCTGCTGCTGGCCTAGTCGTCGGAGGAAACATGTAGGATAAAGTTATCAGGCGAAGAAGACTGTCTGCTTTTTTACTAACTCTTCCTACGGCCCTTGCTTACATCAGCATCTTGTTCCCAAAGTGTTCTAAGAATATCACTAGTTGTTTAAATATCCGTCAATAGTTAAGTAAGCCAACCATATTCTGAAGAAGGAAGAAGAGGGAGAGGGGAAGGAGGAGGGGGATAATGAAAAGGAGAAGGACAAGAAGAGCAAGAAGGAAAGCAAGGAGAAGAGAAAGCAGAGAAGAAGCAGCAGTAATGAAGCTTGTGCATCTATTTGCTCTAAAGTTTTATAGTGTTAAAGAGAATCTAGAAAGAAAAAAAAACAAGCATATAAACTAGGTGCTATGAAGAAAACTATAAGCTACAGAGAAAAGTGAGCAACCCTTGTCCTCAGTTGTAGATAGAGCTGTGGGAACCTCCTGTCAGGCAGACTCCATCCTTCACCAGATACCTTTATGTCTCTATGGAGCTCAGTTTCCATCCTGGTAAAACAAGCATGATATTGTTGTTCAGTTTAAGTCAAACGGGAGAATTCAGAAAATGTGTTGGGTATCAGCCGGCTCTTGTTAAACTTGTTTTTTTTTTCCTTGTTTATTTCCCTTTTCTTAATGTTTCCAGTGCTTCTTTGTGAGGCTGTTTCTGACAAACAACTTTTTTTTCTTTTCCTAAAGCACTTTCAAAAAAAGACAGCCCTGGAAAACAGATGCTGCTGCAGTTCCCTGACTGCAAATTGAAAAGAACTCCTGCCCCCTCTCCTCATCTCGGTCACCTGTAAAAATGTGGAGAACAGTTGGGTCTTGTTTTATCAGGGATTCTCTTTTTGTGAGCAATTCCCTTAAAATAGCAAAGCGTGTGAGGAGTGAAAGAGCCTGAGATGCAGTAAGCCCCTAGCAACAGGCTAAGCAACTACTCCCTTCCCAAAGCGGTACCCAGGCTGGGTGCGAAGATGAAGGCGTGCATAGGTAGTGTAAGTTCTGTAGGGTAAAGACTTAGTGTCCTTGCTGATTATCAGTGAGAACAGAAATGTCACAACGGTTGTCCTTAGAAGTGAACAGAATAAAAGCCTATCATTGGTCTAGGTCTCAGGTTTTTCTAGATAATTGAAAGCAGGGGTTGGCTTGTGTTTCTTTCTTCTTCCTCTTGAGTCTTTCAAATGCATGCAAAGCAAAACAAACCCAGTTCCTGATCCTCTATGTAAAGATGAAGAACAGCACCGCCACCGTCATGCTCGACGGTGTGGGACACGTTGTGCTTTCTCAGAACAGCTGAAACTGAAGGCACTATCATCTGAGGTGAAGGCTCCACAGGCATGACAGTGGCAGTATTTACTTCTCTTTCTTCTCAGCTTACTTGGAACACAGAGTCAAAGAAACTGTGCCGGCCTGGGTCCTTTCTCTCTATTCAGCACTGCCTTCTGCTGTTGCCTGCTCATTACCAAGCCCCAATTTGTACACACAAGCCACCTCCCTGCCCCCAGCCAGCTCCAGCAGTGTGAAAAGAGAAAAGCCTCCAAGTTTCTGGGCAGCCCATCCGTTTGCTAAGGTTCATTTTAGCTAATCCAGACATCCCGCACAGCAGGGGGGAAACTGCTGTATCTAGTGAAACAAGACCATGAATAATTAAAACTCCGTTATTAATGAACTTCCAGTCGTTATGTAAATGAAACTGATTTCAAGTCTAATTTGTCAGCCTGAATTCTTTTTCTGTTCTCCCTTTGTCTAGGACATGAACTCATCATAATGGACTTGATAATAAAATACCAGTAGACATGCTGTGTGCAGCGCCCATCTGAGTTAGAGCTTTTAGCGTGGTTAATTGATACAGTTACTCCAGGACAAGTCTATAAGGCACTTTGTATGGCTGTGTGTCTTAAAAGCCATTCCCTTTCCCTTCGATGGGATGCCTATTCTCTGTACAGCCCTCATTATCATTTACCTTGCCACGAGGGGTGGCATACAATTACTGTGGAGCAAATAGTTTCTTTGGTGATATCCATGATGTCCAAAGACAGCAGAGTTCAGAAAGGTCTGAGGGAAGGGAAATCTGTCGTCATCTTAGAATGACAAATAGCCACCAGGGAGAGAAAGAAGAAAAGGAATAGTTGACAAAGAGCAAGCCGACTGTGTCTCAGTCGCCTACTGTTCCACCATCAAATGTCACTCATGCTATTGGTGGCATTGTCCAAGTGACAGTCTGATGTCAGTGGTCCCATTTCACCGTCATTGTCTGCAACCCTGTATTGTTGGTGAAATCCTTCAGTATTAAAGTAGCAGCCTCAAGTACTGCAAGCTGATGCCTTCTCAGTGGCAGCTAGTTTACACAGTAGCGGCACAATAGTTTTTGCCACAGAGAGATTTGTCAGTCATATCAGCTGTTTAAGGATTTGCAAAGCCTGGAATTTCGCATTTAAATTTTGAGAATGCATCTTTGTTATGAGGGGAGTTTACACGTAAGATATAAGACCTTAGAGTTTGGGATACTACACATGATTCTTATCTCTGGGAGAATAGAGATAAAGATGTACAATATATTAACATAATTTTACTTGTTTGAATAGATCTGCTACCTTAAATCATTAATTTTGTTTTGTCTTTGGAAAGAAAAGGGATTCTGAATAAAAAAGAATTCTGTATTTTAAGCTGCTGGTGCTAGTAACATTGTTCTCGCTAATTTGGTAGGCTTCTTGTGATGGGAATTAGAGTATACACTAATATTACAAATTCAAAACCTCCTTAGATGTTGACTGTGCCAACTACTAGTGAGCCTCAGAACCTCTGAACCTCCCATGCACAGTTCCTTGGTATCCCAGAAATCAAAGCAGTAGTGTCCCATGGCTCAGCTCCCTTTTGTCATTCAGTGCCCTTGCTTTGTTTATGGTACTGAAGAATAAACAATCCCCTAAGCACCTTCATCCAAACAGTGAAAAATGGAGATCTCAGTGCCTGCCTGAATGATGTCACTGAACCCAGTAGGGAATCTCTCATTAGAAGCTTATTGCAAACCCATTCTCCATCACCTAAAATGCTCTAGACCCTGAATAAAAATGGGGAAGATAAAAAATTTAACAGGGAAAATCGTATCATAAAAAGCCAGGGTGGGAAGAGAAAGTCCAATTAGCCAGTAATTGTAATACCATGCAATTGGCACCACAATCAGGGTGTGCTGTAGAGTACCAATTGTGTCAAATATCACAGAGTTACCCCTCAGCAGATGAGAGGAAACTAGGAGGTGATGCTGTCTGGAAAACTTGCTCTTTGTCTCATGGCAAACATTATGGTATCATAAGTTCACTGCTGTTGCTCTCGAGGGGCTTTGTGTCCCCCAAATGCACTGTCACAGGAGATGCTGCCTCAGTTTCCCAGTTCTTTGGAAGTATGTTTTATTTCCACGATCAAAGTGCAAGTTGAAGATGTGGGTTAGATTATATCAGTTCCTCACCATTTCACAGGAACTTGACTGGCTCGTGACATCACAGCAGGGATGGCCCATGCTGGTGTCTGATGGTGCACCGTGAGTGTGCCACTGATGGCTCTGTCCATTTGTCATGCACGGAAGAGGCTCATCTCTACTGAGCCAGTGCCAAACCTTGCTATGGCCTTTCTCTCTCAGCTTCTCATTGTGAAAAAAAAAATCTTTCTTTCTCTAAAACAAGGGAAATGAACCTAACAGCTACCTACATTCAAGATAGATAGATAGATAGATAGATAGATAGATGATAGACAGACAGTAGGATGATAGATAGATAGATAGATAGATAGATAGATAGATAGATAGATGATAGACAGACAGTAGGATGATTGATAGATAGACAGACAGACAGATGATAGATAGAGGTCCAGATCCAGACTGTGATGGTTAAAATGCATACTTCTAATACACACACAAGTGCACCCAAGCATAGTCTTTCTGCCCTCTCTGGAGAGTATAGCTCGTGGGGTTAGCAACTCTGTTCATTCTAATTCCAGCCAACTCCAGGAGTCATAAAAATACGTAATTTGAAATTAAAGTCAATTAAAGTGCGTTGCTTCTTTGGAAAGCTAAAAGGAAAGTACACGTAAGTAATAGAAATCAATTATTGTGTATTCCCAGTCCTGTTCTTACAAACCGGAGAGGTAATCGATCGCTCGGGGGACTTCTACAAGGTAATTACTGTTTATTCTTTAGTGATAGCCACGTCTTCCCTCTCCTTTCATGCCAGCCCTTTGCAGCCACTGTTTTGGAGAAAGCAAATAAGTTGTGTGGATTTTATTTAGGTTTGGGTTTTATTTGTTTCTTTCATTTTTTCAAAAAAAAAATCTAAGGAAAGGACTGGGAGAAAGTTGGTATTCTGCCTGGCGGGGACAATAAAACTGTTTAACTTAATTCCTTCTGTGACCTGAGGCTACACTACTTTAGGGCCCATGCTTTATGCCCATCATAACTGCCCTCAGATAAACTCAGCCAGGGCTTGAAGAAAGAGTGTTGCTACATTGCAGTTTTAATGGGAAATGGCTGCTCTGTGGATGTTTGCTCACTTAGAAGAATGAAGTTTGAAAAATAATGAGCAACGGGAAAATAATGTGGGTCAATCAAGAATTTAAAACAACCAAATCCAACTAAATCCACCCTGTATCTTTTTTTTTTTTTTAAGGAAGAAAATAAAGAATAAAAATAAAGGCTGCTATCAAAAGCCAGAGCAACTAACAGAGAGCTTCTGCTGCACTGTAGTGGGCGGCCAGCTAGTGAGCATAAGTTACCTTAGCTGGTTTTCGATGACTTTCAAATTAAGATCCCAGACCCTGGCTTGTAGAGAGAGCTGGATTGGATCAAAATGGACTTAATAAACCCCATTGTGCCCATAGGCCCCTGGTGTGATTTCCTGCCCATCCATGACCAATTGGTATTATTTTTTTTCAGTGGCTGGTACTTTTGTGAGCAACATTGGGTTTTCTGGGAGTGATTAGCACTGTTCACTCTTGATTGACAGGTTCAAACAGAAATGAGACAATGGGAGGGGCCATTAGGAATTCAGATGTAAGGTTGGTATGTTCGGGCTTTGGGGTTCGTCTTATGAGAGAGGAGCGATATATACCGAGAAAGGAATCCATGCTAAAAATGCAAACGTAAGAAGGGCAGATTAACCTTTTCTAATTGAAAATTATTTTTTAATTAAAAAAAATCAAACCAATATAAAATAGTTACCTATTAAAAGTTTTTTTTCTAAAAACTTCTCTTCCGACCATGGATACATTCAGCTCTTTTGTTTAGATGCCTAAGACCTGAAGATTTAAAAATCTTAGAAAAATCCTCAGTGGTAACGATTTAGATTTGATTTTCTCACAGAGTTAAAAAAAAAAAAAAAAAAAAAGAAAACTTCACCAAATAAATAAATACATAAATACAAAAAAAAGTTTTTTAAAAAACAACTAAGTATTGTTTTTCTAAGAAAAGCAATGGGATGAAGTCTTCATTATATCTGTGAACAATACCTTAGGGAAATAATTATGGTGAATGATTCTAGCATTGACCAGTAATTGATAATTGGCCACAAATAATTAGAGCAGAGCATCTTCACTGCTGTAAATTATGCTCACAGCTCAGCCTTCTCCCTAGATGCTGATGTTGGCTTCTTATAAGTAATTTTGTTTTAAATTTACATTATAAATTTAGCATACTGTATTTGAAAATTTAATCTTGTTTGGCATCAAAGCAAAGTGGGATAATGCAGAATTGAATGTGCCTAATCAGAGGAGAAAAATAAGAGGCGTCCCCTTCCTTTGCTGAGCCTCTTCATAATAAGACCAGACTACTTCTGGGAAAGAAACTTTCATGTGACTGCACTGAACAGTGACTCCATTTGTTAAAGCAGAACAAGATGAGTTACTTGAAGTCACCTCAGACATTCAAATGAAAGCGTCTCTGATACCTCATGAGTTGTTAATATTTAAAGGATGTTAGCACAAATCCAATACCCTGGGCACGAAATAATCACAGTCTCCTATTTTCATGCATATCCTGCGTGAGGCTCAGAGACAGGCTGCCTCTCAGAGTATGCTGTGACTAATTTATGCCGAGTTTTCATCAACCTAGCATTTCTTGTTTTTTCAATTGACACACAATGTTCTGTAATTTGTGTGCTCGGGATGCTAATATACTGAAACAGAGTGGGAAAAGTCCAGTGCATCACAAAAATAAACTACAAGGAAGTCTCTATGAAAATAGGAGGTCAAAAAGGCAAGAAGAATTGCGTGTGGTGGCCCGGGACTGTGATCCTAACACTCAGAAGGTCCAGGCAGGACAAGCCTCATTAGTTTAAAGCCAGCCCAACTGCACACTGAGTTCCAGACCAGCCTCTGTTGTATAGCAAATTGTATCTCAAAGAAAGGAGAAGTCTAGTACAATTGTGTCCAGTATTAGGGTTGTGAAGGTTGTTAATATACTAAGAAGCCACACCTCCCACACCACCAGATGATTTTTTTTAACACGCATCCACACAGCGCTTGCTTTTTGATTCCCCTACAGATGAAAGTGACGAGAGAGGCTATAGTCCCATTTAGCAGAAGCCCTGTGGAGGTCGGCAATGCCCATGGTCTGCGGTTTTCACACTTGGCTGCAAAATGAGCTCACCTACAGTCCTAAAGTTGCTAAGAGTTGGGGTGGACTATGGTAGCCCATTTGTCTATGATGAGATTTGCCCTGGATACCTTCCATTGCAAAAAGGAAGTGAGGCGGGCCGTGGAGAGGAAAAGAAAAGAGACCTGTGAAGACTTAGGTCTCAGGCCACACCTCCTGACTTCCAGCATTTCTCCATGTGGAATAAAACCCTTGTGTCCGTGAATTGATTTTATTTTGAAAGAGATTTTATGTACAGCAAAATTTTGGAAACATTCGTATAAATTTGCTCTAATTTTGATACCAGCATGCTCTCATATGCAGTTAAAAGACATGCGAGCTAGTTTGCCACTGGTGTCGGGCCCCCAGCTCCTTTCTACACTGTATGGATATTGTCAGCATACCTTGTGCTCCCGTTATGGTGACTTACAGCCTCTCAGAGGCTCTCGACTCCTTTCCCGGTTCCCCTTTTATACTCCTTCATCCCCCAAATTACCACAGACCAACTGCTGCCTCCCGAGTTTTCAGCTCTCCTTTGATTTCCCACATTTAACTGGCTTTGCTATCTCACAACCAACGGATGTGTAAAAAAGTTACCATTTCAATGTTCCCCATGTCCGCCACTTTATCCGAAACCCACAGGCAGGCATCATTACTTTCTTCAGTCTTCAAGCAAGGGCTGAGGTGAGATCCTTAGTGATTGTGTATCTCATTACGGTGGACTCTTCTCAGGTTCTCCTTTGCTGCCTCCTCTTCCTCACAGGCTAATGGCTTCCCTGTCTGAAAACATTAGCTTTCTTACTCCTTCCCTGGCTCGTTATAGAGACCTCGTGACTATGTTTCCTAAGTAGATAGATCAAGCTTCTCAAGCTCTCTATTTCTGAAAGATTCTTCAGTCATCAGCTTTCCCTAGCCCTAAAGATTGCTTCATAAATGCTTCTTGTCAGTGAGTGCCTCTCAGAAAGAGTTCTCACAGCAGAGATGGCTGCAGGAAGAAAACAGGCCAGGATTCTCTACCGTTCCTGGAAATACTGCATCCTGTAGAAAAACAAGTGCTCTGACATGGTTAACTGGGCAAACATGGGGACCTGAGTTCAGATCCCTAGCACCTAAACAAAGAGTTAATCACAAGACTATCATCCTAAACCAGGGAAGGTATGATCCCTGGATCTTGGTAGCTGATTAGTCTTACTGAATCAGTCAGATTTATGTCTAGTGGGAAATTTATCTCAAAAAAGAAAAGTCAAGATGTAGAAAGATTCCAACTCCTGGCTTTTACATGTACATGTATTCCTCCCATACATACATGAATACTTAAACATGTATTCAACACACACACACACACACACAGAGAGAGAGAGAGAGAGAGAGAGAGAGAGCAGTAAAAGTATCCCTTCTTTGCAGATGTGTTGTATTCTTGAATCACAAAATGCATGTGCACGTTATACAATTCTATTTGTCGTCTGACCTCCGTGAACATAACTAAACTGTTACACATGTATACACTGCAATGCACCTCAAAAATTAAAGGAAGAACAAAAGTCATGTCTGCCCTAATCCGTATGTTTTATTCTCCTCCCATCCCTCTGTCTAAGTTTGTCCCAAGGTAAACAGCTCTCACTGAGCTGTGATCATCAAGACATAAGAAGGGAGGCGGGGCTGACAGCTGCACACTGTTGTGTCCTCACTCTCCACTTCCGGTTGTGTGCACTCAGAACCCATCATCAGAGCAATTATACAACTGGTCAACCTTCCTCCAGCCCCTCTCATTCCTTACACAGAGATACACTGAAGACCTATCATTCCACCTCCTACTGCCCCTGGAGGAGCCCCCCTCACTATTTCCCTTCCATCAGACATCCCTCCCCTAGCATCTCCTTCATGCACCAAACTCCCTGTTTATTCTTATTTTTTTTTCTTTTTTGGTTATTTTATTTGTTTATATTTCAAATGCTGTCCCCCTTCCCGGTTTCCCCTCTGCAAGCTCCTTATTCCATCCCCCTTCCCCTGCTTCTATGAGGGTGCTACCCGCCCCCCACGCCTCACCACCCTAGCATTCCCCTACACTGGGGCATCGAGCCTCCACAGGACCAAGAGCCTCCCCTCCCACTGAGAAGGCCATCCTCTGCTACATATGCAGCTATAGCCCTGGGTCCCTCCATGTGTACTCTTTGGCTGGTGGTTTCGTCCCTGGGAGCTTTGGGGGTCTGGTTGGTTGATATTGTTGTTCTTGCAATGCGTTTGCAAACCTCTTCAGCTCCTTCAGTCCTTCCCCTAACTCTTCCCTTGAGGTCCTTGTGCTCAATCTGATGTTTGGCTGCGAGCATCCGCATCTGTATTGGTCAGGCTCTGGCAAAGTCTCAGGGGACAGCTATACCAGGTTCCTGTCAGCAAGTGCTTCTTGGCATCAGCAGTAGTGTCTGGGTTTGGTGTCTGCATTTGGGATGGATCCCTAGGTAGGGCAGTCTCTAGATGGCCATTCCTTCAGTCTCTGCTCACTCTTGGTCTCTGTATTTTCTTTAGACAGGAACAATTCTGGGTTATCCTTCCATCTCAAAAACTTTAACCCCTGTTTATTCTTAAGGCTTTTGTCTGCAGCTTTCTTTCACAGCCTGTCATCCCATTGGCCAGGTCGCTAACTTTTATTTTATCAACTTTCTTTATAAGCTTCCTGGTTCTTACAAATGGTCCTGGGACTAGAACCCAGGACCTCAGATTTATGTCTCACCATGATGCTTTTCTATGACAATTTCTTACAAATTTGTCACTAGAAAAGAGATCCACACAAAAATTTTCAAGTTGGAGACACACACACCAGAAGTACACCCTGTTTCTCTGTAGGTATGTTGTATTTCCAAGTCATAAGATGTGTATGTTACAGCACTATGTACAGCTTTTATATCCCAGGAGTAGTGAGAGGGTTTCCAAGTGGAAAATTTGGTAGGCAAGTAGGCAGGGCTACAGAAGCAGAACCTAATCATAACAAGTCGGTTATAACAACCGGAAACAGAGACGTGTTTGTAATGTGCTTATAACAAGGAAGTCATACCAAGGTATGGTCATGAAAAGGTGGTCACAAGAACCTTTTGAGTCAAAGGCAGGGTCGCCATTTCAGGAAACAGGTAGTAGCGAACCATTTGTAGTTAAGGTTACAGGTGCTGCATAGTTCAATCCGTGAGAAGTAGGGGTTTGATCATAAACGAGAATGAGAATAGTTTGCCTTTACTATAAAATGGCTTTCAAGCCTAAGATGGAAGTGGTCTGCTTCATCCATATTTCTCAGGTAACCATGAAGTAATTCTTTCTTAAGATCATGCAAAACCAATCCTTGCTGTTTAATATACCAGTACATAAAAAAAAAAAAATTTGCCACCCAGTATTTGATATATTCTTTGCCTATTTTTCATTCAAGAGACTTTTAAGGTGGAAAACACAGTAAGACAGATGCTTACAGCATAGATCTGTTATCAGCCTCTGTAGCCACTAGATGTCAATACAATGTTTATCTGAAAGGCTTAATAATGACTCATTAGAATCCTCTTCAATGGTTAAATAATTCATTTCCCTTTTAGAGCATTCCAATATTAAGAAGTTTCTGAATAAATGTGCTGCAATATTATATAAATGAATATGTAATCCACTCCACTGCGTATGTATCTCAAGACATGGGGCATAAATACAAATCCAAATTAGCATACACACACACACACACACAAATAACTGTTTAAGGAGAGGCCAACAACTTCTACTTATTACAGTCTTTACAAGTGAATTAAAATAATTAATACAATTATCTTTAATTTGTTAGTGTTCGAGGAGGTGTTATCATGCTAGCTGCTTCTGTGTATATGAAGAGGGCAGGCTTCTCTCTACACAAGCTTCACCTCTTGTAGGTTTAAACCACTGCTGAAAGGTTTTAAGCCTGAATCAAATTTAAGGTGGTGAGAAGAATGTATTCCTGTGCAGAATGTAATTGCCCTAATTGTGGTTCTGCTGTTACTGTGGCTATAGAAACTGCAAATGAGATCTTTATTACCTGAAGTTGGGGAGGACCAGCCATCTCTTTCCTGTTAGAGCTAACATCTTACCTTACCATAGGACAGTAGGCATTTGGATGGAAGACACCATCTAAAGTATTTCTAACCTAATTTCCTCCAGGCTATTGGCTGGCTTATTAGTGATTGAGGTAGAGATAACTAAGTCCTGTCACAGCTGAGGCTCATCAGCCTTTGGTAGTTACTCTTCTATCGGTAACTCTGCAGCTTTTCCTTTTTCCCCTTAAACATTCAATAGCCCTTACCTTTAGAAAGACTGTGCTGGTGCAGAGAATTGAAATTCAACTCTCATTTCTTTGAAAATAAAGAAACATAATATACAGAAAATAGGGAGGAAATGATGTCAAAAACAAACAAAAACCATGAAACAAAAAAATAAAACCTATTACTTTTATATGGGAGTGTGAATAGGTTCATGGGTTGTTTTATTTATTCATATATATATATATATATATATATATATATATATATATAAACTCCATCAATTTTTTTATTTGATATTTTTGTTTTCTGCTCTAGCTATCTATCATCAAGTCCTCTGTCCATTAGTGCTAAATATGCTAAGAAGAGAAATGGGAAAACTCACTCATCTGAATGTAATCTTTAATCTCCAGTATGTCTATCTCATGGTACTTACCACAGGATAGTCCCATGCTGCCACCACCTTTCCTGACAGTAGAAACATGGCTATATTGAAAGAAATGGCATTTCTTTCCTCCTAGATGGCTTTAAGAAGCCTCTCTGACTTTTGGTTGATTGTATTGTGTTGTGTTGTTTTCTGTTTGTGTTTCCATCCACACAGCATGTTGGTGATCTTTTACATAAAATTTTAAGTTAATAAAGTACATATTTCAGGGATGAAAAAGAAAGTTGAAGGAGGAGAAAAGAAAGAAGGGGAGTGGGGATCGGGGATCCGTGTGAGGACTTAGCTCTTCCCCAGCCACTGCTGGAAACATTGTTCACCATTAGAACCCCACTGACAGAGCAGGAGGGCTAGGTGTAAGTGGGGATGAGGATGGGAAAAGAAGAAACTGATGATAGAGTAAGAAGAAAGAGAGGAGAAGCCGGCGCTGGTGGCACACGCCTTTAATCCCAGCACTTGGGAGGCAGAGGCAGACGGATTTCTGAGTTCGAGGCCAGCCTGGTCTACAGAGTGAGTTCCAGGACAGTCAGGGTTACACAGAGAAACTCTGTCTTGAAAAACAACCAAAAAAAAAAACAAAAAACAAAAACAAAAAAAAAAAAAGAAAGAGAGGAGGAAAAAGAAGAAAGAGTTGTTGGAAGACTCTCAATGAGTAGGAATAGAAGAGGGAGAGCAAGTGGATGAGGAAATAGCAGAGGAGGAGAAAACCTCAGTAGGTAGGAGTGAGGGGCAGATGTGTCACGTGAAGACATATAAGTGATTTTCACAGTTCTCTCAGAGTCTCTGTGGAGGTGACCAGCAGAACAGCAAACCAGCTCTTCTTTCATTCTCAGGAAAGAACTGTCTCTCTGCTGTGCAAAACAGTGAGCACTGTGCACAGGAGGTCTCCAGACATTTGAAGTGTGGCCAGTTGAACTGAAACATGCTGAACCTCTTCAGTGGAATCTGTCTTTCAAAGTTGGAATGTGGAAAAGGAAGAATGAGAAATATCTCATTGATTCCTTTTGTGGTCACCCTACATGGACATAATAAGATTCGGATGACTTCAGTTGAATAGAATATATTTTAATGGATTTTTTTTCCACTTAATATCATTTTTGTTGTGCATTTGTCACAGATAGGCTTTATTATATTGAGGTATGTTTCTTCTACTCTGTGTCTTCAGGATGTGTATCCTAAAGGGTTGTTGGTTATGTCAAAAGCCCTTTCTGCATCTGTCAAGATGACCATGTGATACATTTGTATGATGTATCACAATTATTTATTTGCATATATTGGTCCATCCCTGAAGCCCCAGAATGAAGCACCCTGGATCACAAAAAATGATCCCTCTGTATTTTCAAAAATTTGGTTTGCAAGTATTTTTTTTGACAATTTTTGCATCTGTGTTCAGCAGGGAGATTGATCCATAATTTACTTCATTGTACTTTCATCTGGCTTTGGTATCAGGACAATGCTGGCTTCTTCTTCTTTTCTCATTTTATGGAGCATACTGAGAAGTATCTACACTCTTTCATATTTGAAGATCTCATACATCTAACCTCATCTGTGTCTTTTGATTTTCTTCCATTTATTTAAAGCGTTTTTATTGTTCAAGCCCTCCAGACAAATTTATGCTACTAGGTCAGAGGCTGTGGATGACCCCTGTTTCCTTTTGGCAGGGAGAGGCCTCTTGAGTCCATGGGTGAGTTCAGCTCTCTCAGCATCAGAGAGGATTTGGCATTTGCATCCTTTCTTCCCATCTGAAGATGCTTAGGAACCACATCTGCTTTCTTAGTGACGTGGTAGATACACTTAGGAAGACCAGGAATGAGTCCTCTGGATTTAAGGCTGCTTAAGACTTTATTGCCCAACACAAAACACACTGCTATGTGAGTCTCTCAGGATCACACTGATTTGTGAGGGAGTCTATTCTTTCTTGGACAGTTTGTAAATATACATATTAGTGTTCTTAGACTTCAACTTCAGCCCAGTGGGGTTGACACTACGATAGCTCAGAGCCCGCTGGTACAGACCTTTCCCAGGAGCATGCATGCATCCCATGGCTAAAGCAGCCTGTTTTGTTTGTTTGTACTTTTTAAACATGCTTATCAGCAAAGTGCAAACTGCGTCTCTCTTGAATGGTATTCCCAAGGAACATCAATGTCTACCCCAGCCTCAAGAGATGGCTAAAAGGTAGGAAAAACAATTCTCTTTTACATCACACACAACCTCAGCTAAATAGTGTGAACCCAGAGAATAAAGTCATGCTTTTCAAAAGAAAAATATGGTTCCAAGGGTAGAATCATGGAACCTCCTCCCCATTAGGCAAACCACTGTGGGTGTTGTCACATTATAAGCTAGCAAAAACCCCAAAGTGAAGCATTTACTCAGGTGTTCTTAAATGGCACTCACACAAGAATGTCCAGAGGGCTGCTGAGATCCTTAGGGATTCCCCCTACTGTGGGGAGTTATTATCACAACGGAGCACTGGGAATTACTTATGCTGGCCATCTTGGCATCTGAGGAGAATCCTGAGAGAGCCTAAAGAGGCTAGACAGGGAGATCAGGAGCTAGGAGAAAGAGTGCATGCCTTCCCAATCCCTCCCTACTGTGGGACTCCTGCTGTATCAGAGAAGAGAAAGCAGCTTTGATTTAGATGAGAAACAAATATTTTAATTTGCACTACCTGAAATGTCCTAATAGACAAACTAAATGATAACTTGAATAGACAAACTGTGAGATACGCCTGAGTCCAGAGATGGGGAAAACAATTATTACGTTTGCCTTACCACTTCCCATTATTAGATTACCACTAAAAAAGGTTCATTTCTTCAGTTTTGTTTTAACCTATGCCCTAAAGGGCCTAAAATATTACATGGCCTATAATATCTAGGCAATAAATACTTGTTGAGTGAATAAATCTGACACATCTAGCTGAAACTAATACTTGGAGAGAGAGAGATAAAGAGAGAGAGGGAGAGAGAGGGGGGGGATTCCTTTTGTCTCCATGAAGTCTGGCATGTTCAGTAAAGCAGACACAGGTGGCATGGGAAATGATGTCTACCCTCTGCCTTGAGCTCAGTGCTTGGTAGGTAAGGGGAGCTTGGCTGATCACTACACAAATGCTGTCCATTTTAGAAATTACAGTCTAGTCAAAGCACTGCATGTGGCTAGGCAATCAAGGACTCTTACATTCTCCTTGCCAATAGACTCAAACGAGGGCTTGTGGTGCCTAAAATATTTCCAGTGCTTTGGAGTTATTGAATCTTTTCCAGTCAGTACGCTCCTCAGAGCGAAATTTCTTCTATCATCCGTGGCCAATTACCTTTGTTGTTTCAATTACTGGTCATTTTGTTTGAGATTGAGTTTGGAGCATGATGAGCGCTTTGCATCGTTACTTTATGTAAATTCGAGCAACAGCAAGAAAGATTGTCACTCTGACAAAGCTACAAGCTCCCATCTGTGGGCCTCCTAACCTCCTAACCTTTGCTGAGAAAATGCCTTAGTGGGTAGTAAATGCCCCTGCACTGAAACCAAGGCCTAAAAGCAATCAGAGGCAGTTCCGCCTTACGTCTTACTGCAAACTCCTGTGGCCTTCCCTTTCTGTTCCTCTCATTCGCCAGTGCTTGCTGACATCAGCTGCCGTTCTGTAAAACCAGGGCTAAACCAAAATGTTAAGCATCTAGTTTTTTCACAAGTCTCTGCCTGAACACTTTGAAGATGAGACAATATCAGCCATTTTTGCCTTTCAATATGTAAGGTGACACTGGTTGTTAACAGGTATGAATTTGGCCAAAATGACTTATGCTCGGAGGTGAGCATTCAGTTCTCATAGCTGCATCCTAGTCCCCACCACTCTTCCTCCCCCTTGGTTACCCTCAGGCCTGTTGCTCAAAGCTGCCTATCCCCAAGCAGTGTCAATGAGTTTGTTTTTCTGAAGAACTTAAAAGCATATGTGCATATTTTAGAATGCTTGCCAAAGGGTATTTGGCATCAATGGTTTTTTTGTTTTGTTTTGTTTTGTTTTGTTTTTGTTTGTTTGTTTGTTTCTCGGTTAGGTCATTTTTTGTTGAACATATTCCATCATTGGAAGGATGCTGGAGGAAAAACAAAAAACAAAAAACAGTACAACCTTAAGAGGTTTTGTAAGTTTCCCCATCTTCTGAAGGTGTAAGCAAGGACTTCTCAGAATTAGGAATATGGCACAAAAGACCAAAAGGGTCATAAAGGGTCATGGTCAAAACAAAAGCGTCACACAGCAGGAAAAGAAAGGGAAGGATGAAGATTTCTTCTGAGTGTCAGCTTGACTCAGTAGGGACTTCCCAGAGTGTGCTTAGAAAAAAGATTGAGGCAAAAGTGTGTGCTCAAAGCCAGTGGTGAAGAAGAGGACCCAGGCATTCAGGCCCCGTTTGCTTCCCTTTCTGTTTGTGACCAAGTTTCTCTGTTCTACCAAGAAAACCTGGCAGTGTTCAGAGGAGAAAGTTCCTAAGTGTGAGAAAATCCTTCCAATAGGATCGTCCAGGAACTGGGGCTCAACTGCTTCTTCTCCAAAGGAGGAAACTCCTTACACTAGACATCCAAAGCAAATGCATGGGTGAAGTGAGAGAAAGCAGGAAACGGCTGAGCTATGGCAAACAGACCACAGCTTTTGGGTCTCCATTCAGATGCCTTAAGATCCAGACTAGACTTAGACATTTTAAGATGCAAGAAATGTCAGCATAGAAAACTGCTCAGGAATGAAACAAATGTTGTCCCTTGCTCAACAAAAGAAAAGGAACCCCTCCACCTGACCTCCTCATGAAAAGGCCTATTTTCCTTAGTATCCTCCTCATCATCATCAGACTCCCAGACTTCTATGACTTCACCTGTTCCAACTAGCCTTTCCACACCTCACGGGGCCTGCATTCTCTGACACAGAACTCCCACAGACTGGCCATTTAAAAGAAAGCCACATTACAATGGCTCATTGGGCATTGCTCACTGTTGGCTTTCTGTACTGGACACTTTCCTCATTGCTGCAACAAAATCCTTGACCACAACAACCTAAAGACGGAAGAGTCTCTCTGGCTCACAGGGCAAAGGCAAGTCTGTGTTAGTAGAGAAGGCACAGTAGCAGTCATGTGAGGCAACTGGACACATAACGTCTACACTCAGGAAGCAGAGATCAATGAGTGGTCATGCTCAGTGAGCTTTCTCCTTGAGAGGCAATCTGAGATGCCAGCTCATGGAATGGTGCTAAAGACATTTAGGATAGGTCTTCTCACCTCAATTAGCCAGATCTAGAAATGGCCACTGACATAGACATACCCAAAGCTTTCTCCTTTTAGATCCTGTTACCTTAGAACCCACTATAAATAACCAGGCCTACTTCTCTGTCCACCTCTCCTGGTGACACCTCATACCGTCACTCCACTGTTCTGTATGGAATGGTCAACCAACATGCTCAAACTCCTCTCTAGCACCTCCTGCTCTGGCTATAAATTGTCCTTCCTCCCTCCCCCCCTTTTTTGTTTTAAATAACTTTGTTTTGAGAATTTCACATATGAGTACTGTATTTTGTCGAAAAACAGCTTTGTCACCACAAGGGTAAGTCAGTAACTGGGGGAATCAGGGACTGATCATTCTGTAGACTTTTCTCTGAAGGAACAAAGCTTGTTTCACTGGGGCCAGTGAAATACTCCCAGGAGGGGGGACATGGAGAAACTCTTTGTGGTTGGCAAGTAAAGGCGAGGTGGGATGGAGAATCATACACATATACATTCATATACTTAGTGGAGAAAGCAAGACTTCAATGAGCAAGCTCCAAAACTTCACACATACACACATACATACACACATACATACATACATACATACATACATACATACATACGCACACAGAGCAGAGTTCTAACCAACTCACACATATACACACACACACACAAATACACATTGGGCAGATGGAGCAATGTCCAGTGAGCAAGCTCCAACAAGTTTATTTTATCAACCACAGCTTATAAATCACGTAGCACAAAAATCACTATGTGGTTACATTCTATTTTTTATTCAAGTGATGGAGTACAATGAGGATACATAAGAAAAAAAACATGTTCCCCAATACCCCCACATGATCAAATGTTTTACGTACTATGGATAAAAAAAAAATTGTTCTCAAGAACCCACACACATTTATAACTAAGCAACTTGTTATAGATTAACAAAGTGTGAGCAAGCAAGGTAATTTTCTCAGCCAGTTCCTCTTGCTGACAGGCAGCAATTTGCAGCTACAAAGAAAAGATCAATTATTTTATTATTTATCTTACAAAGTAATCTTATTAAAAGCTTAAGAGAATCACAAATCTAAACTTTTATATATATATAAAATCAGTCATTTCTACTTTAAATCCTCAGGGTGCACATCTACTCATTAACGATTTTTTATTAAATTATATCAGGAAGCTGAGGACAAAAATGGGCACAAGAAATTAATCATCACTTGATCACTAGCCCAGCTTTAGCAAGAGAGTCACATCAGGTAGTGCTGGCTGGGCTGCCATTGTTCTTGTTTCCTGACCCACAAACATTCCTCGCTCAATATTAAAAATGTGTCTTTACAGTTCCCCAAGATTTTCTACATCAAAGACACTAACAAAAACATCTTAGCCTAATTTTACTAACATCACCAAATTCTTTCTAACAATGGTGGTCATTGCTAACACTCTACGTCTTTACGTCCATTCTGCTGGTGACGGATGAATCATTAATCTGCTTTAGCAATAAGGCTTGAAAAGCATCAATCACTAATATTGGAAGTGCCAATAACATTGCCCAGTGAGGGGCTAGAAGCCCCCTTAGAATTTTCACACAGCTCATAGGTTATGCAGGATGTGATGTGAGGGCAGCAAGCAGAGTAAAACTCTCTAACAGCATGAAGTCTTCAGGACACATACTTCTCAAGGCTCTGCCTCTCTGAGTCACACACATCATGGTTGTGCTAACTGGTGGGTCACATTTCATAAGTTCTAACGCTGAGTTGCTCTTCTCTTGCATGACATAAATATATAAGTATTTACATCATTTCCATCCTTTATGTTCTTCCCGTATCCTCCCATGTCTCTCTTCTATTCTCTCTCAAATTCATGACCATGTCTTCTTTATGGATGTCTATTACACGTGTAGACACATGTGCATATATCTACAACCTAATGAGTCCCCTTAGTGTTGCTTGTATGCATATGTATTTAGGGCTGACCACTTGGGATTGGCTAACCCATTAGGAAGCTCACCAGCAGAGAAGACTGACTCTCCCTCTATCAGGAACAATAGATTTTCTTCTAGACTGACTTCAGCCTGCTTGTTCCAGACTCTTCATGTAAGGAGGCTTGTCAATCCCATGGATTAGAATAAGATCACCCATATCTACCTGCCTAATTGAATGTCTTCTAAATATGGTTGACTTTTGTTTGGGCGGCCCCATGGAAATATTCAGGATAGTCTTGTGTACTATATTTATATACGAAAGCCTTATGGACTATGTATATGCAAAGTGGAGCAAACACAGGACTTCAGAAACCCGAGGCCTGCTCCATCATGGCCTTGCTCATGTGTGACATGTCCCAAAGCCACAAAGGCGTAGCTGCTAAGATGTTGTTCTATGTAGGAAGCACAGAGTTCATTTTTATTTAATCAAGCAGGCTGTTTCAGCCTTGTTGCTCTCTCTGTTTTGAAAAGTCTCTTCTCCCCTGTGCTGAGATGGCTATAGAGCATCTGTGCAGACCATCACCCAGCCCTGGTGCAGCAGCATCTCATGTGGCTCAACCAGAGTTCAAAGGGGTGGAGGGACTGAGTGGAGCAACCATATATTGTATCCAGAACCAGAGAAGATCACCCATGCGTTAGTGTTTATTCTGCAGTGTTTATTAGTTTATTTTAACAGAGACTTCGATTTGTTGTATTAAAAAATTAAAAATCAAAATATACTCCCAGACTCCACACTTCACACATCATACAACAATTATTGCTCAGCAGAACTGAATAAGCACAAGAGGCAGGAGGAGGTATCATCTCCAACAAAACCTATCATGAGAGAAAGCTAGAGGTGAAGCAGAGATAAAAGACCCCAATTCTGGCCTGGCTGGGCCAGTGTGCGCAAGGCCATAGCTACTTCTGCAGATGCCCTTGACGACTACTGCAGTGAGAATGTCTTTTCCTTTTAATTAGCACCTCAACATATTCACCAGGTGACACCTCCAGCTTGAACTGGGCCCCCTTCCATTTTCTTGGAGCTCATGAGGACTTGAGGCTTCTTAATTGCGCTGGTGCTGGCCCTTACATCTGCACTCAGATCTCTGTTTGGAAATGGGAATAAGAGCAGTTAGTTTCAAGTTGCTGGTGTTTAAACCTTAAGCAGTGCGAATCGAACACATCCAATGCTCCTGGTTTGATTGGCTAGGATTTGTAGTCCCCGCAGTTGACAGCAGCTGGGCTTAAATTCCCCTTTGTAACACCCACAGGGAGGAAGATTCTGTGGCCATCACCGCTTCCTGTAGTTCAGAGCTAGTGCTGATTGCTTCTTAGCATGTATTTACGTTAGTTAGTTAGTTGGTTAGTTAGTTAGTTAGTTAGTTAGTTAGTTAGTTAGTTAGTGGTGATCAGTGTAAGTCAGTTAAATACTACTAACATCTGCATGCATGGATTTGAAGTATTTTTTTTTTCCTTACCTCAATGAAACAAAACTTAGATGCTACTGGAAGGGTTCTGTTCTGTTCTACTTACATCAGTTACACAGACTGTCGTGGTCCAACTATGTACAGTGAGCTTCATGTCAGAGGTCAGGGCTCTTCTGTTTCCCTGTACAGGCTGAGGCATCAACACTTATTTCTTTATCAAGTCGCATATATATTGTGCTTGAAAATGTTATGTAAAAACACATTTAACCTTTATTTTTCATACATAGAAATTTTGTACTTTGTTCAATTTATCCCCTCCAAAATAATATTTTAGTGTATCTTGAAAGCCACTTACTTACATGTGCTTAGTTTTTGTTCCCAATGTTGGCAGACTTGAAGCAACATTTTGGAGACAAAGAATTAAATAAATCAAATTAAAATTACTTCCTTTTAAAGACAATTATTTGTTTACTTTAACTGATACAATCCTTGTATTTATGAGGCAGAGTGCCATGGTTCTTTGTGTGTATGCGATGGGTTTAAATCAAACAAGCAATGGGTTTAAATCAAACAAGCATAGTCAGCATCCAAAACTGCTGAACTTTTATATTGTGAGTCATTCTGCATCTTCAGTTCAGATGACTTTAAAGTCATCATCTTCACCACCATTCATTCCAAGCTCTCATAATATGTTCAAAGAAAACATAGGCCAATCCCATCAAACATGAAGGAGGTAGGTCTCAGCCCAGGTCCTGCTCTTCAGCATAAGGCCAACACATGCTGGAGCTTCTGCAAACAAGAAACAACCACCCACTGCTGCAGGAAGCACCAGGCCCTGGACTGGAGCTAAAGGATTCACACCACACAGAGAATAAGGTTATTATTTGTGAAGTAGGCAAGTCCTGGGAAGCCTCCTTGAACATTATAAAGAGTAGATTTAAAAAAAAAAAAACAGTTCAAGTAGGTAACATTGGGAATAGAAGATGGAGCTTAGATGCATCTGCAGATACATCACCAACATTGTGATGGCCAGTTATATACCATCCATTGTTGTCTCCATGATATTTGTGAGACAGCAATATCTCACCTTCGAAATCCTAATTGCCTTTAATACCAGTACCTGGGAGGCAGAGGCAGGGGGATCTCTGAATTAGAGGCTAGCCTGATCTACAGAGCAAGTTCCAGGACAGTCAGGGCTACACATAGAAATCCTATCTTGAAAAGCAAAAACAGACAGACAGACAGACAGACAGACAGACAGACAGACAGACAGAGAAAGAAAGAAAGAAAGAAAGAAGAAAGAAAGAAAAAAGAAAAAAGAAAAGCAAGGAAGGGAGGGAGAAAAGAGAAGAGGAGAGAAGAGGAGAGGAGAGGAGAGGAGAAGAGAAGAGAAGAGAAGAGAAGAGAAGAGAAGAGAAGAGAAGAGAAGAGAAGAGAAGAGAAGAGAAGAGAAGAGAAGAGAAGAGGAAAGGAATCTTAATTTGAGAATATATGAGCCTATTTACCCTCTATAGAACACAGATGGGATTTATTTTATTTATTTCCTGACTCGATCTCATTGTGTAGCCCTGTCTAAACTCAAACTCATGACCTTCCTGCCCCAGCCCCCTGAGTACAGAGATTACATGCAGAAATATTTTCTTTTTAAATACATAAAGACAACCATGGAAAGGAAGGTTACTCTTATTTAATGAGCAAATATACACACCTTCTTATATGCCCTTGATGTAAGAGTATGGCTCTCCAGATGTAATGATTTTTAAAAACTACTGACTTTACTATCACTATACCCATAAACATAACATAGAAATAGCAACGTTTATTGCTCAACCACAAAGTCGTTGTGTCAATTCATTCCTTCTTGAGAACAATGTAGTCTGATACCTTGTCCAAGTTCCATTTCCTGTTGCTCTGATAACACACCCTAGACAGAAGAAAGTCAGGGGAGAAAGGGTTTATTTTAGCTCAGAATTCCACATTATAATCAATCATAGTACAGAAGTCAAGGGAGGTTCTGGGAACTTGAAGCAGACAGTCACCACAGATCCCGTTAGGAGAAAAAAGAAGGAATTAACTCCTACATGCTTAGGCTCAGCTTCCTATGTCCATTGTTACATGCTCCAGGACCCCCTTCCTGCCAGGGAATGATCTTATTGGTCAGATCTTCCCACTTCAATTAACATAATTAATATAATGTCCCACAGTCATGCTTACAATACAACCTGACCAAGACAAAGCCTCGCTGAGATTCTCTTCCCAGGCAATTCTAAACTGTCCTAAGCTGACAGTTAACAAACCACTGCCTGCTTACTTTTAAAATTCAACACTTTTCACAAACTGAGATAGACTCATTTACTGCAGGAATTTATGGCACTGTTCTTACTACAGGGCCACCCTTGATTGTTACCACAGACTGCCTTCCAGCAAGCCAAATGCTAGGTGCAAAGATAATTTGATCCTATCTGAAGAGCTGTAACGGAACCCTGTGCTCCCAGAGAATTTGAGCATCTGCATATTTCAATATTTATGTTATTCCTCTGTCTGTTAAAAGTAGCCATTACTCATACAACCACTTGCTAAAATTGAAAATGGATACAAATTAAAGAAACATAATCTGAACTTTGCCTACCTCCAAACACAGCTGTTCATTAAAGGGTGTTTTCAAATAAATAAATAGATAAGTAGATAAATAAATGCTATTTCCATTCAGTGTACCTTTAAACATATTAAAATAACTGCAGATTCTGGACATCATTTTGAAAATAAGTGAGGCTAATTAAGTTTTCTAAGCTTAAAAACTCCATCAGTAGGGAAATAATCTCACAAAATTCGGGCTTTAGAAAAAGGAAACCACTGCAATCAAATCACACGAGGTTTTCCCCATTGCGGCCTTGCAGCCATGGAGGAAGAGAGAAAAATGAGAAGCGTGCAATGAGCCTTTGCCATCCTCGTTAATACAGCGGCCATCAGTTCAATGTAGTTTTCCTGTCTCTGCTGAGACTGCAGGGTGGAGCTTTCGCCCTGAGCCCCAAAGCTCCCGCTCAGTTCAGACCGGCAATTGCCTGGGGACCCACCAGCTAGAGCTGTGGCCCAGAGACCAACTCCTCCTGATTTGAAGCAGGGGACAGAGTTTTGTCAATCTGGGTAACCTCATTTTCATCTCATTTAACTAGTGGAAGTTAATTGAACTACCTGCTGAGATTCCTGGCACATAGCTAAATAAGGTGAAATGAGGTTGCAGTGTTCCCTAACCCACTTTGGGCCCCATTTACCGCGTGGGCTGGTTTACAAAGACCAAACTCTCTCAGCAAACAGCAGATTCCATCCAGCTGCTTTGGAGTTCTTATCCGGGACATCCCCGGTCCTCCTGCTCCTGACTCCATCTCTTCCTGAAGACTCAGCCCTCTCTCCTTTCTTCCACTTCTGTCTCATACACATTTACCTCCCAGTTTTTTAGGGTTTTTTTTTTTTCAAGCCAATTACTAACATATCCTTAGGACATTCCCACCCATGTGTATGTTCTGTTGATAGTTCCAGACATACTGTGTTCACAACTACGGCTCTTGTAGATGGCTAATCTCCTTTTCAGGCAGAGCTGACAGACTACCTGCACAAAGTCAAATATGACAACCCCGCCTACCAGTCATTTCAATTCTTTTTCTGTGCTAGCTCTGCTACGGCTGTACTAACTAACGATTTGGCTGTTAATAGAAGAGGATTCTGGTGAATTCTGATAGAAAGTAGACTATAGGGCTTGAAGATTTAGCTAAATTGTGGAGAGATTACTCAACAATCTTTTTAGAGGTTTTAAATGTCACCATAATATATTTCTTCTTGAAAATTTGCTAATTAAAGATTTATCACAGTGACAAATCATGTCCTTTAAAATGTATATGTTTTATTTATTATCCAAGCATATTTTTCTTATAGAATATATAATCACTGTTGAACCTCTTATCCTAAACCTGGAATCCAGACTATTGCAAAGTGAGGCCAGTAACCACGTAAACCTCACTTCACTTGCAGAACTCTGAGAATGAAACCAAAATACCAAATTATAACTGTTATTCAAGCCTGTGAACTCAACTTTGGCTTGAAGGAGCTAACTAAGCTTGTTCTCTTTGTTTTTAATTCATGCCTTCATTGCTATTACTGCTTATAAACTATACATGTATGATTTAAAATTTAAAAATTATTAAAACATAGATCTGGGTGGAGCTTAGTGGTAGAGAGCTGCCCCGGCATGAACAGAGACATGGGTTTAATCTCTAGCACCATGATTGATTGAATGACTGAATGAATAAATAAATAAATAAATAAATGTAAATAACCATCAATATGTTATGATATGAAAATATCTTCTATTTCATGTTTGTGAGCACAATAGGTGTTAGATTATTATTTTATTCCTTCATTATATATATCCTCATATTTATATTTTATATATATGTTACTTATATGTTATACTTTCATTATGTAGAAAACATTTACAAGGAGTATATAGGAATGTATAACATGTCACTCTAGTTTTATTTAAAACGCTTAGCCCGGAACACACAAGACCCTGTCAAGAAAAGAAAGAGGAAGAGAGAAGAAGAGAGAGCAAGAAACAGAGAAAGAAGGCAATGGAGGGAGGAAGGCATGAAGGATGGAAGGGCGAGAAAGGCTAGGTTGAGCAAGAAGACCATGCTTAAACTACTTCTACATTAGGGCTATTCATAGCAATATATGAGCCTCCAGGATGCCCGGGAATACTGTTTCCCAAAAGTGATTTTAACACAGACTCAGCATCATATAAACAAAGCAATGAGCCAGGCACAGAGACATCCCACCCACATTTCCTTATGCTGACAATCAGAGCTGTTGAGGTTATTTCTCACATTGAAGTTCGAGTCTAAATAAGGTATTCTCAAACACATGTTTTCTTTCCTTCACAAAATCTTGAATAGGCATGGGGAGATAGACCACGCATGTTCAACAATAAGACAAGCTCATCTCAAAGTCTCCTGAACTTGAGCTCCCTCTGTATCGTGGTATCTGTGGTTTTGAAAAGACTAAATCAAACCCTCAAATGAGAGCAATTGCAGTGAACTTAATCAGGACATATTTGTGGCTATACTTGATTATTTAGAAAAGATATACATTTTTAAAATTATCGGTTTCCACATTTTAAGATGTATGTCTCCCACGTAAGGAGAGTGGCTTCCCTCACCAGCTGGGTTCTTGCTGAGGGCTCCTGGCTTAGCTTGCAGAACATGAGGGAGTGAAAACTTCTCATGGCTCTGTTACAAAACTAATTTCAAGAGTGGAATTCAGAGAACAATTGATCAACACTGTACAAGGTGTGTGTGTGTGTGTGTGTGTGTGTGTGTGTGTGTGTGTGTGGTGTCTTTAAGTTGTAAAATCTAATTCCTTAAAGAGTTCATTCTTAAGTCTTAGGCTCTTCGTGTGGTGGAAAGAGCTGACAGGACTTGGGAAGGAAACAGACTGTCCTTGGCAGAAAGCCATTTCATTTGGGCTCCAGGCTTCTAAATAAACTCTAACCCAGACCCTTGTAGACATCTAAACTCTTAAATCCACAGGTGTCTGAGCAGCCCTATGCTCTGGGTCGGATAGCTGACATGTTCCACCATTACTTTACAAGGATTCATACTGTGAGCAGCAGCGTTTGAGAGAGCTCTCTTTACCTGAGTAAAACCAGTGGCAGAGAGAGCCAGTGCTGGCTTTCCATACTATGCTGTTTGGTGCTTGTATGCCTCAGATAAATAGGATTACCTTGCATACCGTATAGAAAATAGTCTGGGTTTTGGTTTTTTTGAGTGAAATTTAGCAGGAACTGCTACTTGGCTGGAGAACAGCTATCTTGTTGAGTTGTTTAGCTTGGAACTTTTAGGCCTGGAACTTTTAGGCCAAGTGATCCACTGCCTCAGCCTCCACAGAAGTGTCGACTGTGGTCATGTGGTCATGTACCACCCTACCCCCATTGAGCACAGCTCTTTAAAATTTAAAAAAACAACAACAAAAAAATATAGCTGCTTTGCAAGAAAAGATGGATTGTTACAATGCCTTTCCCATCATTTCATGCAGTAGAGTGGAAAAGAGTCCTTAAATTCCTAAATTCATTTTGTTCCTTGGCTAAATTAGAGTTTACACATGTCAGGGTTTCCCTAAGCAACATCTTAGTAAGTGTGTGTAATTTTCTATCCATACACTATCTAGAAAAGATGGAGGGGGGTTGGTCATCTTTTGTTCTGTTTTTATAACTCAGCTAGTGGGCTGAAGAGAAGGCTCGGCAGTTAAGAGCACACACCACTTTTCCAGCACCCGTGCCCATAAGTGTTACTCTCCATAAGAGAGGATAAGCATGATAAAATTAATTGTAAACATTTAAAAATAAGAGTAAAGTGAGTCTAAAAGATGATTTAGAAGCAAACTCAGGATAAAAACTAGAGGTTTTTTTGGATAATAAATGTAATCTGCCCAAAATGAAATCCAGCCAACAGTAGGCAATCGAAATCAAGAACTAAGAAACAGAAAGAAAAGGCCTTGCGTTCAAAAGGCTAAACAAGGGTACCCATCTGTGTGGTGTCCAGCAAGTAGAAAGTTGTGAAAGCAATCAGACTGTTAAAGGAATTTTAAAGATCAGAGTACAGAGAGGGAAAAGGTGGAGGCCCTTGGGAGACCACACCCTACACAGATCTAATTACCTGAAGGGACTGGAGGATCCATGTTGCTCCTATCTTAGAAATCCGAGGAATCATGAAAACGTATTTATGATATAAGAGTTCTGTCACTTACTAAAATTGTGTGCTTAGAAGCACATTTGCTATGAAGTAAGGCCAGGAACCTCAGATCCCCCGTGTGCATTATCAGCGAGTCCGCTCAACCATCTGACCTTCAGATACAACATTGTAAACGACAGAGTTTATGCTAAGGAACCATGAGTTACAAAAAAAAAAAATTGCAAAAGGATAGAATCTTGGATATTTTAGGTAAACTTACCACCTTGATTCAAGCCGTGTTCATAGCTATTTTTGTCCTACGTGGTATCTGGGAGGCTTGAGTTATGTTCTGTTTTATTTCCTCTAAGAACAATGAACCTCCATCCCTGGAGGATAGAGTCCATCCCTTGGCAGACAGTGCTGTTGTCTGTAGGGTACAGTCAGATACTACAGTCTTCTCGCCCTCTGCCTTAAGGTCACTAAAGAATCCTAGCTCTACCTACAGGCAAACAAAAAGCATTTGGGAACAATGATTTTGCTCCAAAGAGATACATTAGTGTAAAAATTGATTAGAAGTCCAACCTGATTCCCCTATCTATGAACCACATATAAATGATGAATTAAGTGAAGGACTGAAGATCAAAGCTCATCAATATGGAGAATCAACACTGAGAAATAACCTCCACAGGAGGTGAGGTACCTGCTGGCTTAATCCCACGGCCTCACATACTGTGCTCTCTTCAGACCAGAGCTTTTGGGTTTAGGGTTTTGCACGTGTATGTGTATTTTGTTTGCTGTGTGTGTGCATACCTACGTGTGTATACATAAAATATGTGCAGGTACCCGTGTGCACATGCAAGTGGAAGACAATGGAGTGTCATCCTCTATCGCTCAGCACCAATACATTAGGGCAGGCTCTCTTGATTGAACCTAGAACCCACTAGATTTGGCTAATCTCGCTATTCAGGTTGTTTGAGGATCCCTCCATCCTGTCCTGAGCCCTGGAATTGTTGACAGACCACCATGTCCACCCTGCACGGATGATGGAAATCTGAACTCACTTGTGTAGTCAGGGTACCACTGAGCCATCCCCCCATCCCCTTTCCTTGTGCTTTCTATGTATATTTGGCTTCAGCAGACTTTTTAATGCTGCTGTCAGTGTGCAATCCATTACGTTTTGTACAGGCATCTAAGTCTTCCGTTCCACATCTTTAACAACAGGACACTACATGAGAAGAGTTCATTTCTCCACTGTGGTTTTATTTTGTTTGTTTCTTAGAGAAGAAATGTCTTCAATCAGTAGTCCAGGTTGGCCTCAAACCCCTGTCTTGAGTGACCCTTCTACTTTTAGCTTTCCAGTCGCTGGGACAAAAGTATGTACCACTGTGCCTTTCTGTACATTAGTATCTATAACGTGTTTACCAGAGCACATGAACAGTCAGGCCTGACAAAGTAGCATGGTCACAGTAAGTCTGCGCGGCCCCTGACCCTTGCTGTGCTTTATCGATGCCCTCCAGTCACAGGCTTATATTCTCAGCTGACTACTAACCCCTCAAAATGAGGAGACAAGCTGTTTCTGTGATTCTGTTCCAATTCTTGCCCACCGGTTAAAAAGAGTGAGCATTTTGGGGTGGTCTATAAATTGTCTCTAAAGTCAACCCAACAGAGAATTGTCCATTATTGGCATCTTTGCCCTAAGTATTAACTAATTTGGAGGAAAATATTGTACCCATGCTGAGCTTCAAAAGGCTAAACGCAGTGATTTATAGGCTCATGCAGAGTCGTCTACATTTAGAAATAGATCAAATATTATGGACAGTGCTATTAGGTAATGGGCATTCATCGAAATGGGTACCAAAATATACATTACCTTTTCTCCAAGAATTACATATGTGGTTTCTGAAAATATCTCTTGTATCCAAATTCACAGAATTTGTCACCAGGTCCTTTTTTTAATCATTCGTGGCCCCTAGAGATTTCCTCCTCATACCTATGACTTTAAAATCTATTTCATGTTTGGCAAATTTCTAAATGCTTGAGTTATTTTGTAGCTTTTATTTTCTAAGACAGGATCTTGCTAAGCATTCCTGGTTGGCCTGAAACTTCCTATGTGGCCCAAATTAACCTGAAATTTGTAGCAATCCTCTGCCTCAGCTCCCCCTTGTGCTGTGATTACATGCACGCACCACTAGGCCCAGCTTTAAATAGTTGAGTCCTTTCATCTCTAATTTGTCCACAGGATATGCCTATCCTATAGCGTTGGAACTTTACAAAGGTAGCAAGAAATGATAAGGCCACAGCATAGAAATAATGAGCATGCCAAATGATACAAGAAACTAAAACAAAATAACACTAAAGAGCAAATCATGCTTGAGGTTAAAACCTCACAAAGCACCTAAGAGTGGATTAGAAAACAGCAGACATTCCTGAGATGTAAGAAAGTGTATTTGATGCCGTTTTTGGTGCGTACAATTTCCATCTTGAATGTGACATGAGGATTATCTGAATACTCGTTGAGGTGGGAAATGGAGGGACTAATGAAGAGTACAAAAACCAATGCACACATGCCTCTTGATCCTAGGAGATTTTCCTCACAAACACTAAGAAACTGAGGGTCTTCTAGGCACACATAGTAATATATTCAATTCAGTAATGTAGCTTAGTAAGGAGGTCTATTGCACCCTGCCCTCATGGATTTGTCCTCTGATCACAGAAACCAAAGCATGCAGTTGGGTACTCAAGACTGCTCTACTCCCCCTCTAACTAAACAGACTTGTAAGGGGCTTCTAGGAGATCTCTCTCGCTCTCTCGCTCTCTCGCTCTCTCGCTCTCTCGCTCTCTCGCTCTCTTGCTCTCTCTTCCTCCTCCTCTCTTTTGGGAGTCAAATACTAAAAACTAGGACACAGAAATTTGTAAATCTGTAAATGTAAGAAAAAAATAGAAAGAGACTATACATTTCCCGAGAAAGGTTCAGAAAAATACCTGGAAATGTGTTAAATTTATACTTCTGGCTGATTTTTACCAGAGAGACAGCCAACGACAGTAAAAGAAATTAAGCAAAAGCTACAAGCAAAATCATTAACAATCAGCAACAAACTCCAGAGAAAGAGGGGAATGTGATTTTCAAAACGAATATATTGGTTGCTCTCAAAGCCTACTTTTCAAGAAGAAAGTGCATGCATGTGTGTGCACGCACACACACACACACACACACACACACACACACACACACAAAACTGTTCCACCTCAAAAGTGAAAAGCAAAAGCACGTTTGCAAAGACCGAATAGCAAATTTACTAACTAAACGTTGAAACTGCTGTCTTAAGATGAAAAACTAATTGTTTATGAAGAAAATAGAACTGCCAACTAAGAGGAAGAAAACCTAAAAGAGGAGGAAAAAGGATGAGGGGCAAGGAGGAGAAAGGTAGCTAGGGGTAAGAAGGGGAGATGAGGATGGAGAAGGAGAAAAAATGGAGACAGGAATGAGGAGTTCAGGGGAAGAAAACAATTAATAATCTTGAAGAGAGGAAAATAGAAATTATTGAAGAACGGGTTTTAGAACACCTCTAGTGGAATGGTGGTTGTGCACAACTTTGATCCCAGCACTAGGGAGACAGAGGCAGGCAGATCACTGTGACTTGAAACCAGCCTGGTCTACAGAGCCAGTTGTTCTAGGACAGCCAGGGCTAAACAGAGAAAAACCTATCTCAAAACAACAAAACAAAACAAACAAACACAAAGGGTTTTGTAAGGTAAGGGAATCGGCAGAACCCAGACACTTGTAGGACATCCTTGAGTGGACCAATGTAAATAACACGGTGGGGGTGCAAAACCAGAAATGACAAAGAAACACTATCAAAGAACGTATGAAGAGAGGGAAGTGAAAAAGCACTCGAGTTAGATGACAGATGACTATAAACACCCAAAATCTCAGCTGAGAAGAACTCTAAAGTTTTATCAAGACATAGGTTAATCAGCTTTCAATAGGCAAAGAGGGAGCCTTGAAAGAAGCAAGACAAAGAGATTAATCGTATGCCCTGAAATCCTCAAAATAATTATATCAACGGTGAGTGTATACTCAAAATTCTAAAGGAAAACCCTGCTGACTAAAGAACTGTATACCAAGCAAAATGTTTCCTCAAGAGGATGAGAGCCATGATTTCCACAGGCTATACCAAAGCTCATGTTCACTGCGCCATTGAAACGGCAAGAAATGTCTCAGCCCCGCAAATGAAATGAATCCATGGCAGCCAGTAACTTGGGCAATCTGAAGTCTGAAAATATCCAAGGACAAATTTAACCAATAAAGAACACCTGAAAAAATAAAGATGCCCATAAAGGCAAACACAAGGAACATTGGAAAAGCCAGTGCTGCAGGGACAACTTATATTCTATCTTTATTTTCTACATTATTTGAGACCCTTCATACATTTAAAAAACTGTATTAGAAGGAAAACAAATGACCTGTGCAAAAGGAACCAATGGCCCCCATAGCACCCAAATGTTCTCAAACAGTCATAGGCAGGAGAAATGGTCACAACGTCCCTAGTCATCAAGAAAGTACAAATTAAACTTAAAATTGAATGCTACTAATACCTGTAAAATGATTTAATTTTTTTATGACAAGTTCAAGAATTTATGAGAAGATAGAGAAATGGCTTGTGACTACATCAGTAACGTGATTGCCTTGAAAATTTAGCATAAGTGTATATCCGTGTATAGAAGTGGTCATTATAGAGGTTGGAGGTCAGCCCTGTTGAACCTGTTCCCAGCTTCTAACTGTATGTGGGTTCCAGAGACTAATGTGAAGTCACCAGGTTTGTACCATAAGCTCCTTTGCCTGCTGAGCCATCTCACTGGCCCAGCACAATAATCTTAAAAGACAAGAAGGTGGTTTGGGGGAAGTAGAATATGCCTTCATTTTAATCCTGTCTACCAGCAAGTGAATGCACATACATACAAGCTAGAACATATGGGTCAGAATATTCTTTGCTGCCTACTCATGAAGACAGCAAAAATTTCCTGTCCCTGAACAATGCAATAGATAAATAAGTATTTCAAAGATAATCGATATTCTTGGTTAAGGTTGCTATTTTGGCCACATAACTCTAGCATGGTGATGTGATCCCCATGCTCAGGGTGTTTGGCAATGTCCCCAGTTCCTACCTGCCACATGCTGACATCACTACCCAGGGTAAGACAAACAAATATGCCTCTATCTACTGCCAACTTTCTCTATGAGGGATTCAGTGCCCTGTCCCTAAGTATGACTGCTATAAGGCAAAGAAAACAAATGTTTTTTCCATGTGATATGGTAGACAAATGTAGCATGCGAGTGAACATTGATAGACACACCAGGGGATAGTCTATAGATTTCATAGTGAATTTCTAAAGCTGTCTAGGCATGTCTTTAGAATTTTACTATAAGAGGTAACAAAGCAAAAGCAGACATACTACAGTCTTCTGATGGCCTAAGTAAATCAAACAGTATGTGTTTGTGAACATGGAGATAAGGAGAGGCATCGTTTTAGATTAAGAAAGAAATGTTAAGATTATTTTAAAAGTATAGACAGAAGGTGACTCAACATCTTAAAAGGGAAAAGAAAGAAAGTAAGTCACGTTAGAACCTAAGGTAGCAGAGACCTGATGATTTTAGAAGGGAGGGAGGGAGGGACAGAGAGAGGGAAGGAAGGGAAGGAAAGAAAGGAAATTGAGTCTGTGTGGAAGGTAAAAGGCTCACCATTTCAGGTACTTTATTTCTCAGTCCTTCTTCTCATTCCTCCATGGAAACAGAACCCTACATTTATTCTATGCTTAATATGTCAAAATCATATGTTTTGCCACCATCTGCTTCGGTTAGGGTTGTTCAAAGGGATGTAGATTCAGAAGCTGGTACTACTGTGTGATCTGGGCTGACTTTACACACTAATCCCTTACCTCTGGCACTTTACATGGAAGGAACAAAATTTCTCCTTTATTTAAAAACATGTATGTGCGTTAGTCACCAGTGCCTTTGTTGCTGTTGCTTTCTTGAAGGAAATGATAACTGCTAACTCTCCAGCAGGAGTGTTCATTAGGAACCAGGTCCTCGCCTGCCTCAGCTTCACCTGTGGTCTCACCTGAGACTCATCATCATCAGCTGCCAAAGGCAACACGTGTGCCCTTAAAAAGTCCCTACTGTCATCTCCTACTCTGTCTGTGTTTGCCTCTGTCTTTTTCTCTCTGTTCACTTGTGTCTCTATGTCTCTCTCTCTCCGTCTCCTCTCTGTCTCTTTCTTTCTGTCCATCTCTGTGTCTCTCTATCTCTCTCTGTCTCCTTTCTGCCTCTCACTGTGTGTCTCTCTGTACCCTCTCTATCTCTGTCTCTCTGCCACCCCCTATCTCTGTGTGTGTGTCCCCTTCCATCCCTCCCTCCTGCTTTCTCCCCCCCTCCTCCAATCTCCTGTGTGGGATCTGTTTCGAAGTGTGATTTCTGCAGCATTTCTTGACCTCCACTATGCTAATTTCTCTATGGAGAAGCCCTAACATTGTTCTGTTCATTTTTATCTTCACAATCCAATATTTTCATTATCTTTGAAGACATCCATCACTTTGCGGATACGGTTTGAATTTAAAAAAAAATCTAGAAGAGAAAGGGAAGAAAGGGAAACACACAAATGAGGTTCTTACGTAAATATCTTTGCAGAGTGACCAAGGAAGTGAAACGCACATTACATTCTACTGACTTTTTAAATAGCAGTTTTCAAGTAGTTCTGTGTATGTTTTATGCTTGAACTGCAGTTGCATGCATAAGCCTTCAGTCTGCTAATGACAGCATATTGGGTGAAGAGACAACGGAATGGAAAGTGCACTAAAACAAAATACTTAGGATATTGCTCAAAAAAGAAAGTCATCCAAAATGAGAGGTATTATACTTGGGCCTAGGCCTACTAAAGTCCAAATCTCTTTCTGGTTGAAAATGATCACTTGTGGGATTCAAACTTAAGAATGCTTCATTTCTAAACTGGGAAAAAAAACTGATTTTGAATGAATAGAATCATCCTCAAAATTAGATAAGGAGCGCAGTATTTTGGGTTCAGAAATAAGTTTTAGAAGCACGTGTGGCATTTGATATCGTGAACCAGAGACTATTCCAAGACCTTGATACAGAGGGCTCTGCTGACGTCAGTCCTGAATTAGCTTGCATAGGCATGGATGAGCTTCCTTAATCTGGTTCTTTTTCCCAGTCCCAGAGTCAAAACAGGAAAGACATTTAGTCTGGGAGTAGAAAAGTCTAGCACAAGTGAACCCTGCTGATATCAAACTTGTGTGTTGGTTGGTCTAGTGATGAAGCCATTCATCGTATGTATGCAATAAATTATAAACAATGCCTGCAAAATTTATTGAAACTTTATCAAAAAATAGTGTGATCTATAAGAACACAGTCCCATTAATAGGTTATTCAGCTAGAAAAATATTTACAAGAGACAGGGTCATCAAGCCTTTAGGAAATTTAGAAGAAAATTTCAGAAACAATTAAACACACCAATAGTCCACAGTGAAGTACCTTCCCAAGAAGGTTCAGTAGAGACATGATCAGTTATCATGTCCCACCAGTGTGTCCTGGCAGTGTAAAGACAGACTCCCAGGGAAATGGTGTTTACTTACAAGCATAGGTCTTGAGTAGCAGTAAATATTTCTTTCCGTACATTTCTGGCTACCTGCCTATCTTTAATTCCAAGCCCTTGAAATTTTAGCTCATGAAATATTAAGATCTGTTTGTGCTTACCTATTTTTAGGGACGCTTCTCCAAAGGGTTCTGTTTGTATAATACATCAAAAAAAGACAAAGTGGCTGTGTGTTTCTTCTCTTTGTTGGGATACGTGGAAGGAAAGGAGTGGGGGTTGTTTTGGGGTGTGAGTTTGTCTCTGGTCAGCTGAGACATGTTGGTGAAGTCATTTCTATTTAAGTTTTGCCTTTGTCATTCTGTGTGTAATAAGCTAGAATTATCAACAAGAAATCAGAACACAAATCATTAATAGGTGCCAGAGAAAATGCCCAGAGGAAGAATTACATGGGTAAGGGAGGAGGAAAGACAGGGCCACGAACAGTGGTATTAGTCAGGGACTAGGCGAAGGCTCAGTCAAGCCAAGTGCTTGCCATGCAAACCCAAGGACCTGGGTTCCAGCCCCAGAAATCATACTGAATAGCCAAGCTTGGTGTCAGAGCTCACAATCTTAACAGGAGAAGGGGAGACAAGCATATAGCTGTGGCTCACTGGCTAGTCCATCTAACCTACTTAGTAAGTAGCAGGATATTGAGAGACCCTGCCTCAAAAAAGAAGGTTGGAACCAACTGGAAAGTGACCACCAAGGTTATCTTTTGGTCTTCATGTACATGCACAGGCATATGCACACTTTATACATATAAACACAAAGAAAATTCTGACAGTGTTCAGTGAGCTAATGGCACCCAGTTTTGCAAACTCTTTTACCTACCTGTCAATCGTGCATATTAAGTTGACTCTCTCTGGCTGGTACTGTCAGATCGTTGCATATTTTTCAGTCCCCAAAGGGGCAGACCTGCTTCAGCCAATCAGCAGTGACATCCTTAGCTATTTCTCTTTCACCCTAAACTGAAGAAGGTATAGAGCCTCCCCCTCTGGAATCTGATATGTATGTACTTATCTTTTTGATTTGTCAGTTGGTTATTTTGTTTGCTTTTCGTATTTTCACTTTCATTAAAGAGACTGGGTATCACTATGTTGTCTAGGCTGCCCCAGAACTCAAAATCTCTTCTGGTGTCATATTCCTAGGTGCTAGGCTGCCTTGAATGTGCAGTTGTTCTGCCTATTCGCATGATTAAAGCCTCATTGGGAGTCTCTCAGTCCCTTCTCCGAAGATGGACAGGTTTTTTCTTAAGTAGCTTTTCCCAGGACAAGATCACAAAAGCCACACCATAAAACGGCTTTACCATCATCTCTAACCTGTTTTATAGAAATAGCACAGTCACAATTTTATTGGTAAAGAAGACTTGAAAGATCACCTACAGCCATATTTCATGTCACCAGTGAGGAAACATCTCTGAAAAAACAAACAAGCTTCCCAACAGCACAGAATGCTTTGGTTGTCAGTATGCAGTGACATGGAAAAGTCTTTAGGACTAGTTGCCCCTGTCAGAACACTTACAACTTGCTCAGGGAAATCATTATTTTTTTTTACAATACCACACCCCACCACACACACTTTTCCTTCACACTGTGATTTTTTAAAATAATGTATTTATTTTTTATGCTATGTACATTGGTGTTTTGCCTACATGCATGTCTGTATGAGAGTGTCAGATCTGGGATTTACAGTCATGAACCATGTGCATACTTCCGGATTCTCTGGAAGAACAGCCCATGTTCTTAACCATAAGCCATCTCTCCAGGCCCCACATTGTGATATTTTAATCCATTGATTACATTTACTTTTGTTTGCAACATCTAAGCTCAGAGCCATTAATTAAATAGTGTTCAGAGCTGACACATCCCAAATAAACGAAGCTCTTACCTCCATCAGCAGCTCTCACTTAAAAACAATGAATTCTCCCAAGTAAATAGGAACAGACAAGTTTATACTGTATCAAAGAAGCAACCAGTGACACAGATGGATAACTAGACATTCCTGATGAGCTTTCAAATGCCTTCAAATATTGGAGTAAAAGTCTGAAAACTGAGTGTCTTACTCACATGAACAAGGAGGACGTGGATGAATGTTGAAGCAGGCATAGCATAGGTAAATTACTGATTTACCCACAGAGAATAAAGGATTCAGAGAAAGTCAGTAATCATGGTGGATGTCATTAGCATACACCCAATAAGGGTGCCTTCGTGAGAATTCCCAGAGACAGGGAATAAATGAAAGGCCAGTGTGAAACACATTTTCAGCCCCATCTTTCCCCTCCTCAGAAGCGCCACTTATGACGTCTTAAAACTAAAGTTTGTAAGCAGTACAAGCAAACAGTAGCAGTTACGTAAATTAATAAGTGATCATTGCAAGCAAAATGAGCCAGACATATTTACGAGTTTGTCAATAGTGAGAATACTTCTGAACCTAATGCTTTGTGTGTCTAAATTCTATGTTGTCTGACACAAAATCCAAAGACTTACTAAAATATTGACTATTCCTCCTCCCAGCCCTCCATAAAGGAGGATTAAGCTAGCTGCTGGACAGTGTTTCCATTGCTTTATTGTGAATCCATGTGGTAAAGTGCTGTCCATTTCTCCTGATTAATTGGTAGAGATCATTGACAGAGCAGATCTACCCTAAAGAAAAACTTTCACGAAGCAATGTTAAAATGAAGGCAAATAACATCTCTGGATTTAACTTCCAGATGCTGAGAAAGCATTGGGGAGGTTATCTTTTTAATTAATATAGAGTAGCAAAATAATAGGCGCTTGCCTAAAGTCATATATACCCCACCTGGCAAGAACGTGTCACTGATGTACATTCCCCCTGTGTATACTTTCTAAATTTCTAGTCCTTACGAAGCTCCAAGCATCCATTGTTATTTGTCAAGCCGAAAATTCCTCTAACCCAAGATGAAAGGATTCACTTTTATCGGAGGAACAATGGCCAATATGCAAGTCCCTTTATCAATAATAAATCTTCTTTATAAATTAACCATGAGACACAATATCAGTGGGTCTTCTTGTTAAATAGCGACTACCTAGGTAAGGCCATTATTGCTCAGACCAGCAGGAAGCAGATGGTTAAATACCACAATAAGAAATGTCACACTCGTTTTAATTTTATTATTGAAACCCAAACTTTGAGTGGCGGTAGACAGATTGCATTCATTTTTCATCCGTAAAACAACCATCTTGAACATTTCAAGGAAAAGAATGTCTTCCTATCCTGGTGTTGCAACCAATAAACCCTTTATGCATGGCAAGTTGGCAGAAACTATTAATAACATGTCTGTCAAACGCATGGCCGTCTTTTTTTCTGTAGCATAAAAAGAGGGATCATTAATTATTGTTCCTGCCACATACAAAAGACACTATGATTGTCCTGGGCTTCTTACAGCCTGAATTCACCTAAGTGGCCACTCTTCTGTGGGATTTGAAAGCGATGGATCCTTCTCCATTCAAACAAAAAGCTGCCGAGCTCGCTAGCACACTGCCTGTCTCTGCCTGGGCAACAAACGTGGTATTTTAGGTTGACTCTGAAAGAGGATTATGAATATGGATAGAATGCAAATACTTCATCTATCTTCATCAGAATACAGGAATTCAAGCTGTTGAGGGGGGAAAGAGACCTTAGAATTCCCATACAAGGAAAGAAATTTTATAGCGCTTATCGCATGGTAGAAGACAGAGTTTCGAGTAGAGTGGAGGGACTGTTCAAGAGAAAGAAAGCAACAGACTTAGCAACAAGTGCAGAATAATTAGTCTGATGATAAATATAATGAACTTTCCGAGTGGGGAAGCGCTGTTCAGCAGCACAACTGAAAGCATGGTTCTCACTCTTAGTCATTCGCTCGCTCCATCCTCTGCTGGCTCCCTTAGTGCTTGCCTGTTCTACTGACTGCTTTAAATCCCCTCCTCCTAAAACGTTCATTTCCCACACAAGTCTCTTACAATGCAGATGAAAGGTGCTAGGACACATTTTACTAACCCAATGTAAAGAGAACAAAGGGGTTGGAACCACTCCTGTGGGTGCCTTTTGCATTTTCAAGGAGGTTTTAGCCATAAATGAGTACAGAAAATGTCCCGTCTTATTATTTCAATTCATCTGCAAGTCAACAAGGTATAGGTAGAGAGGGCTCACCTCTTCTGGGCTCGCTGTTTCCTTTTCCTTTTAATGAATGCACTTGCATTTGCTTCAGCTGCTGGAGGACTGGAGAGCAAGAGTTTTCTTTGTTATTTAAGGAAATCATCCAAACTCATAAGGCTGCGAGGCTGGGATTCTTGATCGTTTGGTTGCTTGATTTAAGGTTATGAGATAATATCTTGCTATGTAGCATTGGCTAGCCATCACTCACTAACCTAACTTTGGACACATGACAATCCTCCTGCTTCAGTCTCTGGGTGTTAGGGTGTCATATCTCGTTTATGCTGAGGATTTAAATTATATGTGTATGATCATTTGGTGTTTGAGTATTTATCTGTGCTGAGTGGGAATTTGTGAAGGTCTGGCAGAATATAAAAGACTACAATAATCTCTCGATCAAAGATGGTAACGATAGTTGCACATTTAAACCAATGGGCTCATATTGTTGCATGTCTATAATCATGTCTTAGTTCACCTGTTATTACCTACTTGTCTTTAAGCAAGTGATTTCCCCTTTCTGTACCTCAGAGTCCTCATCTACAGAAGTGTATGCATACAGGAGAGGTATAATATGCAGAATTAAATGACAAGAAGAATATGGAGTAACCAGAACAATCCTGGGACATAGAAAGTGCTATCAAAAGTACGATATAGGTGTCAGCCATTATTAATAATCTGTCTTGTTTCACGGGACATAAAATCAAAACTGGAAAAGGAATAAAGTAAGTTGAATAAAAGGAAACTAAAGGACAAGCTTGTCCCCACTCTTAACAGCTGCTAGATCAGGCGTGGAAATATTTTTTACCAAGAGTTGTACCCAGCAAGAGCAGTGATGTTTGTTGTAAGTGGGCCAGCACTGACTCTACTACTGGATTTAAAAAAAAAAAAAATCCACCCTGATAACATGTAAATCAGTGTTATTTCTTGTCCTACAAATTACTACAAAAATCCAGAGAGCCAGCAAATGTGTCATATGATAAAGCAATAAACCAGATTCCAGGGTGAAAAGAGACTGTGCTCTTTCTCGCTGAGTCTATCATATGTGTGGACACATATTTCTCATACAAATGCATATATATGACCTCTCTATAATCTTTTTTAAAAACCTCTATTGAATGGGACTTTTTACTACCACTGGTTAAGAATGTCATCTCGTAAGAATCTGGCAAACATTCAGAACCGTTTAATCTTTCACCAAGGTTTAATCAGATGAGGTTTATATCTCTTTTGTGCATTGTCAAGTGCCCACCACAATTTGCCTCCCCCACTCTGGACTGACAGATTGAGCAAATGAGCAGGGAGCCAGAACATTGGAGTCTAATTGCAATGTCAGCGCTGCTAACTGTATTTATGAGAAGAGAGTTCACACTATGACATTAATAATTTCATCAGATTACACATGTTTGCTTGACAAACAAGTAAGCTATTCTCTTTAAATTATCTGTGACTGGGGCTGTTTGCAGCTGGAGAGCAGCCATGAATTCCAGTTTAGAAAGAAAAATAAACTCACCGAAATGCTAAGCAACTTACGCTCTTGCATTCGAGGGGAAGAAATTAAGCCCTGAAATATTTGTATCGTGCTAGACTTTATAAATCCTGGTTTCTTGTCAATAGGAAAGAAAAATTGGTTAGGAGCTTACAATAAAAAGTAAGGGTCAGGAAGTGCAGTAATTGTGTCTTGCTGCAACTGTAGTTCAAAAATAGCTTCAGGCATAGACATGAAGTCTTTTAGTTTGCCTTGACTTTTGGAGCCACTAGATGCTCACCTGCAGTGGCTCCGGTGATTTGTAGCAGCTTACCAAAGGCACAGGATAATAAAGACAGTTTGTTACCCTCTAATTTTGGAGGGGCATAACACATGAAGCTTGTACAGCAATCTCTTTCCTGCATATTTCACTCCATAAGGGAAACAATAAGAGAGAACATGACATGTATTAGAGAAGTAAATTACAATGTTATACTCTTTGGCCCAATAAACTATCGTGGGCTGTCATGTGCCTGACTACTGAAGTGTTGTTTTATGCTACAGCTTAATCAGCTGGGTCTAGGCTGTGCTTTCTTATGCCGGAGCCTTAGGCAGCATAAATGCTATGATTCACACCCATGATCACAGAGGCCTAGACGGTGAGGGCCGTACAACCTGCCAGGTATGTTATTGGCCTGGGTGATGGATCTCCTTGCAGTTAATTTAGAAGAGGGAACGGGACTTGAACCCAATTGTTAAAATGATCACAAAACATCCAGCCACCTGTTTGTCTTATTTAATAGGACCATCTTGCTGTTGTTGGTCCCAACAAAGGCAATGTTTCATCATTTGAGCCTAGAATCTGTGCCCTTGTGAGAACCCCACAGGCAGGAAGCTCCGTATTTATGAAGCTCCGTGAGGCTGCATGATATGAGCCCAAACGCAAAAAGTTACAGGGAGATATATGGATTCCATCCCGAGCGAGCCCCCGAACAGAGGCCCGCCTGCTATAAATACCAACAAAATTGGTGTCAGAAGAAACTATTTGGCCTTCCTTTTTATATAATTCAGATAGTAGTTTTCTGTTTGTTTTCAGTGTTCTGCGGCAGCAGGCATTGTTAATATAAGGAAACAAAGAGAACCCCTGTAACAGATTTTATCCCTGCATAATTTCCATTTATGAGTATGTGGAATTATTGACAAAATTAATAGATCTGATTAGAAAGATGGAATAATTTATCCTTGGGAGGAAATATGATGGAAAAACTTACCCACTGCCAGAATTTTACACAAAATAAAGGGGGAAAATATTCATGAACCTGAAAGGCTAAAGCAGGCTTCCTTGTTAGAATCGCTTTTACGAGAAGAGAAGCAAGTCAGTGAGGATATGGAAATAGCAGACTCCTTAAGCTGCACCCACAGGAACCTAATATTGTAGCAGAGAGTGTTATAGCACTCAAGATTGCATACAGGATTGCCTGGACGAATCACAGAGAAGCATGAAGAGAACCTTGCACTCCCATGTAACGACATGTTCTAAAGAGTCGGAAGATGAAGGCTCCCCCAAATATCCATCTGTACCCCCACTGGATCTAGAAAATGTGTTATATGCACATAACAGAACATCATTCAACCTTCATAATGAACCAAAATCCTGACACGTGCCACAACAAAGATGAACGTTGAAGACACGAGTCTAAAAAAAATAAACCAGACAAATACTATATGATTCTGCTTACCTGGAATTTTATGGTCTGAAATAGTTCAGTTCATAGGCAGGGAAAGCACCAGAGGGCTTTGCAGTGCCCAGGAACAAGAGAGAGTAGAAGTGAGCTGTTCAAGGACTGAGTGAATGGCATGATGAAGCCGGCCTAGAAATGAAGGCTGGTCATGGCACACAGCAAATGGACTTGCCACTGAGCTACGTACTTTAAAGTGACCAAAGTGGTCAGTTTCATGCTACCAAGTTTTATAATAATAAAACAGATAAAGCAAGTATATTGAAGAAAAAGAGTGTTTTGCCCCAAAGAAGCCATTTAAGACCCAAAACTAATCACTTAACTCTCTGAAAAGAGAAATAGCATGGTGGGGGTGGGGTGGGCAAATCATGGGGACTGAGGAAGTGGCTCAGTTGGTAAAGCACTTGCTGTGGCAGCATGAGGACCCAGGTCTACACCCCAGTTATCCACATAAAAAGCCAAATTTACTATATCTTGCACTATAATCTCAGCACTGGGCAGGTAGAGACAAAAGGATCCTTGGGGCTTCTGGCTGGTCAGTCCAGCTGGATGGTTGAGCTTCAGGTTCAGTAAGAGACCTAGTTTGAAGCATTAAGACTATTAAGGAAGACATCTGGCATCTGTGTCTTCCATATGCCTGCACATGTATGTGCACTAACCTGTGCATGTACACTTGTACGTACACACACACACACACACACACACACACACACACACACACACCTAGAGCCATATCTTAAAGATGTGAGTTTCCAATTAAATAATATTGGATTCCAGCCAGGTGCTGTAGGGATTGCCTTTGATCCCATTACTTGGGAGGCAGAGACAGGTGGATCTCTGTGAGTTTGAGGCCAGTGTGGTATACATAGTGAATTCCAGGACAGCCAGGGCTACACAGTGAGATCCTGTCCTGAAGAGAAAAAACAAATTACTATGTATTACTATGTACATATAAATATATATTACATATGTATAATATAGACAGAGTCAATACACACACACACACACACACACACACACACACACACACACACTGTATTCCTTCCAATACAATCCTTGTTCCCTGCATCCAAAGTCTTTCCTAGTCCCACAGAAAATGCCATATCAGCATTGACAAACAGTGTAACTTCAGAATCAAAGGTCACTGCTGCTGTGACATTCTGCCTTTAAGGACAAATGTCATTATTACAGAAACGCAAGTATAAAAGTCTTTAGTGTTACCAAACTTATTTTGCTCACTTTGATACACAACAGAATTTTAACCCTTAAAAAAAAGAGCAGATCTTTTTGATACAGGGTTTCTAAATACGGGTGTGTGGCATGCACCTGTAATCCCAGATTGAAAAGGCAAATACAGTAATGTCTCTAGGGCTTGCTCAACAACTAGTCTAGCCAAGCAGTGAGTTCCAGGTTCATTGAAAGACTCTGTCTCAAAACTAAGGTAGAGAAAGATTGAAGACTGACTACTTCTGTCTTGCATATACATGTGCACATATATGTGTGCACACAGGTGATCATGTAAGCACAGATACATAAAAACGCATTTTAAAAGCACTGTATTGTGTGTACACAGGAAGATGGGGGTGCTGAATGATTACGAGTCTGTGTCTACTGACTTCTTTTCTTCTGCCATCAAGTTTCTCACCCTATTCTGAGGGAGATGGACTGGTGGGTACAAAGAATCATGGGTAGTATTCAGAACATACAGAACTTCCAAAACAGTGGCTTTTGCTCTAAAGACTATCAAGAGTAAAGATATTTCAGAGCAAAATTCAAGGACTATTGGAGCCTGGAAAAAGCAGGTGAGAAGCATTCTACCCAGCCCAGCTGACTGAGCCTTCGCTCTTAAAGGAAGAGGTGGATCTACTTCACTAGAAGATTCAAACTTTTGTGACATCAGTAAATGCAATTAACATGGCACTTCCCAAAAGGTATTATTCCCAAGAATGCTTGTTCTAAGTGGGTAGGTACTGTGTCAGTCAAGCACTGTGCTACCAGAGGCTCTGTTAAGTCCTGCAATCACCAAGATAGTCGACTTTTGTTTAATATGGTCTTGTCCAAATGTTTCCATAGCATTCCCATTGTAGAGTGCATTGTAAGTAACAGAGAGGTGGTTTAAAATGCTGGAGAATCTATCCTAAGATATGGTCAAATACTGGAACATTTGTGCTTACTGGTACATTCAGGGGTCCTGTAGCCAAGCCCCCAAAGATACCCAAAGGAAACTGTATAATTTACCTGCAGTGTGACAGGGACAATGAAGAGCACTGCCATCCCCACAACTACCCATTCTGGAGGCTGGCACACTAGAATCATTTGAGTGCATCAGTTTGAAGCCAGCCTGGGCAACAAAGCAAATGTGATGAAGAATCCTGAGATGTTTCAAGCCAAGGTGAAATGTGCTGATACAGTCAGTTGCTGGGAATCCACCCTGAGCCTCCAGGAAGACATGAACCATACCCTGGACACAGTTCTCCTCAGCTTTCCTTCCTCCTAGCCAGACATACTATGGACATGAAGAAGCTCAACCCCAAGACACTACCATTAAGCAGTGCTAACAAGGGATTGATTTCACCAGTGCAGAGGGGTAAATTGCCCATCCTCTAGAAGCAAATGAACTCACTGGGGCCCCTAGGGCATTGTTCATTTACTAATTCATTTACAAATTGTTTGCTTCTTGGCCTCTAATTAGTGGCATTCTCCTTGGTGACCATGTGTATGGGAACAGTGTGCATCTCAAGTCTTTTTCTCATTACTCGGTGGCCATTTATCTCGCTCCTCAGGAGGGAGGCGCACGTGGGAGGTGGCTATACATCATGTGTCAGAACCAGAAAGGCATGCATCAAGCTGCCTAGCAAAGCTGAATGAAACAATGACAGGGGACTGACAGGTTTGCTTTCTAATTCAATTCTTGATACCCTAAGAATAGGTTCTGCTCTCTATTGTCATTGAGATATCAGAGATAAAGTCATTTAGAAAAGGTGGGAACCTGATACTACCTATGCACATAGATACACATCCCAGTTACTAGTCTCCTGGGAGAAGGGTTCCCACTCCCTGTGTCAGTTGTAATGTGTTTTGCGTTCAGGGTGAATTAAAACACAGGATCTCTTATTCTAAGATCAGTGAGAAATTAGAGGCCTCTGAATAGAAAGCTTTCCTTGACTCTTTCCCTTCGCCCCCTCTCTCTTGACATAACATGGTTTCTATTGCTGTGCAGTGTCCTAAGAAAAACGATAACTCATTCCCAAAATTCTACTGCTCGAGTTTACTTCACACAGTGCCAGACTTAAATGCAAATAGGTGTGTTTAAGTCACGTGGACCCACTAGAACTTCGGAACTCCTGTTCTGTCGATTGTCCGGGCATTTAATTCTCCCCAGAACAACAAAAGTAACACACAAAACAAGCACAGCTGCTATTATTTCTCTTCTTGTTTCATGCATGTTGTCATTGTCACCCTGAAAAGTAAGGATGCCTGGAGGAAACAGAACTTCCTTGTCTTACAAGCTGAGCTTTCCTGTGTCTCCATCATAGATCTGCCCTCAGTCACAGACACTAGCATACTTACCTCAACTCACGGGCTCACACACCTGAATAACACCAAGCAGACTTCAGAATTTCCCAGGGTATCCCAGATGACTTATCTGAAGAAGGATGCAAAGATTAGCACACACTTTATCCAACTTTGCTGGAAAACACAAACTGGAACAGAAAGCCATTCCAGACAGCAGGCTGGGGACCACAGAGAGCAAAAGCTGGTGCATGACTGACATGAGGCACATCACAGAGACTGAACTGTGAAGCTGACCCAGACAACATGCTATAGGATACTGAACACTCATCCAAGTGAGGGCTTGGCTGGCCATCTTATGAGGAATGCTGACCCTCCGTCTTCCACATACATTGCAAATACAATGTTCACAAGCTGGAGATACATTCAGCAGTTAAAAGCACTCGGTGCTCTTTTAGGGGATCTACGTTTGGTTCCCAGTACCCACTTGGTAGCTCACAACCATCTATAACTCTGTTTCAGGAAATCCGATACCCTGCTTTGGCTGCACAGGCCCCAGGCACTCATGTGCTATGATGCCTACATGTAGGTACTCTTAGAAATATAAAGAAGCTAAACTGTCCCTGAAAAGTATGCAGGATTCTGCTGGGGTAGCTTTAGGACTCAGCTTGTTCTTTGACTGTTTGTGTTTATTGTCTTGCTTGTTCCTTGACTATTTGCATCAGTTGCATTGCTAATCCCTCTACCTAGAACTGACCTTAATGCATGCATGTAATTAAAAGGGTATAAAAGCAAAAAGGAGGAGGGGGGATGTGATGGGGGTTCTAGGGAGGGGAAATGGGGAAATGGGATGGCGTCTGAAATGTAAATAAATAAAATATCCAATAAAAAAATAAGAAAAAAAAACAAAACACAACAAACAAAAACAAAAAAATCCCATGCCGTGTGCTCTTCAAACTTAATTCACAACACTGTTGTCCCATTAATATCCTCCTTTAACATCTGTGCTGCTGTGCCCCCCGCCACACACCCCTGCAGCCCTCCTCTGATCCCCCACACCCACTGTCACACACACACACGCACACGCACACACACACACACACACACACACACACACACACACACACGCGTGCGCGTGCGCACACACGCGCACACACACACACACACACACACACACACACACACACACACCCCACACCGTTCCCATTGTGGAATGAGTTGGAGATCATTTCACAGATGCACAGAATGCCAACGAAGAGGCTCATAATTCAGAGCCCCTCCCTAGCTGCCTCTCAGAGCTGGAGGACCTTTTCTTCTCATGGTGAGGCACGTAGCTCTCATTTTCCCCAGAGTAGACTATCCTCTTTTCCTAGGACAACCTTCAGTATCACTGAGGAAATCACAGCTAAGTGACACATGAGGAAGGCTTCTTCTAGAACGTTCATTCTCTCTCCTTATCTCCTGTAGCTTGTTGCCCTGACCTCCTGCCCTCTTCAGATGCACTTTTGGTAAATGATGATGGAATAGGTGGCATTTTGACAGATAGATCACATGAGGTTATTATAGTTGTCCCCATGCCTGCCTTGGCCACTGTAGAAATTATATTACCAGAGTCCTAACTAGACACACTATGGTGTTAGAAACTGTAAAAGAATGTGTGTGATAAACAAACACACAAACAATACCCTGTACACAGAGCCTGAAGAACCAGTTCGAGGAACAAAGCTCAATTTTCCATCTCCCGTATCAAGGAAATGAATTAGTGACAGCTAGTCCAGGGCTGAACGACACCAGATCTCACAGCACCAGGTAGGCTTCTATTGAATGGCTCCTACCAGGCCCTTCTTGTGTGCAAACAGGAGGGTGTCATTTAGGGATGACCACTCTAAATGCCATGCAAGGACTTAGTGCAATACACACTCAGGACAGCTTTCTTAATTCTCGCAAGTCTGCCCAGCACGACTGTTGGGGAGAAGTTGAGAGAATGGTGGTAATAAACGCGCTGGTCTTGCCTGCTGATTAAACTGCTGTGTGTGATGCCTCTTTAGAAATCAAAGGAGTTATCCCTCTAATGAACTAAATTAGACTGAACTAACATTCGTGTTAATAATTATTACTTACAGAAGTAGCTGTGTTCGAGGCGTTAATGATAGCGTGAATGCTGAATGTATAATATTTCTCAGGTGCATAGCCCCCAGTTTAAAGTAGACTTGACAGAGATATGCAAACACCCACCCAGGCCTACTTTTGAAGGCTAGGAGGAGTTTCTCTTAAGTAATGATGGTCAATTAGGTCCTAAGTAAATAATGAAAAGACTTTAAAACCAAACGTTTGGACTGGAGAGATGGCTCAATGGGTAAAGCCCTGGCAGTGTACGTTTGAAGCCCAGGGTTCAGACACTCAGAGCTCACACAAAAGCCTAGAACAGTGATGTGTGTCTGTCACCCCAGGACTGAACAGTGACAAGTGTGTCTCAGGGGCTTGTTGTCTAGCTGTGCTAGCTCAGTGAGCTCCACAGTCCAGTCCATGATATAACTTGTCTCAAAAAATAAGACAGAGCAGTAGTAGAAGGTAACATTCACTTCCAGCCTTTACACATGGCACTTGTACCTGCACTCACAAGTACACCTATGCCTATCACACGCACACCAGAAGAATTAACCAGAAAAACTCACATAAACCTCTAATATTTCACATGAAATACATACGGAACTCATTTTCCCTTAAAATGAGCCATGATAAAAAGAAAAGCAATTTTGTGTTCTTGAGGCTAGAAGTGAAAAGATACGCATTGGTGGTAATATTGATTTTTATTCTTTAAATCTACTAAAAGGCTGTTAGTAGGCATAGGTTATGGTTACAGTGAGAAGCAAGAGCTACTTCTGTTCCCTGGGGAGGGGGCAGTTCTACGGGTCCTTTTGCCTGTGTCGAGGTGTAGAACAAAAAGTGAGAAATACTTGGTATTGATCATCATTGGTATCCGTGAACAGTTTTAAGTCCCCATGATTGACTTGTCCTTTTGTTCTTCAGAGTAGGTACCATGCAAAAATTCCTTAACAGCAACAACAGCCAAAGTGACTTGACAAAGGGGAAGTAGCCTTCAGGGTCTAATATGTGAGTGCGTCCACGTTCACAGAGGCTTTCACCAGAAAATAAAAGAAGAACTGCTCGCAGATGTGAGCTGTGTTAACTCAGTCTACAATCAGTTATCAGCATGGAGAGGCAAAGTTAAGCAAAGCTCGTGTAGAAAGATGTCTCTTCATCCCCAAGAAGAAAAAAAAAAAAAAAAGAAAACCCTTTAAAAAAATAAAACTTCAACTGGGCTTTGTGGCACCAGCACATGATTAATCCCAGCAGTTGGGAGGCAGAAGCAGGCAGATCTCTGAGTCCAAGGCCAACCTGGTCTGCAAAGTCAGTTTTAGGACAGCCATATATACAAAGAAACCTAATCTCAACAAACAAACAGCAACAGCGAAATATTAAAATATGATCAAATAAAATCTTTTACTTTCCCCAGCAGTAAAGTTAATAGCATATCTAAAACAGTATGAAACCATTATTGTTACAAGATCTTGTTGGAAGACTAGAATCCTCCCAAAGTCATGAAAGACAAAAATGCCATGGGTACTTTTCTTCTCAGGCTTTACTTGTCCGGTCTGATTATACATTAAACATTTTCCTCTCATGGCTGCTTTGCCTTTAATACCAAGATGAGTCCAAAAGAAAGGAAAATGAATTTTTCCCATGAATGTTTGACTTCAACACTGCTCGGTTCAAATTATAGAGAAAGGGATTTTTCTGGAAATTATTATGTTTTTATTAAACATTTATGAGGCATTAGGATCAGCCAGTATGGATCGAGATAACAGATTTTTCAAGTTATTTCTATCAATGGTAGGGAGTTAGAAAAAAATACATTTTTTTTTTTAAGTCTCAGTATTTTAGGATAGTTTGCACTACCTTGACCCTCAAGGGCAGTGCCAGCCACTGAACACCTGAGTGTGCACGGTATGTGTCACATCAGAGTTAGGGTTTGAACAGGTGTATATCTTGCTACATGTACCCACAGCCTGCTTGCCTTCCCAGTTACAGTGTCGTGATGGCTCACATCAATTAAACAGGGAGGGAGAATGGCTTCATTGAAGAATCTGCTTCCTTGTAATCAACTGTAAAGAGACCAAGGTCGTGTGGCAGATTTTGCCTTCCCCCTCCCCCTTACTTAGGCAGAAGACTGTGTGAATGCAAATTGCTTTATTGGTGAAGGGAATTAAAATTATAAAAAGCCAGGCTTTAAAGAAGTGCAAAATCAGGGCTGTGTAGAAACAGGGACAATATAATTGTGGTATGGATCCCCATATGGGACTAAATTATCTAGATTTTAGTAATGTCAGCAGTTCTGTGCAGTCGCTGGAACGCAGCCAATGTACCATGTTTGCCTCATTTTTAAGACGGCTCTGATTCGACGCGATCTTAAGTATGCAGAAAGCTAAAATTGTTTCGGGTAGCTGGGTGGCACTTCCCAGACACATGCCCTTGCATGTCAGGAATTCTACATGACTATTAAATACGACCTGAGACAGAGAGGGCATTACTTTCCTAAGCAAAAGGCTGTTTTTTTAGCGTTTCTACCTTGCCTATACCATCTTCCCTGTAAGAGAACGAAAACGGAGGTACCCTATTCCCCCAGTCCATACCAAGTCTATCTTCCTTTACAGCACACCATTCAGTAATACTGTTTTGTAACAACTCAATAAAGCTGATAGTTGTTCTGGGTAATTACCCACAGCCCCCTGCAGGACAAATTAGCATTCACGACCTGAATAATGCTTACTAGAAAGAGTTCAATGGAATTTACTTAATCAGAGTCAATGCTTTCTGTTAGCTAATTTTTTTAACCTAGTCCCCAGTGCCTGCTAATAGCAAATATCTATCAAGCTAGTATTTGATATTTGATAAAGGGGAGGGGGGGGTGACACAGTCATTTTTAAGTTAGTAATGTATATAGTAGAGGAAATATTGAAAATAACTGGGTTTTATTTAATATCTAATATATGAAAAATGTCATTTTCCTTTAAAAATCCTAATTGGATTTTGGATTCTTTTTAATGCTTTTTTTTTTTTTTTTTTTAGAAAGACCAAAATCTGATTATTTCCTTTTATATTTATCGCTCGGTATATTCTCCATTCATTGAGAATGCCAGAAAAATGATTGTAATTTTAGGATAGCTATTTTATAATCACTCTGTAATCTTGATCATCAGTAACTAGAGTATTTCTAATAGAGAAGAGTTACTGTCTTCGATAGTTTGATTTTTGTTTTATTTAATTTTTGTGATTTTCTGATGCGAATCAAGATACTGTGGAATCATGTCAGACAGCACAATGAGGCAGAAGTTATATCTACTGAGCATCAATCACACGCAAAACATTCTTGGAGGAAAATAATTGATTTCGTTTTTTCTTGAAACGGCTCAGTGAAGGAGGTACCACTATCCCCATACTTATGAAGGAAGAAATGGGGTTCAAATGTAAGATACATACAGACTCAGATAGTCAGTAAAGAACAGAACTCAAAATACCTCAACCAAAGGGGAGAGAGAGAGAGAGAGAGAGAGAGAGAGAGTTTTAGAAAAACAAATCATAAGCTGATTCTCTGGCTGAATCTCTTCCTGACATGAGACTTCCCATCCTGGGCGAGACTTCTCTAAAGTACACTTCTTGCCTTCAAAGGATGCTCCTGTAGATACCAACCACAGATCAGAAGGTCATGCTGATGACTACTTGAGTCCAGCTGACCATCTTCCTGTCATCTTGTATGCTTCTCCACAGTCCAGCAGAGCAAAAGGCGGGCTTGACCGGATTCCATGGGAATATAGGATAGTCAGACCAAATTCCTCAGGACCAGGGTCTGAGCTATTAACCCAGGCAACTGACCAGCACCAGAGGAGTCCTCCTCTGTGATTCAACCAGCAGAGATGTAACAATGTTGAGGGTGTGGAGACGGCCTCAAAATCTTGGGATTTTAGCATCATTTCAGGTTTTGTTTAGCTAATGTGGTTGTTTCTGCTTCCATTTTGTGTTTATTTAGAGGGTGTATTTCCTGAGGGCAGCTTGGTGTGGGGACATTACGTGGGTGGTTAGAACCTCAGAGAGAAATGCCCTGAACCCTCCACTGATAGAATTCTGCATTTTAACTGCGTATAGCAGTTCAGAACCGCTGAAAGAAGTTTGCTCATGTCAGCTCCTGTGCCATTCAAAGCTTAGGGGATTTGGTGCTTAATTAAATTTTTCGGGGTGCAAAATGGTTATCCTATTTCTAAATCTAAATAAATAAAAAAATGTTTCTTCAACTTTAGGGGTTTCAGAAAAGCTGCGACACATTTTTGCACAGATTTCCCTTTCAAACGTTAAAGTGCTGCAAGGAAAACCCAATCCATATGTTTCAGATTTGCTTAGGGTTGTATCAAAATCTTCTGTTGCAATTGACATTTGAAGTTCATGAAGTTTGCTGAATGCTTTTGATTTGCCTTTAACTCAAGAACAGAAAGTTGATTTGTCAAGCCTTGAGTTCCCAAACCCCAAAGCATTAAATTTGGGTGGAAGACGACAAACCTAAAATTCTGCATCAGGCATTAAATCTAATAAAACATTTGTCTCGTTATCTCTATAATTCTGCTTACAGGAGTTTGCCTACGCCTGGCTATAGGGATACATGAACACATTTTGTATACTAGCATGGTTAAGAGGAAGTAGGAGAATGAAAAGACACTAGGTATGTTTCTCTTTACTTACTTAAATATTAATGGATAATGTTTGTTGATTCATTCATGCAAAAAATATGTAGTGAGCATCATCACCTATGTCCCTCATGTGTCAACAATCACTGTTCATTCTCCAGCTGACACCTGCCAGGTCTTCATCACCTTAAATATTATAGTCATGTAAAAGACACTGGACTCATGGCCTTTGCTATAACCGAGGTCTTTAAAATGACAGCTTCCTGTGATTCAAGATTTAAAATGTGGTCGAGCTTGTGCTTGAAGTATAGTAATGTCATCCCACCAGAACCAGCTCCTGGGGTGAGGTGGGGGCATTGGTGGTCCTGAATATACCGAAACTCTTCCATTGTGTTTCTTGGTAAATGGTCTAGGAGGGCGCTGTTCACTGCAGAGTCTGATGGGAATGTGCAATCCTTTGTAGTTATTGGTTGGACCATGAACATTTCTCCTCTTAGACATAGTGTGGAAACTAAGAAAATGATTGTAACCAAGAGGAAGAAAAATTCTTCCTGAGACCTTAAAGATAACTGTTTACATTATATTAAATTCTATTTTACGCTTGGTATATGTATGTTTAGTGTGTGTGTGTGTGTTTCATCTTAAATTTTATATTGCCTTAACCACTGGTGATATAGACGAGCCAGATACTACATTATGCTTTAGATATAGAAACAGACAGATCAATCAAGTATTCAAATGCAATTATTGAAAGGCGATCTCTAAACATTTCTGTTGTCCTGACCATTATACTCTGTTGGTTAATACTGCAGATGGTGTCTTTGCCCATGTTGATCCTATTCTCTTGAGGAGGAATAACTACCCGATTGTAAGACAGACTTACCAGCATGTCAGGGCACTGGACATACACCTACCAAGTATAGCACGTTGCTTCCTTTGCCTCTCAGAATAACAATGGGTTTGTGCTTCTGTCAAGGCATTTGCAAGAAAACTAATAGTTTGGGGATATAGAGTACAAAGGATGGCGGCCTGGGGGACTTTGTCTGGAGAACAGAGGGTAAATGCAGGTGGTCTCCCAAGGTATTTGTATTTCCTCATTCCTTCCCAGCACTCTTGTGGACCATTCTCTTTGTGCATCTTTCTCAAGAGGCCATTGGCTTTTCTATAGTATCACCCATGTTTTGTTTTGTATTATTTTATTGGGGGGCGGGGTGGTTTGATTTGGTCTGGTTTCATTTTGTTTCCTGTCATTTTGTTGAGACGGGGACTCGTGTAGCCCAGACTGGCTTCTATCTCTCGATGTAAATGATCTTATACTTCCATACCCAAGTGTCAGGATTGAAGGAGTACATCATAATGCCAATTTTTTATGATGCTGGAAAGTAAACACAGGGCCTAGTGCATGCTGGCTGAGTACTTGACCAGGCTGTATGTATGAGGTGCTCATTACCAACAGACTACTACTAGTGGCAATGCTAGCAATTATGTTCTGGTGCTGGGAATTCAATTGGGGTCTGAGGCATGCTGGGTAAAGACTTTACTGTGGAACCACACCCCCAGGGCATCATCCCGCAGCTGTTTTATAGGCCATACTCTCCCTTACTGCAGGGAACTTGAGGAGCTTGCCTCTCCTTTCCGAAAGAAACTTCCAACAGATTACTACCTGCAAATGGTACTTTTGCCTTCTTGCCTGGCCTTTCTTTCAGGTTCTTTGTGTGGCAATAGGAGAAGCTGGCAGGATTTAAGGATTAAGTCTAATCCTAGCCAATGATTCCTCTTCCTCTACCACTTGCCAGCATACCTGAAATCTTAGTATCCGTGAATTCAGCTACCACCCACTCTGCACTGGATCCAAGAATCATGACCATATGAATGAAAAAAATTATAATTAAACGCATTACTTCCCATGCAACCTAAAAGTTTTAATTTAAAAATTGGTGTATGTCAGAGAGAGAGAGAGACACACACACACACACACAGAGAGAGAGAGAGAGAGAGAGAGAGAGAGAGAGAGAGAGAGAGAAACGGATCACTCTATTTCATTTCTGTTATTAATGTCCTGTCTGGAAGGAAGCTGAAGCAGGAGGATCACGAGTTAGGGAACCAAATGAACTACATAGTGAGACCTTTCCTCAAAACCGAGTCAGTCACTCTCTATACTGCAGGTGTGTCTACAGGCACATCTTCCAGCCTCATAGTTTGTTACTCTGTGATTTACGTTTTCTAAAGCCTTTCCTTAAGTGTTTTCAAATTTGGGGATGGTAGGTTTCATCCCTCATTCCCACCTTACAGGCAGCATGTTGCTGCCCAGGGTCACACAGGCAAGCTCTGTGGCCTTTCTGCTGTCCCACACTGATTCAATTTGTAAGAAAAAAGTTATTTGGTCCTGGTGAAATGTGTATAGTTCAGGCTGGTCCCTGACCCTAAACAGCTTGTGTGCAGCCCCACAGGCTTGCCCATGAAAAGTCCAAGTACCTGACTTCTAGATTTATCTATGGTGCCTGTAGAACACAGCTTATTCTGTTAATATTGGGTGGTCATTAAGTATACTCCAAGAGTTTACCCATGAATCCAAAGCAGTGAATGAAGAAAAAAAATGTACTAATTTTAGCGTTATAAATAGTAGACCCCAGTGTAACACATAATCTAAATATTAGTAGTCTTGCGTCAGTTTAGTCAACTGTTAACATACCAGCTTATGGAGAAAAAAAATATTCCTAATTAATTCTTGCCACCCAGTAAGGGTGGCATACCTTACAAGTTTCTTCAGATAACACTTCTTGATTTCCTAAGAATTGGGCGTTATCCTGACCCCATTTCTCAGAAAAATTCCACAAAGTCAAGGTTCAATGACTATTACGACAAATATAACCAGTGACTTACTCTTCTGTCATTCTTGCTGGGATTTGGACATGGACCCAAGATTTTATTTAAGAATTGTCACCATCCTTAGGTGAGCGGAGAGTGACCCCGTACCTGGCAACCGTGGGTTCAGCCTCCCAGCAATGAGCAAGCCTTGACTCTGTGGTACTGACTTGCGACATTCCTCTTTCTTTGTTTTCTGTTCCCTGATGCACATATACAAATGCTGGCGCTTCTGCAGCTGTACTGGTCTCAGTGACAAGAATATGGTCCTAGGCTGAAGGACCTGAAAACTTGGGTTTTAGGAGGGTTTCATGCAACATGCTGCACTGCCAGATTGCAGTCATTCCTGAGAGAAATGTGTGTAAATCTCAGTCAGGCTATGATGAAGGCCAAGTCTCTCGTGGCTGTTTAATTCCTAAGCAATACAATCGATCTCAGTAGCAAACAATGCACTTAGATAAAGCCAGAAAGTTTCTCATCTTGCATCCCTGGAATAACATCAGTTATAGTGGCTATCTGCAAGAGAACAAGAGAAATGTCAGCCAGTGTTGCTAAGAATCAGCAATTCAATCAGTAGGGGGAAAAGCCACAAGAACCATCAAAGAGGACTCACCTACTGAATGCCTTCCTACCGGAAGCCCAATGCTGCTCACTTCCGGATACCTCCTGCGAGTGCTTTCCGCAGCTATCCTCCAACTAACTAGCTAATTAGCTCGCATCACAATGTGAGAAATTGATGCCCCCTTTTTTCAGTACTGGATTTTAAAGCTACTCATGATTAAAATAGAGTGAAATGTTTAAATACATTATATGGGATGAAGTTACATATGTGGTATGCCGTACACATACAGATCAAATTATGATTCGAGCATTCAAGGGAAAGGTTGTATTTGATTTAAAAAAAAAATAGACTGAATCACAGATCTGCTTCCTTTCCTTGTTTTGAGCTTTAAATAAATAATTTAAAATAAAATAAATAGCTTGTGTATGCATTTGTGTTAAAATAATATAAAAAATATATTAGAACATTTTTATACGTGGACACTTAAGCAGAATCTATTTTACGTCAGAGAAAAATGACAAATAGCGCATCATTTGATGCTTCATAATTTTTGGTTTTTAGCTTTCTGGGTCACTGACTTTCAGAGTCTTCATTCTTTCCACACATTAGTTATGTGATTGAGGAGAGTGTCAGGCCGCTCAGACGTGGGAAAGGATGATGTGCCAGAATTAAATCCTTCTTTTCTTTCAGCTGAGTGTACAAAGCACAGTGTGATTTAATAGTTCTTCCCCTGTGTGTAGCGAGTGCTATCTGCTTTGGGCAGTGGGGAGAAGACACTGTCATTGATACCCCAAAGAGAGTCATAGATTTAATAGACTCGGCCCTGAGCAGTGGTGGAGTGGTGTGCTCCTGGAGACAATAGGAAAGCGGGAGGCAGTTCCTGGTTGACTTTAATGAAGGAGTCTGTTCAGACGGGGATGGGACGGTAGGACAAATCAAGAACACTTGTCTCCTAGTAACCCATGCACAGGAACAGGACACCACTGGAGTACAGAGAGAAAATGACAGGAGAACTGGAAACTCGAGGTTGGGCAGGAGTGTCCTGGAGAGAGGGGGTGGGGGCTTGGGGGAAGGGAGATCAAACCCTGGGCTTCTCACAGTTCTGTCACATGTCTGACCACTAAACACTCTCCCAGGCCCTGTGCATTATAAGAAATTCTGTGTGGTTTAAGCTATACTGCTGCCTGTTTTCTTGACATTTTGTTATTTAGCTAATCAATTAATTACTCCATTTTCAGTGATGGGGGTTATGCCCAGAGCCTTACACATGCTGTCAATTTCTCTACCAGTGAACTAAATCTCAGACCCCATACATTTTCCTATCTTTAATAAATGACCCTTGCTGACATTTTAAGGAGAAAGGAAGCCAAATTTTTACATTGAAATTTATTGAAACCAGTTAGCTAGCATATGATTGTGATAATAATGAAAGTTCATCAGACCTCTTAAATTATCTGTATGATAAATCTAACTCTTGGTTGGTTTTTATTGTTTGTTTGTTTGTTTGTTTGTTATTTGTTTGTTCTGAAGCTCACTCTGTAGACCAGGCTAGCCTTGAACTCACAGAGATCCACCTGCCTCTGCCTCCCAAGTGCTGGGATTAAAGGCGTGCAGCACTCCCACCTGCTCACTATTCATTTTAATGTATTGAAGACTCTACCCTGCTCTTCCTTAACAAGGAGTTTGTAGTTCATTCCTTTATTGTTAGCATTAGTATTTTACTATTTTGAAACAAGGTTTTATGTTCTAAAGGGTGACCTTGAACTCATTCTGTAGCTAAGGAGAACCTTGAATTCCTGATTTTCCTGCCTTCACCTCCTGTGTGCAGGGATTATAGGCATAAGCCACCATGCTTGGTTTAAGTTCTGGGGATCAAATGGTAGGCGAACACCCACTGAGCCACATTCACCATAGATTTACATGCTGAAATAACTTCAGTTCTAACGGATCTGACACTCTCTTCTGACCGCCTCAAACTCAAAGCATACACATGGTGTATACACATATACACATGCAGAAAAACTACTTATACACATAAATAAATCTAAAAGAAAAATTACATCCTCCTCTTGATGAACCACCAGTGACCTTCAATAAAAAGAGAAATTAAATATTCTACTCATGATGTCTCCTAGGTCAAATAGAGTTTTTGGTTTCATCTTTAGATAATTAATTAAAGGCTATAGTAACACAGGGTGGGATGGGTAAGATGGCTCTGATGGCAGAGGGACTTTCTGCCCAGAGTGACTTTTCTTGAGTTAGATCCTTGGGCCAGTATGTTTGAAGGAAAGTATCAACTCCTCCTCAATGCTGTTCTCTAGTGTCTGCATATGCTCTCTCTCTCTCTCTCTCTCTCTCTCTCTCTCTCTCTCTCTCTCACACACACACACACACACACACACACACACACACACACAGGAATGCACAGACACTAAAGAACAGGTAAATAAAATTTAACATTAAAATTTTTTTACAGAAAGAAAATCAAGTAGACTTGCAAGCTCATTTTGTCGTCTTGTACCACAGAGTATTTCTTCTGTTAATATTTGCTTGTTTTATAAATAATTAAAAGCAACTTTATAACATGTAGGTGTGAGGAATATCTTCTGAACCTGTGGGAGTTGCTGTCTAGCAAGGATGGTCCAGAAATGCTACTCATAATGACTGCAAAGCTCACACTGGCTACTCTGCTCCCCCGCTAAAGTCCACAGTTTTCTTACTCGGTGCTTCCTCGGGTGATTTACGTAACAAATTCATCTCAGTGTTATAGTTTGATAGCTAACAATCTAGGTAATAGCTTACAAGGCTATAAACAGGTAGCCAGAAAGTAGAGTGAACCTTTTTAAGTCAACAAGAAGAATGTCCTTATACGTCTTCAAAAACTTTTTTTACCTTGAATGGAAGGAAAAAAGATAATGTTTAATATCACTTTCTGTTTAAATTTTTATAAGTCCCAATTAGGATTTCTTTCTATTGAGGTTTTTCTGTTTCAGAGAGGAGATGCTGTTTGAAAAACAGTGCTTAGACTTTTTTTCTGCTTTAAACATACTTTCTACTTATGTAAATATCTCTACCTTGCCATTACCTATGTCAGTGATACCCAAAGGAAAGTTTATTTCAAATGTATAAACTTTCCATACTTGGGAACAAGAAAATTAAATCAGATTTTTTTTTTTTGTCTGTTTGTTGTTTAAAATTTTTGCATAAGTTTGCCCAAGGGCTAAGCTAATACAAACATACTTATCCTGCTACAATATATTTATTTGCTGCAGTGCTCTCTCTCTCTCTCTCTCTCTCTCTCTCTCTCTCTCTTTCTCTCTCTCCTTCTCCCTCTCCCTTTCTCCCCCTACCTCCACCTCTCTCTGTTTGGGTGTGGGCACGAGAAAACTGGTGTGTAACATGTGTGTGTGTGTGTGTGTGTGTGTGGTATATAGTTGTGTACAGGTAGATGAGTGTACATGTGTGTGGTGTGTAGTTTTGTGTGTAGGAAGGTGGGTGCACATGTGTATGTGGTATACAGTTGTGTGTGTAAGTAGGTAGATGTACATGTAGAAGCCAGCATTTAATGTCAGCCATCTTCCAAAATCACTTTTCCACCTTAGTTTTTTTGAGACTATAAATCAATGTAAAAATGGAATATTTGGGGCTGGAGAGATGGCTCTGCAGTGGCAGTTTTTCACTGACCTTGGAGCTTACAGATTGTCTCGAAAGACTGGCCAAAACTCTCCAGACATCCACCCGTCTCTGTCTCCCTGATGCAGGGATCTCTGGAACCTGACACTACAGCTGGCTTTTTATGTGAGTACCTGGAGGTCCAAACTCAGCTCCCCATGCTCAGGTGGCCAGTGCCTTACCAACTGACTCATCTCCCTGCCTAGCTTCACTTAATGTAATTTTGGATGAATTGTTGGTGACCATTTGAGGCATCCCTAACAAGTTAATGGTTAGACTTTAATGGAATTGAAATCAAAAGCCAAAATCTTTCAATTACACTTCATTGTGATGTTGCAAAACCAAACATGAAATTAATATAAAAGTGGAATATTTGGAGTTGGAGAGATGGCTCCACAGTTAACAGCACTGACTGCTCTTCCAGAGGTCCTGAGTTCAATTCCCAGCATCCACATGGTGGCTCAAAACCATCTGTAATGGGAGCCAATGCCCTCTTCTGGTATGTCTGAGGACAGTTATATTGTACTCACATACATAAAATAAATAAATCTTTAAAAAGAAAAAAAAACAGAATATCTTTATTTAAAAAGTTCAAATTGGAGATTTAGTCTGTTGGATGTGATTATGGTTACCAAAAGATAGGAGTCTGGCTTTTCCCTTTAGGAGCCCAAAGAGAGCAGATAATATTGTGTACTGTGTGCTTTACGCCCAGCCGAATAGTTACCTACAGCCTCCTTATCTCAGAGTGCTCCCAGTCTGTGTTGTGATCCAAATGTTTGTCCTTTCAAATTCCATATGCCAAAACTCCCCCACATGGCAATATTAAGAGGTAAGGCTTTCGGAGAATGACTGGGTCATTTCTGATAGGGGTCCAAAGGAAAAGGTCTAGTGCCTTTGAGAAGCTGAGGGAGGTGGGTGTCCTGGGAGAACAAAGCATGAGCAGCCTTCTTGGAAAGAGAGAGGGAACTCTTGCCAAACATCGAATCTGCAGGCACCTTGACCTTGGACTTCTCTGCCTCTGCACGATGAGAAATAAACTTCCGTTATGTATAGATTACTGTGAGATATTTTTAGAGCCTCCTGAAAAAATTAAGAAAATTGGGGGTGGGGGGGGGAATTCGGAAATATGTAAGTAGCACCAAATGAGTCATCTTGTAAATGCTGCAGCAGTCAGGAAGTGAGGAACTGAGATTCTTTAGAGTAAACTTGACCCCCATTCTTATTGATAATCTAACACCTAGCGTATTGCCTGGTCTATAGTAAGCACTCAATAAACATCTGTTACCGGATTTAAGTGAACAAGTCGGTCATTGTTGGCTGATACAGAAGGAAAATCCTGTGACTAAAATGGACTTCTAACTCTATCTGGAAGGACAGACAGGATTTGTACTGATGGGAAAAATAGAATGGTGTATTGACAATGGAAACAAAGCAGAAGCCAAACTCTGGAGAGAAACTAAGAAATGGGATGGAGGAAGACAATAAGTAAGTTTTCCAGACTAGAGCTGAGAACACACGGAGCCAAGCATTAACTCTAAATGTTGCTAGGAAAGGTGGAAAGAGATTTATGCAGAGTCTTAAAAACTGGACTGAGGACTGTGGGCTTTATTAGGTAAGTAAACAAGCAGCAGCCAAGAGGCTTGAAGGAAATGCTGGTTTAGGGAGTTAACCTGGAGCTGGAGGGAGGAAAGGATCCAAGGACAGATGTCTGAACTGCTCAAGTGAGGGGGGGTGAGAGGGGTGAGGAGGTGTGAGATGGGGGTGGAGGCAACGGGCGGGCTCTGGGCTGTGTCAGTGTTGAGGTGAGAGTGGAAAGCCAGCTGGAGCAGATCTGGAAGAAAGGCTGACCAAGAACTCCAAGTGTTCTAGTATAAAAGATGAGAGTAAAGGACCCAGAGGAGAGACTAAAGCTGGCGCCAATAATGAGCCCCGTAGCAGGGAGAAAGGATCCAACCCACTTCAGAGGACTTTGTGTTCTGCTGAGAAGTACTGTGTTGTGTGTTGCCATGAAGCGTCCAGTGGATTTTGGATTCAATTAGGTATTTATCAAATGCTTCTTTATAGTCTAGGATGCACCAGATCTTTAGAAAAGGCAGAGTAACCAGCCTCCTGGACATCACAGCTTAGCACAGCCCATCTCTGATGTGCTCAGAACATTTACATCAGCCTACAGTTGAGGAAGAGCATGTAAACACAAAGACCATCTTGTGATCAAGTGCAGACTGTCGCATGCTGTTCTTTGAATACTGAACTAGAGGTAAAAGCAGAATAATTCTATAGTACACTTTTCAAACCAGTGAAAAGCTAAAAAGAATAAATAAATAAATAAAATTACTGTTAATGGTGAACTCTGTGTTGGGAGGAACTGAGTCGGTGGTTTCAAATCACTCAGCATGATGGCTGAGATGAAAGTTAGGGACTATCAAGATGACTTGTCACCAAGCCTGACAACCTGAGCTACTCTCAGGATCCAGTTGGTGGAATCCAGGTACTGCAAGTTGTCCTCAGAGCTCCCCATCTTTCCATGGTGATAGCAGACCTGGGGCTGCAAGTTCCTCCCCTCCCTTCCAGCCAGGCATCTTCTTTAAGAACAATTCAAGTTGCTCCTTTCCCTAGAAACATCTCTAGAATTTTCTGCTCATCCCCGTGAATGTCATCGCCTTCAGAGTTGGAGGCGCCACTCTAAGGACCAAGTACAGTGTGGAAAGTAAAATTTCTGGCTGCAGGATGAAGTGGAGAAGGAATGAACCCCGGTTTAGCAGGATGAGTCGCTAGCGTTCTGTGTAGCATATAGCTGGGTTACAGTATGGGCTTATTGAAAGAAGGAAGAACCTACATGTTGTGTACTAGCTCAGACTTAAGGGGAGAATGTATGCTATTGAAAAGGAATATCAGGAATGAATCAGAAGGCATAAGAGAAAGGAACATGGTACTGCCTGTGCGGAACCACAACCACAGCTAGTCTGAGAAATCACTCCTGATGAAAATTCTAAGTAGAAGTTTCATGGGATAAGGATTCTCTCTCTGACCCTCTGTGATAACCCAGAAACTTGTCATGTGCTTAGGACATAGTAGACAGACTATAAGTAGAGCATTTTCAATATTGTATTTATGTGTATGTGTATACCTACTTGTCGTTACATGCACATGTCCATGCAATGCCATCAGAAGGCTGATGAGGCCCTGGAACCAAAGTTACCAGTGCTTGTGAGCTACTCAGTGTGAAGGCTGGGGACCTAACTCAGGTCCTCGGGAAGAGCAGCCGGTGCTCTTAACCACTGAGCTAAGTTTCCAGACGTCATAGCCCCACGTGTTAATGAGCCACCAACTGGAAATTGACTTGCACCTTTTGGAACATGAGACACAAAATGGAATAAAAGTGGAGAGGGAAGAGTCTAGATGCCACTGTCCTTATGCCCAGCATGAATGCCAAGAGGTACTGCTTTAGGTTAGGACTAGAAATTCAGGTAAGATGGACCTGTGTGGGTTGCTAACTTCATTTCTCCCCCTCCCCTCGCCTCTTCCTTACAGACAGTAGCCCAGTTTCTCACTGAACTCTTTGAGTAGGTGAGAATGACCTTGAACTTCTGATCTTCCTTCTGTCTCCTGGTGTTGGGATGTCAGATTCAAGCTGCATTACCTAGATAAACAGTTTGGTTTGGTTTGGTTTGGTTGTTTTTTGTTATTTTTGGTTTGTTTTTAATGTATAATTCTAAGAATCATACCCCATATTAGTGACACTCTGCTTGGATCGCCCCTGAGAATATTCAGGGATTAGCAAGAGTTAAATGAGGCCACCACTATGTAAAGTGTTTTCAAAGATTACCCAATTAAGTGCAAGTTCTTCTTAAAGACTCTTTATTAATTTGAATACCGGCTGAGTGTTGTAAGGTTTTATTCAATGACAAGAGTAAGCATCTAAGGACCTTCCCCTCTGTTTTTGAGCTACAATGAGACTTGCGGGTTCAATCATTCTGCGTCTCTGGGTGGGTTTTACAAGGCTTGAAATAGCTACTGCTGCTGCAATGTTGTTTTGCCTCCGAGTTGCCCAAGTGTGCACACTGAAGAAAAGGCATGATTCTGAGGACTGACACTTGGTTCCAGGAAGTGCTGGAGGGTCTTGCTTTCCCAGCACTGCTGAGTTTCTTTGATAGGACTGAAAAGAACCAACAAAGGAAGACAGAGGAGTGGGTTTTTAATTAAATATTTCTTTGGTTTTCCAGTCTCTAAAAAATGAAAATTGAGTTGGTAACCACTCAAACTGAGTGATTCCACCTTTGGGTTATTGCTCTGTAGACATAGTATGGTATCCTTCTGCCTTCTTTGTCTCTGTTTGTCTGTCTGTCTCTGTCTGTCTCTCTGTCTGTCTCTCTGTCTGTCTGTCTCTCTGTCTGTCTGTCTGTCTCTCTCTGTCTGTCTCTGTCTTCCTCACAGACACACTCTTCTCCTCTCCCTCTCCTCTCCTTCCCCTCCATATATCTGTAGGTATGTGTTTTCTTTTTTCCTTCCCATGTTTTCTCTAAGTGCAAAAGATTTATTACAGATTAAAAACTTCTGTTGGGGGGGGGGGGCTGGAGATGGCTCAGCAGTAAAGAGCACTGACTGCTCTTCCAGAGGTCCTGATTTCTATTCCCAGCAACCACACTGTGACTCAAAACCATCTGTAATGGAATCTGGTGCCCTCTTCTGGTCTATCTGAAGACAGCTACAGTGTACTCATACATAAAATAAATGATTTCTTTAAAAAAACAAAACAAAACAAAAACAACAACAACAACAACAAAAACCCTCTGTTCCATAAAATAAACTTTTAATAAGAGTGGTTGAATCTTAAAGTACGGAAGCAAGTAGGGAAAGTAGCACTGAGTAAGCAAGCAAGCTCAGAGTGTCTGGGCAGCACTCAGTGGATTGGTGTGCGTGCCATGGGGCTTCATAAGCTTGTGTTTCCAAAAGCTTCCGATGCTCACCAGGATCCTGACAGATGACGTGCCGTGTTTACTTGTAAGTTCTCCAGGATGAGGAATGCTATGTAGCCAAGATAGAATCCCCAGTGCTGCAAAGAACATGGGATTCAGCAAGTCTCTTGCAAAGCAAGTTCATAGTCTAAATACAAACTAGGGAAACAGAATAAGAAATTTCCAGAAAAGACTGACCATTTCAATATGGAAGAATGTCAGCAGAGACGCAATGCACATACTTTCAGCCACGACTGTAACACTTTCTGAGTATTCCTTGCAACCAGAAACAACATCTTTAAAGCAAAACTGAGTCTCAGTGTTATTACTTTCAATTCCTCTCTAGATTATGGATTTTAATAGCCATGTAAATGTGTGTGTGTGTGTGTGTGTGTGTGTGTGTGTGTGTGTTGTGGATAGTTTCATCAATGATACTTTAGTGTAGCCCGTGCCCTCAGCTCTTACCATTGGTTGACTCATTTTATAAAAAATGTTTCACTTTCTTTTTTCCATTGGGGAAATGGAAAAGTGAAAGTCTGCTGAGAGAAATGGTCAAATGTGCATGATTGCCCCACACTGATATCCTGAAGCAAGAATGATTTTCTATTTATTGATCAGAAATTGGTACCGATAATTTTACCTTACAATGATATTGGAGAGGGAGGGAGACAGTTTATCAGCACCACTGCAGTCCTGTAACGGTCTGAAGCTACAGTGTCTCTTCTTACCCTGAGCATGAGACTTTCTTCTCTTGCAAATCCTGCGCTTCTGTGAGCCCAGTGAATAGTTGTTTTTCTAAATTATCCTCTTATAGTAGTTGCTTTGATTGTATTTTATATTTTACTTTTTGAAACATGTTCTCAAGTAGTCTAAGCTGACCTGAAACTTCTTACACAGCTCTGGATGACCTAGAATTTCTGACCTTCCTACCTCCATCTCCTGTGCGCTGGGAAACAGGTGTGCACCACCAGTCAGCTTGTGCTGTGCTACGAATCCAATCTAAAGCTCTGTGTACACTAGGTGTTCACTCTGTTCCGAGAGCCAATTCTCCATCCTTGCTCCGTGTCTCTGTGATAGACAGGGCCCAGCATACAGTCAGGATACATGACACTCTTTGGCTCAGACATTTCCTTGTTTTATTCTATAAACACAATATCACAATAAAATGGGAGGCAATAGATTTGATCATGCTGAGAAACACTGTATAATGTAAGGGTAATACTCCCCAAAAAGATCACCACTAGGCGTTTTATTCATATAGAAAAATCTCTATTTTTGGAAATGCTTATCAAACACATAAACCATCTCAAATCCCTTATGTGTTTTTTAAATTCTATTTTTCAAAGTACTGTTTTTAAATTTATGGAATATGTCCATTGTATATATTTGGAAAGTTGGATGAGCATGTATATTTATATATGTATATTTACATATGAATATAATTAGAAGAAAAGCATAGCCCGCCTGCCAGAAGCACATGCATACTGTGCCTTTTAAAATTGTGAATTAAGCTCCCAGCATCACTGTTTCTAATGAAATGTGTTTTTTCCTCCCTGGATGTACATCTGCTATTTTCTCTTCTTTGATTTTTATGCCAGGTCTGTTTTCTTGATTAGAGGGAGAGGCAGAAAACAAAACGAAGTGTCCATTTCAAGCTGTTGATTTCATTATGATGCTGAGGGTTTTTTTTTTTTTTTTTTTCCACTTACCACTAAAACCAGTTTTAAGTTTAGATATTTGAGGAAAAAACAAAACCCTCTTAGACTTACGCTAGGCTTTATTTATAGTTTGGTTATCTCATTTATATTACTAGGACCTCCGTTAGGCTGCTGTGACAAACACCCAAACAGTGGCTCAAACAAGATAAAACTGTGTTCTCCCACATATAACGGTCTGGATCCTGAATGCTGGGCTGTGGCAGCTTTCCAGCGTCGGAGACATAAGCTCCACCAGTCTAACTGCTCTGCTGACTTCAGCTGTCACTATTGCTTCTGTCCCCTGGTCCAACACTGCTGCTGTAGATCCAGCCATGCTAGGAAAACTCACACGTCTCCCTCAAAGGGCATTCTCTGAAATTTGTATGTATAACTTCTGTAATGATGTATACATATACACCATGATATAGTATAATGTATACTATATAATGTGTAGTATATAGCTTATATAGTATAGTAGATGTCCAGACACAACCACACTAAAGGACAAAAGAGGGTAGAGAAAGGCTTACACCTGTTCATGTATTTTCTACCAATAAAATATGCTAAGCTGCAACCTATCCAAGGGCAGTGAAGTACTGATGACCAACAGACTGTGAGAAATCATTTACAATAACAGTTTTATTAACTATTTGAGAATTGCATTGATATTTTGGTCACATTAACTCCCCAGTTTCCCCAGATCCACCTTCACGTTGATACGCACCCAACTTTGAATATATTTTTTTTTTAGAATTCTTTTCCCCAATTCTCAAGTCCAATTTCCATATCCTATGCAATACTGATCATGTTCAGAATAAAACACCACACAGGTGCCCCTCCATGTATGTCATCTTTAGATTTTTAAGTTTGTTAAAACAGCACAAATACATTTTTGTTGTTGTTAATCAAAAAGAATTAGGCCTGGCTAATTATCAGTTATACAGAGTTTCACCTGCATAAATATTGAACAAGAGTATCTGAGAATCATGAAAGATACAAATCCATTCCATAGGCAAGACTATCTTACCTTTTCTGGACAATTGGGGGTGCCTGACTCTACCCTATAAATTCCTCCCTAACATAGCAATGACCAGAAAGAGATGCATGAGTATCTAATAGTCAGCCTGCACTCCAGAGGAGCCCAGGTCATGTTGACAGTTATAGAGCTACAGGAATTGTTGGCCCACGGTCTAACGTTCAGCATTTCAAGATAACACAACATCCATATCATGTGATGGCTTCCTGCAGTTACCACAGTCCTGTCCTCACTATCTACACCGTCCCCACCCATCACCTGACACTGCACTTTCTAGACATTTCTGAGGATAGCCTGTGTGTTTGTCACCCACATGCTTGTTATGTAGACTCTTCCCAAAAAACAATCCTAAGAGACACAGAGGTATAGGGAGCCTGGTCATGCCTCCCCCCACCCCCCATTCTGAAAAATAGATGGCTTCCTTTTCATGGATGAAGTAGGGTTGTTCTTCTAGCTATTGCACCTATAATAACATCAATATAATGGGAAAAGTTAATTTTAATCTGTTTTATAGAGTATGGTCCTGCTCTTTAAGGGCAAATCTCAAAGCACAGCAGCTTCTGCCACACCCTTTCCCAGAAGGCAGTGCGTGCATTCTTGCAGTGGTAGATGTGTTCTTGTGGGTTACTCTAAGCATGTAATGGGCATGCACTTTGAAATAATCCCTAAGTAAACTCTAACTCCAAATGCTCTGGGATCAACTCTTGTAGCCCCATGAAGGTTATGTAGCTTCTGGAATTTTCTTTTTCCATCAATACAGGAAGAGTGTGAGCAGTGAAAGCTGATTTCAGTTTCCTAATTCCAGAACACACTGGAATTGGAGCACTTGCTCAGGATTTTTCCTGAGGACACTCAGTCTTAAAATCTTAAGATTTTTAATGTATATATAATGTGTGTGTGTGTGTGTGTGTAATTTTTTTCCACCTGCAGAAATTATTTTTCTCTTAAGAATTATTTCCAATTTTATAACACCAGGAACACAGAACTGAATGAAAAATGTTTACATTGTATCTTCGTCACAATTATTTTTAATATATACATATCAAATACTTATCACATACTGGACACTGGATTAGACACCCAGAGACAGGATTATGAGGAAGATTGGTATAGCTTGCTCCCTTGTGGAAAATAAAAACAGATATATCGTTATTGTAACTTAAATAAACAGTGTGATAAAAACTGCAAATGTCTTAACAGGATTGAACAGGGTAACCTGCAAAGACTGGACACATTTACATGAGAATGTCTCAGTTGTGCAAATGGTGAGAATAGAGAAAACATTCTAGATCATTCCAAACAGAGAGGACAGCCTGCGCAAGGCCCTAAGGAATTCAAGAAGGTATAAAATGGATAGCATCTATTTCTTCAGAGTTTCATCCCAGCACAAAAAGAGTGCTCTGAAGAATTTCCAAGAGAAAGAATTAGGCCTGTTGTCACCGGCCTGGCACCACTTTTACTGTGTGAGAAGGAGTCCAAGTGCAACTGTCTCTAAGCACTGTAATAGGTAAAGTACAACTAAACCTGAATAGGTCCTGTAATACGCCAGCAAGTACTTGTGCTTACAAGTCTGATTGTAAGCCCAGGATGAGAAAAGATGGTGAACTGAACTGGAAATCTCCCAGGCTCTTCTCTGTCCCCTAAAAAAAAAAAAAAAAAAAAAAAGGTCCTTGTTTCTTGAATTGACAGAGCTATGAACAGAATTGTGCTGAACAGTTCTCCGGTTGTAGTGTTACTGTTTCTTATTACCTTTATTATAACTTGATTTTCCTGTCTTTTCCAAATACCCTGAATCTCTTCTCTAAGCCGGGTCACAAATGTGGGCTTGGTACCAGATTGTAACAAGTTGTGGGAAGATTAAAAGAACATTCAATTTAGACTTTGCTAGTATATTCTGAGCTCTTGCTCGCACCAGCCCACAGAAATCTTGACCTCTGGCCTTTTCACACACCCACCTTTACAAACACTTGGGTCTAAATAAGAGACAAACTCACAGATGGCTGACAGAAACTCTGTGCTTTCTAGAGATTGTCATAAACTTATTTCAGTCCAGTAAGAAAAGATGAGCCCTGAATAGATATCTTAGCTGTTTGAAAGATGTCATATTCAGATCTTTGGCAGCCACAGAAAACTGGGTATGCTCATACAACTATAACCCTGGTGCTGGAGGGATCGACACAGAAGGATCTGTGAGCACTCGGTTCAGAGACAGACCCTAACTCAAAAGATGAGGTGGAGGATCATACTTGAGGTTTCCCTTATCTCAACTCTTCAACCTTTCCTGAACCACGGCCTTCTACATACATGTTGTTTCTCCATGCATCAGAAGTCGCATCAGAGCACATACATGTACATCAGCTCTGCTCCCAGCTTGGACACATCTCTGCTACTTTGAGTCCTCCAATGTCTCCAGATGATTTGCTTAAATAGTCCCTTCTCAATGGTACCTATTCTTCCTGGCCAACCTGTTTCAAATGCCAACCTCCACTTAGCCTGCAGTCAGCTCAGAGTTACCTTGTCCAGTCTGCTGTATCTCCAGCTTCCTAGAAGTGTTTCCAGTTGTATTAAAGCCTTAATAAGTATTGACTGACTAAGGTTGGTAAGATGGCTCAGTAGGTAGAGTATTTGTCATGAAAATATTAGGACCTGACTTTATATTTCCAGAAGCCATGAAAGGCTAGACATGATGAGACATGTCTTTAACCTGGCACTCCTATGGCCATGAGAAGAAATGGACTCAGAAGTCCCAGAAGTAAGAGGCTCATTCTCCAACAAGGTGAAAATAGAGGACCAGTACCCAATATGGTCTTTGATCTCCACATATGCACTGTGGCACATAACTGCTCACACAGACACCTACATACACATGTGTACACAAGTACACACACATGAAGAAAAATACAAGAAGAGACTCTCATAATTGCCCTTAGAATCTAAATATGCTCTCACAGTTGGTAGGATTCAGAAATACTTCCCAAGAGCTCATTAAACAAGGAAGCATGGATCATTATGTTACAAGACAAATAAAATTAGTCTCAATGGAAAAAATATATTCACTAATTGTCATGGTTCCTATTTTGGTTAATAAATATATCTTTGAATCCAACAACGATATCAAAAAAACCATAAAACTTGCTAGAATTGACAAGAAATGAATGAGAAAGCCCTTGGGTTTTTCTCACTCGGTTCCCACCAGCACGAATGCTAAAAGAACTTAGTGTCATCTGAAGCTTTTCTCTGATTTCATCCTTCCTTCTTCTCTATCTGAAATAAAAATTTTGGTCAAGTTACCAAGCCCTGCCAATTCTATCTCACTAATAAACTTTCCTATTATTTCGTCCCTGTCTTCCCCACTAGGAAGGGCATACTCAGGCAGATAACAGCTAATAAACCGGGCGTGGAGGCCAAGCTCTTTCGTAGGTGGCCTTTGATGCAATTACACTTTCTGTGGGAAGCTATCCGGAGCCAGTATGTTTTAAAACGCAAGATCAGAGTTGTCAGAAATAAGTTTTCTGATGGGTCTGTGTCACCACAGGACTCTTCATCCTTCCCTCTTCCTGTCATCAACCTCCAAGACTAACAGTCCTTGTCTGACATTGATGCCATGGCTATGGTAAATACTAATATGCTAAGACACAGTAACGAGGAATTAGAGCCCTCACACGTGTCACAATGCCATGGCCAGCTGAGGAATGACATGAACTTGGGTACTTTTTAGCTGACCAGACCTTCTTACCAGCCTACTCTTTTCTGGTGGAGTGGAAAAGATGTTTCAAATTGTTGATTCAGTCACATGTGGTAATCTAAGCCAGGCCTTTATGCAACTTAGTTTCTGTTTCGGTGAGTCAGAAATGCTTGTCAGAGTCGCAGCTCCTGCACCTGGGCTTATTTGAAGAAGCAAGGCCTGTCAATCTCAGACAGGGTGGAGCCCTGCAGCCCACACCGGGATCCTCCAACTGTGTCCTTTCACCATGCCTCCTCCTGAACAGCCAAAAGTATCCTTTCCCCAATGCCTCTTCCTGGGTGGTTCAGAGAGACTGTCCTGAACATTCTGGAAGCTGTCTTTGGTGGCATCGCTTGTGTTTTTTCGCTGGACCATGACAGTGTTCCAGACATCCTCCCTCTACCTCTACCGTCTCCTCCCTCCCCACTTTTGCTGACTCTGAGGTATTCCTCAATACACGACTTCAGCTTTGTCTGCAGTGGCTAGCCTCCTCTCCCTTAGACAACCTTCTGTTCATACGTTGCTAGACTGTGTCGTTTCACAGCACTGGGAACTTCTGAGGAGTGACCATGCCACTCCAGAGCTGGGGGCTGGACAGCCATATGCAGATGTTTCTATTTTTTTTTTTTTTTAAAGTAGGCAGAATCAGACTGTGACAAGATGATTCCCAACCATCCTCCTTGGAAGGGCAAAGTTCTGTTTGCTTCTTCTAGGACTTCTTACTCATTTTCCACTAACACACATCATCAGGAAGTCATCAAGAGAAGGAAAATAGTGGATGTTCCACTCAGCTGCTAAAGAGAACTGAAGGAGTAGGAATTTCCCACCTTCTTCCAATGCACACTCTTTTCACCTTTAGGAATGTTGGTCTGACCAGCCTCTCCCTAGTTAAGGAAATAAAAGACTTTAGAAAATCCTTTTCGTTCTTACAAGCCAAATTTCCTGAGACTATTGTTTTGGAAAAAGAGTCAAAAAGTGCCTTTGAGATTCAAAATACACCTTTGTTCAGCTTCTTCTTCCCAGGATCTACTTCCTCCGGGAGCTGATGTTTGCAAAGCAGGCATGGAATGGCTGGGGTAAATAAATGTACGGAGTTTGGGCCACTGTTTCAGATCATTCGTACAGTAATCATTAAACAGCAGATTCATTGAGTCTCAAGTAGCACAGGTCTCCAGCCACTGATTCCACTGGTACTTTACTTCTTAATTTTTTAAAGTCACAAGCCTATAACGAAAGTAGTCACACATGGGGAAAAGAATCTAGGAATGCTTATCCTAGCCACTCACTCTAGAACGGTCTTTCTCAGATTGGCAACAGTCCCGATCCACCTGCATCTGAGGAAAGCGTTTCAGGTAACAAAACAAAGCTCATTTCCTCTTCTCTGCTCTTCCTTTTCTTTCCCGCTCATTTTAACTCATTGTAATCAACTGAATTGACTTCAGGAAACACGGACTGGTCATGATTGGCATTTTAAAAATGCCGACCCACCCCCACCTTTCCTATCACACAATTCGAATTGAAAGTACACCAAATTCTTTCACTGGTTGGAAACCCGGCTGAGAAGCCTTTTTGTGAGCCTGTTGTAATTGGGAAAGCTTGCGTAGGGAAGTCCTGAAGCAAGCTAAATGGTGAGTAAGACATCAATTTAATACTGCTAAGTAGTTTTAAAGCTACTTAGCATGAGGAAATCCAGATTTGCTGCCTGTAAGCAGTTTTCAAGTCTTCTTACCTTTAGCTTTTCAGAAAGTACGTGTAGACATTTGTACCTTTCGTTTTGAGCTGTAGGGCCTTCTAGTTCTGGGTCTTTGTTTTGCTAAAGATTTAGTAAATATGTGGCACTGGCTTCTTTGAACCGTTTCTCTAAAATCTCCAAATAATTTCGGAAGAGACTTTCATGATTTTCATGGCTTCTTAGGGGACAAAAAAAGTCCTTGGAAATCCACTCTTCCCTGTAACAGAAGTGAAATGAGAGCATGGTTTCTAAAGCCAATTAATACGTTTGAGGAGATAAATGGTGACATTTCAGGAAGTAGAAGGTTCAAAAAGTGTTGGTGGATTACCAGTTTATAAAACCTAGTAAAACAAACAATCCAACCAAACCACCCAGAAGCAACAATGTTTCTGTCTCTGCTCTTGTGGGCTGAGTGGTGATGCTAATTTAGACAGGAAACAAGGCAACCAAGAAACCTTAGCTCTCTGCCAAGTTTACTTTGTTGGTGCTCACCAAACCCTGTCCCTGCTCTCTGAGACATATGCAAAGGGACCAGGAGGTGGTCACAGATTAGATTAGAATGAGCACGGAGATACTTCTGTCGAGCATCCTGTTGCATCCCTTACTGATGTGGGAAGAGTGGAGCTGTCAAGCAGTGATTTGTAGCATACACGGTAATTAGTCAAGGCAAACAGACACTGGAAAACAAGACAAAGAAGGTAAAGGCAAGAATTCTAGGTTAGGCTTGGTGACCTCAAAATTCTGGTCATGCAGTTTCAGGAAAGTAGCATAATTCTTTGGCACTTGCAGGCCTCCAGTTGTGATGGGCCTCAGAAGGTACTCCTTCTGTCAAATAGCTCTGGTCATTTCTTTCCCCAACTTGCACTTGGAATGGAAAGAACCATCCAAGAGCCATTTCTTCCACAATTTCATTAAACCAGTACACTTCAGAGCGTGTTGTCAGAGAGCAGTTCTCCAGGTAAAAGAAGAATATAGCCACCAATAGTTTCAGGTTAAGGAGAAGGGTGAGGGGGAAAATCAGTATGTAGACGAGATTGTGGGAGGAGAGATCCACATAACCTGCAGAGGGCGCTAAAGTACCTTTCGGAGATTAGGGCGCATAGGTAAATGAGAAGAGGTCTCATTTATCATCACCCCCCTCCCATATGCTTGTTATACCCTCCCTAGTCTCAAATAGACAGCTTAGACTGTAGTCAGTGATTCGGAGAGATAAACTACCATAGAAGAAGAAGGAACTCCAGTATAAAGAAGAGGCATCATAAGAAACTGATAAATGGAGTCTGGCTTCCTAATAATTCCAGAATTCATGAAGATGTGGAAATGAAAGTGGACATGTTTAGAGCTCCTGGCATGTCGCTTGTTGGCAGAGTAGAGAAACTTAGAGGCAGAAGCTAGGAAATATTAGGTTTTTTTTCTTCTTAGAATGGGGTCAAAAGGGGATATCACAGATAGAAGATGATAGTTACTAGTGTATCCTGCAGGATTGCTTTTCAAAAAGGAAGGAATCCGATTAAAAATGATGCCCACAAATACCCTAACATTTGGATAATTCTCAACAATTTGTAAAGCCCTTTTGTAAAGATTGTATCTGGCTTGATCCTTATGACAGTCATTTCATATTTGAAGGTTTTTGGAGAGGTTAAATGGCTTTTCCAAAGTCACACAGTAAATTTCAGAGCCGAGTCTTAATAGAAATTGATTTCTAGTGATTTCTGAACACATTGTTGGTTGACTCTGCAGAGAAAGTGTGTTTTCGGGGATTTATTCACTATGGGGGAAAATGCTGTTGTAAGCCCAGAAGATGTCAGCTCGAGTTGCAAATTAAAAAAAAAAAAAAATCAAATGGCAGATATTCATGGAGCAAAATAAAGACAATTTCTCGTCGCACGCTTTGTGTCTGTAATAAGCTAACAGGAGTTTCACAACACAAATGCTTACTCTGAACTGCATGCCAAACTGGCAGTCATGCTGTCCGCCTGATCAACCACATGCCACCCTGCTTGAGATTCACAACTCCACTGAGTGAAGCCTCCTTTCAGAAAAGTAAATGGAACTCTAGAGCTACTGGGTGAAGAAGAGTTGGGACCCCAAAAGCTATCCCTAACCACTGCTACTCAAACCTGCAAACAAGAGAAGAATTTATTTACTGATGTCTGAATTCAGATAGGTGTCCCAAGCCAAAGATCCAGGTAGGGAGTCTGGAAAGAGACAAAACAGGAAGAACAAGTTAGGGTGTGCTCTCTGCAGGGAAGGCTCCGGCTTCTTGATGAGGCGGCATGATGTCACCGGCTTCAGGAGCGCTTTGAAGTGTGACCCAAGGTCAGAGCAAGAGTTATCCTTTAGAATCCTTCACTGCCCTTTTTTGTGAAATGAACTGGAGGTAAGAAGGAAGAGAACAGAGGTAACAGAAGTAACACATGTAAGGGGTGGCACCCAATAAATTCCTAATAAATAATTACTACATTTGGGTGATCCTTGATACTCAGTGAGAGATGGGCCACAGAGAAATGCGGAATCCTCTGAACATATAATTTCTCTTGTCTACCAGCTAGGATAACCCTTGACCCCACCACTGTGGCCGGACTACACATACCATAGGCAAGAGACTCTATCAGAAATCATTTTGGGTCTGAGTGTCACTTTGGTCCTTGGTATTAGAATTTATTATACTTTGGTTCAAGTCCTCAGAGGTAAGAGATCCTGAATGTTTGTTATCAAGTGAACAAAACAGCGGAGTAGGGGACCACAAAGCTGCTCCTGCTGCCGTAGGCATTAAAGTCTAATACGCTATTATGATGACATGTCTTTTCACGTCATCTGCTAAATCTTCCATTTTAGTAAACCTAGTTTGTCACGACAGGATGTTACAATTCTATGCTCTTAGGTACACATCCAGTGTATGTAATCTGCCTATAGTATCCAACAAATGCTGTTGATTTGAAGAAAAATTAAAAATCAGGAAATTAAGATATAAGGATCTTGGAATGTGACTACATTTTAAAGTTGCTTATGCCATCCATGGCTTTGACTTCTTCTAACACATCAACCCATGAAACTACAAATTGTTCTCCAAGAGGAGTTTCGGGTGAATAAACTCCTGCTGATACTGTGAACAGGCAGGCCTTCAGTTTAGCTGCCTTATGCTAATGGACACCTCTTGTGCAATGTTTGTATTGGAGGTGAGGACTTGCTTTTCTGTTCCTTGAATTTGTGTTGAAATCCCCCACCCTAAGCAGCCTATTTTGTTTGCATTTGCCTGCATTTGTCCTGGGAAATTGCTTAGTGTAAAACCTGGCTCTCTCTATGGGCCTCACTGCACCTCGGCTGTGGATTATCCTAGTATTGTGCCTCAAACTGTTCTGGGCACTTTTGACCAAGACCTTGAAGAGTTCTTTAGGCTCTGCTGGACCTGAGAAAAAGCTATTGAGATGCTCGGCCGTTTTTTATGTTTTCTCCTGCCAAGTTACATTTTTAACTTGATTTTCAAATTGTTGAAAATTAGCTATTTGAAAGCAGATTTAATTGATTCTGGTAGGATTTCAGGTGTGTGTTTGAGTTTGTGTGTGTGTGTATGTGGTGTGTATATGTGAGGGTGGTGTGTGTGTGTGTGTGTGTGTGTGTGTGGTGTGTATGTTTGTGTGTGTGCAGTGTGTATGTGTGTGTGGTGTGTGTTTGTGTGTAGGCGGTGTGTGTGTGTGGTGTGTGTGTGTTTGAGTGTGTGTATGTGTGGTGTGTGTGTGTATGTATGGTGTGTATGTTTGTGTGTGTGGTGTGTGTGTGGTGTATATATATGTGTGTGTGTATGTGTGTGTGTGTGTGTGTGTGTGTATGGTGTGTGTGTGTGTGTATTAGCGCTTGTGTGGGAAGGAATCCAGGCTCCTTGAGTTTCTACAACCAAACATCTGTCTTTCAGCTCTGCAACGTTTCCAGCATGGGATGAAAACACCACTGAGTTTCAGAAAAAGCCACAGCTCCTCCATTTCCTTTCCCGTCTGCCTCCCATTCATCTGCAGGATCTTTTCATAAACATTAGTCTTTAAATTTAGGATGTTGGATAACTTAATGTTTATTAGATGGATGATAGATAACTGCATGGGCGAAATGTGAGTTCATTTAAAGAAAAAGAAATATATGTGTATAAAGCCATGAGCCGACTAGCATGTGTTCTGAGCAAGGCTAAATCCAGTCAAGTCCACAAACGGATTTAAACTGTTAATTTTCCCATATTGCTCAAGTAAGCAAAACCTAAGGCATTTAATTTTTCTAATAATCTCAGACATGATTTCTTCATAATGTACTACACAATCTATATTGATTACTCTGTCGGTGAGACACGCATTTAATAAACATGTATTCCACAGCGAAGCATAAAATCAAAGTTTAAATGACTATTTGTGAAAGCTACTCTTTTTCCCCCGAGCGTGTCAAAACAAAATGTCAGGGGTGCAGGTAACCTTAGTTTCAGTTGTTTATGAAAGGAATTATGAAGATATTAAGATGAACAGCCAGAGCCAGGGGAGCGAATTCCACACTCTTCTGACACAAAGCTGAATCACATAGAGTCAGCTTCACAAGTCCTCTCCGGAAAAGAAGGAGCTTAGCTTCAAGTTGTAAAGGGAGAACAAAAGCTTTTTACTGAAAATAAAAAATGTTTCCTTTCATTTAAAAATAGATAAATTGATAAGAAAAACTATTCAATCTTCCAACCCTGATCCAATACTTGTGCCATTTCTAAGCATGTATTTATGAGAGTAAAACATTTTATTTAACATTATTTTATTTTTATTTTCAAGAGCATTATTTACACACGAGAACAACTCAATTTGCCAAATTTAAGCAACCAGTTCCTTGACTCTCTCTACCACCGGAAAATAGTATTTGCAAGCATGCAAAAAATCTTACCTTCTCTAAGGCTCCTCAGAAGAGGTCTATAGACAGCAAATTAAGTGAGACCTGGAAGCAGGTGATTAAAAGGAACAGGGAATTTACATTGTAGTAACAGAGGGACTGTTGTGTTTGATTTGTTGTCCACCTTAATCTGGCATGCTATTTCACCCTCCAAGACGCACATCAATACCTTCTTTATGTCTGGCTATTACCACTCATTTAAAAATCTATTTTACATGATTCTTTCAGCCAAAAATGGACCATAATGACACAGAATACAGCGTGTGCTTCATAAATTCCGTAAGAATCAATACTTTGGCTGGGAATTTGTCAGTCTCTCAAAGTTATGCACCATTAAACTTTACTGTTATTGCAGTGGACTCTTCGTCAAAGTTCAGTACCTAGCATACTAGAGAAAGACTTCCAGAGCCAGGGAAAGGTGCAGGGGAGCTGAAAGATGCTTGCAGTAGAATCCAGGCCTTTGGAGAGATGCTTAATTTGCAAAATGCAAATAGGCAAAAAGCTATCTTGATTATGGATAGCCAAGTAGTTCTTAAGATTTGGGTTATGTTTTATCTAAAGGTCATACTGTGTTATACTCAGACCCTGGGTGTGGAAAATACTCTTCCACCTACCAGGCTCTACCTCTGTCCTTGTTCTGAGAAGAGCAGTAAGCAGGGTTCAGAACACAGGACAGCAGATGCTTCAGCCGTTTTACACTACTTCTTGGATTAATTTGTAATGAGACCGGATGTCCCTCTGGTTTTGTACACTTGGGGAGGCACTTAGTGATTGTCATAACAGTTACTTTTTAGTCATGATTTTACGGATTCTGCATACGAATGACCTTATCAACATCAAAAGGGAATGCAGACATTGTGCCGTTGGCAACCTGGCTGCTACTTGCTTCTCCTGTAGCCTCATCAAGTTCCCACCACTCAGTACCCGGACTGCTGGGCTGCAGGTCTGGGCATCTTGATGTTGCACATGCCCCATTTGACTTTTCTCCTCTTAGCTATGGCTCTCTCTATAATCTCAGAAATACTTGTCACTGTCTCTGAGGGTCTGTTCTGACCTTGCAGAGTGAGTTCGGTGCTTTTTTGTTTTTGACAGTGTCCCCTGCACTGGACACCTTTACTCCCACTGTATTAAAATAACATGCTTCCTGCCACTATGTTATAACAATGATCACGTTAAAGGAGACTGAGTCGCATGTACCCATACACTAACTGGCATGTAGTAGGTGCTCAAAAAAACGTATCTCAAGCTTCTTTAATCAAAGCTGGATATCATGAGACAAGCCTGCACAGCACAGCACATAGGAGAAGGAGAAAGGAGACTCAGAAAGTCAAAAAAGCAGCAAGCTAGTTGGCAGAGTGTTGAACAAGCAAGAACCTCTGGGTCTTACTCCCAGCATGGCATAAACAGGGTGGGGGGTCCTGTGTGTAAGCAGAGCACTCAGAAGGTGGGAGCAGGCAGATCAGAAGTCCAGGGTCACCCTCAGCTATCTACATGGAAGTACAAAGCCACCAGGGATGAGACTCTGTACAAAGCCAAAAGGAACTAACAATCAACAGTACTTCTTAAATAAGCTATAAGAAAGTAACAGTCTTTGTCGTAACTTGCTCCCAAAACTGTTTCTCAGACAAGTAAAGAAATAAGTAGTCACCAGAATGGAAAATTCTATGAAACCCAATGACTTTGACCAAAATGGCTCACACTTAGGCTACTGCTGAGCATTGCCCCAGACGGTCTGCTGAGAACACTTCCAAGGTCACACTGCTACCTGGGAGACAGTGAGGTGCAAAGATCTTCTCATCTGATTTCTTTTTTGAAGTCTTTCTGCTACAGATATTTGCAGGCTTTTGCCCAAGCTCTTAAAATTTGTTCTGATAAGGGGAGGGGGAAGACAGGGCCTCTGCTCACTCTTCAAATGAGTTTATTAATGTAATGGAATGCTACCAGGCACCTAGCTACGCTTTGAAAACATGTTTGCTCTTCCTATTTCACGTCTCCTGCTATCTTCAAATTACCCTTTCAAAAGCACCATATCTAAGCTGAAAAGCAGACAGAGAGAGAGGGACGGAGGCATAATGAACCTTGAAACACATTCTTGGACAGTGTCCTGTATCGGAAATTAGAGGATGGACTGCAGGTATTCAGACTTGCTTCCAAAGGGTAAGAAACGGCACTGAGTCTGGATTGGGCGTGGACAGCTGTGGGGTACTCCATCATACAGAGTGTGGTCTGCCTTTGTGCTGACTCTTTCTTTGATATATTCACCTCTGATTTGCCTGTCCATCTTTAGGGGGAAGGGGTATAAGGAAGTCTCTTCTTCCTTTCTCCTTTACTCGAAGACACCCTCCCCTGGTGGTGGGCCTGGGAGTCAGAAATTCCTGAGTTGAACCCAGCCTCACCCTTCTCTTCTCTGAACTTCATTTTCATTATTTGTAGGGATGAAATTAATAACTAGTCATACTTTAACATCTCTTGAGGGAAAGTGCTAATTAATATAAAATTAATGGCAAAAGGTATACTCTAATCTTGGTGAGAGGGAAAAGACTCTTCTAAGTAGGTAACTGATTAATGTCAGTCATGATGGATATAATTACTATAAAGAACTGATATCTCCTATTTCAATAACACTCAGTATATGGCCTGTGCTCGGTAGACTATGGTCTGTGTTACTTTAATATGCCCACCGTACAACTCTGTATTTGCTGGGAATTCAATATGTGTTTTTAAATACAAAACCAGTGCTTACCTAGCATGCCCTAGGTTCCAATCCCAGCACCACAGAAATGGCACACACAGGGATAGTCTGCCATTTCAACTTGCTCTAAGGAGAGGCAGAAGGATCAGAGGTTCAAGGTCATCTTCAGTTACTTAGTGATTTTTGAAGCTAATTTGGGTTACATAAAACCCCAGCAAGGCGTACAAATATATGCATTAGTTAGAAACTACTTGACACAGAATTGACAAGAATTTGAAGATCTCTCTAAGGATAGCCAGAATACACTGCTAAGACTTCTTATTAGTTGTATGCAAATACATTTAAACATAATAGATTTGTGTCAGTTGATGAGGGTTTCAATTTTAGGCTATGATAATACTTCAAAATGTCTTAGAGAAAAGAAGTCATTCATTTCCCCCCCTGAGGGGTTTCGCTTTTCATTTCTAGAGAGCAATGCATGATATCTTTTTTGTGATGCATACAGAGGTTTCCAGTACAGCTTTCTGGGTCATGTGCTTTTGAAGGACACAAGGTCTAGAGCCATGGCTTGCTATCATTGGCTCCACTAAAATTTGTCTTTCATCTTTATTCTGCATTTGGACTTATAGATAAACATGTATGTGTTATCACAGTTGAATTGACCAAAAATAGCAGTTGAATATTTTGCCTTCCTCCTGCCTCTGACATGATACATTGTATACACATACCTTGAACTCAGAGCCTGGCATTCTATCACTAAGCAACATCCCAAGTCATGCCTTGCTCTGTAAAGATCAGAATATTACAATGACATTCTGACATCATCATCAAGGGCCTTGAAGAAGAGACATACTTCTTGACTCCAGACAAAGACACTATTAAGGCTAACAGTTGCTCTAACCACACAGTGCCTGAGAGTGCCGAGCATACAGTAGGATGTTAATAAGTGAATAGACAAAACATTTCAAAGAGTGTGAGTATTGTCAAGGATTGTGACAACAGGAGTCACTGTTGTGGATGGTCTAGGGAAGACACTGGAGTCAAAAATACCCAAGTTCAAGGGTCAGGCAGAGGGCTTACTGTCTGTGTGTCTAGGAGAGGAATTTGTGTTACCTCATCTTGCCACCCTCATTCATCTCTGCCACGAAAAGGGCAAAACAACAGCCTCCGTCTGCCTGGAACTGATGAGAGCACAAGGTGAGTTAGCACATGTGAAGTGCTTGGGTGGTGTCCCTTTCAGTGGCAGCCTAGAGTAGCATGCTCTGTAACCAGTAATATGTAGGGAACAGCATCTCCTATAAAGATTCGGACTCAATCTACGGTTCTGTCCAAATTAGGAATTCAACCCATAATTTTGAATTAAAGAGACTAAGAAACCCTCAGAAATATGCCCCTGAAACCAGAGAATTGTGTACTTCTTCAGTTTTGTATAGGCGACTAATAAATCCTTGACAGTGAAAGTGGTAAGGACGTAGATGAGGAGGCAGGGATGCGGGGGGGGGGGGGGGGAAGAGGAGGAGAAGGAGAATATAAGGACAAGACATAGTTATTCAACAGTCAGGATCAAGGTCTTAGCCTTCCCAAAGGCCTCCAAGTCTCTGACCAGTAACCACTCCATTCCCAGATGCCAGCTCCTCTGACCTGTCTCCCCCAGGCTGTCTTCTCCAGCCCTGCTGCCTTCCAACTATCCCTTAAAGGAACCACACGGCAGCCTAAGGATTTCACTGAAAGATCTTTCTGCTTCAACACCCGTTTTTCCATTTGAAAAGAAATTTGTATCTCAGCCACATCTCTGCTCAAATGTCACTTGGTCAATACTTTGTCTCCCCCGCTCACACCATCTGTGCCATGCTGACCCTCAGGCTGGCAGTGCATCCGCTGTTTACCTCACACTTCGGATATATAACAATTTATTTGTTATTTATTTTCCCACTTTCTTCCTCAGAGGGACCCTTATACAAGAATACAAGCCCCAAGGGAAGTGATTGGTGACTTTGTTTCCTGCTGTAACAGTCATTCCTAAGAGGATATTTGACCCATAAGAAATGAATTTGTATCATCAATATTATTCATTCATATGGTTTATTTTTAAAGTAAATTTTTCCTGCCATTATTTCCCCCCTCTGTTTAAATTCAATAAAAACTACTCATCCCACACTGATATCACTCTAGTTGTAGATTTTCACTAGATGATGACTTTGCCCTGGCCTAGTGTTTAAAAAAAAAAAAATATGGCTCTCAGAAAAGCAAGCTTTTGCTTGGTTTTGTCCCACTGGTTTGGTCACAAATTCCTATCTTTCTGTTCAATACACAAGACGCATGCATGAACATGACTTATAGAAAAGCCCTTCTGATTCAAATCTTTGTTAAAGAAATCAACACACACACACACACACACACACACACACACACACACACACACTACTCATTTTCATTGTTAAGGAACAAGAACAAGGGTTTCTGCATAGATAAATCAACATTCACAAAGATCAATATGCATTTCTGGTTGCAAATAAAAGGTCAATTTTATAAATAATAAATAAGAGATAGGGGCTACACAGTGGAGGGGGAAACTAATTGTGTTCAAAAAGGCCCCTTGAGGGGAAGTACAAGGGTTAAAACACACATTAATTTAAATTTTTTGAAGCCTTTAGGTGTCTAAGAAAGGTGATTCAGTTAAGCACAGCAGTCACTCCTCTTCCGGGATGCACACTAGCAAATGCACGTTTATTTACCACACACACATTTTTGTTTTAAGGAAGACTCTTAAACGACACCAACCAGATCCTATGTGTTGAATGTACTAACAAGCAACATGGAGGCCTTAGCGTCATAAAACTGAAAACCCACGTTCTACAAGTCTATGTGCGTATCTCTCCTAAGGAGAATCAATCTGTTTTCTTCCTTTCTCCTCAGCCTGGAATGTTCAGTTCCATGATCTCAGCTGGAAAAGACCATTTCCAGAGCCTTTGTTTGCGATACTTCCTAGTATTGTTCTTAACATTTCACTTAGTTAATTTCCTTTGTTTAGAAAAGTAAAAATTTCAGTTTAAAGAAAAATTGTAAAGCGATATTCTGTGAGCATTCTCAAGTGGTCTTCCTCTTTACTCTTTAGTTAGTAAGGTATACGCAGACTCACTTTTCCTACTTCAGATGTCTTGTTTAGTGTCTAAGTCCACGGAGTTAATAGACGGTACATTAAATGGTATTCAAGAAAAACAATCATTGTAGCTATTAAAATTATTTCTCTGACATTTTACACAGACTTGGAAAACCTTCATTTACCCATTCAGCAAATATTTTTGATTCTTTTACTACCAAAGCAAAACTTGCCTTTTCATTTTGATTTGTAAGTCGTTATAGGCAGGTAGACATCACGTGTGTCTGGTGCTGTGAAGAAAAGTACTGTGTGTAGCTGACACTATCTCTAAGGATGTCTCAGTAGGAGTTCAGAAACACCTAGTGGAGAGCGTTGTAATGTGGCTCTTATTGAAAGCATCACAGATCAGTCAGTATCATGTAATTCCATTACACTTGGGTCTTGTGAACTATTTTAGAGTGGTTGTGTGCTATTCTGCGCCCCTAGTCCAGTGCTTGGCTGGGATCTTTATTCCTTGTGAAGCTGTCTTTCTTTTCTTCTTTTCTTTTCTCTTGTTTTCTTTTCTTTTCATTCTTTTCCTTTTTTCTTCCTTTTCTCTTCTTCTTTTCCTTTCTTTGTTTCTTACCTCTCTTTCTGTGTCTCTCTCTCTCTCTCTTCTTTCTGAGAACAGTTATCACTAGGAAACTCTGTTCTGAAACTTGCTATATAAATTATACTAGACTTGAATTTACAGAGACTAGTCTACCTCTGCTTTCTAAATGCTAAAATTAAAGACTGCTATGCTGGTCTTCTGTGCTTAAGACTTATTTATGTACTTGTACTTACTTACTGTCAGGGGAGAATGTGGGCACACACTTTTGGGGATTCAGTCTTGTCCTTCCATCTGAACTCTGCCTCAGAGTCTCTCTTATTGCACCAATGCATTGCCCAAACAAGCTTCCAACCAGTTCTCCTGACTTTGTCTCCCACATCTCTGTAGGAGTTCTGGGTAATACAAACACAGGTCATTAGATCCAGAGTTTAATGTGAGTTCCAGGAATTGAACTTATATCTTCAGGTTTCCCCAGGAAGCACTTTCACCGTCTGACCACCCCTCACCCCTATTCCTCTTTTCAAACTCGATCTCTGATGATTCAAGGAACTGGACAACAGCACTGGAGAAGAACTCCCAACATACCTTGCATCAACTAAAAGAAAAAGAAGAGTTAACAAGGAGAGAAGCCCGAGCAATAGAGAAAATAGGCTACTTAGTCTGAGTTTCTTATTATGACATGGATGATGTTGATGGCATTGTTTCATAGACATTTTAGAAACCCACAAAGTAGATAAGAACCTACCTGGGTTTTATAGCTAAAAACTTTCTTTTAAAAACAAGTAAGGAAACTGAAACCAAGGGCGAAAGATAACATTCAGGTCTTTTGACCTTTCTCTTTTTTCCATGGGTAAGTCTGAGCTCAAAGTCTCAAAGCAGGACAATACATAAAGGATGGCACAAAACTTCCCCTTCCAATATGAACACTTATTTGTAGGTTAAAACTATGATTAGACTACAATATGCAAGTTGTAACAGCAAACACTCCTAAGCATTTGCCTTTCCTAAAGATTTTGTTTTATTTCATCAGTTGCATCAAAGCTCAAAGGAGCAAGCAAACACGTATGGGGCTTGTCGGTGTCTATAGATCCCTTCACAGAGCAGTAACCAGAGGAACCGAAATTAAATCACTCCCCTGAAGCTTGTAAATGGTTAAATCTAGGGACAATTCTTATGTTCCTAACCTCAAAGCAATAATCTTAAGTACTACGCAGTTTTTATAGTTAACAAACATCAAATCCCCTTCCAAAACTAAGCACAGATAGTAGCCAGCATAATGTCCATGAAAGGCTGGGAAAAATAGGTGAAGTCAATGTGTGAGTTCTGTATTGTGAAACGAACTACCCCAGACAGCGTTTGTGACCTCTTTCTGCAGGTCAGGAATTTTGGTGCAGCCAAACAAAGAACATGGAGTTAGGCTCTTATCTGGATGCCATCTCTATGACAACCAGACCTGAGGTATATCAAGGTCATCTTGAAGGACCTTCTCCAAACTCAGGCAAACAGAAACTGGCAACACTCAGCTCCTCAAGAACTGGAGAAGTGCTTCTCAACCTTCCAATATAAACACTTATTTGTAGGTTAAAATTATGATTAGACCACAATATGCAAGTTGTAACAGCAAACACTCCTAAGCATTTGCCTTTCCTAAGGATTTTGTTTTATTTCATCAACCTAACACAGTGACCCTTTAAAACAGTCCCTCATGTTGTGATGACCCCTCGACCATAAAATTATTTTCACTGTAGTTTTGCAACTGTTATGAGTCGTGATGTAAATATCTGTGTTTTCAGATGGTTTTAGACAACCCTGGAAAAAGGTCGATTGACTTCAAAAGGGGTGCAATCCACAAGTTGAGAACTACTGTACGAGAAGTTTTATGTTGTCATGGGATGGAGTTTTCTGCTCATTTCCATAAAAGCTGCTGATCCACAGACTAGCCTGGGAACAGCAGCAAGCTTCCATTGTGAGCACTAAAGAGAGCCAAGTGGTTTTTGGTAGTCTAATATATGTGGCACCCACCTCTTCTGCTATTTTCTGCTCTTCAGAAGCAAGTCACTAGTCCTGCAGTAGCTCTGATCTCAAGGCTAGTCTGGTCAGTCTTCTAGGACAGCCAGGGCTACACAGAGAAACTGTGTCTCAAATAAACAGAGTATAGAATGATCATCTCAAATGTTCTAAAGCCTAGATTCAAATCCCAGAACCGCAAAAAGTGTATTTAAAAGTAGCCATGTGTCCTCAGAGAATACTGATGTCAGAATACAGAAACTCAGCTGACCCTCATCTGCCCGCCTTGTTCTAACAACATTTCTTTAAAAAATGGCCTTCCCAGCATCCCTGCTATTTCAGGCAGAGAGTAGCATCCGACAGAATGTCTAATCACACAGCATCCCACCTTTGTCTGCAGCTGAGAAGTTCTGTGACTATCCAGGCATCAACTGGATCAAAATCCGTCTCTTTCCAAAACCAAACATTCATTTCAAATATCAGGAAAGGAAATCAGTAGATAGAAATGACTTTTTTGATATGATATGATATGATATGATATGATATGATATGATAAAAAGAAGGTGGTTTCCAGAATCTTCTGAGTGTATTTAAAAATATAACTCAAGATTGCCACTGTCTGAACACAGATGGTTGCAGCTGAGTCAGTTTCCTGAAGGCAATCCAGGGACATCCTGGTTTTTCCCCAGTGCCATTGTGATGATCAAATACAATGACACAGTGGACAATATTGAGTTAGCAACATCATGCAAAATATAAACACAAATTTTGCCAGAATTCCCCTCGGCTACAGAACAGGAAGAAATGTGAGGGGCAGCTCCTTAACAGACACCAGCTCTCTCATTGCTCCACAGGCGTCTCTGCGGTATTAAGGATATATGTGCTAGGTTGTTACTAAAGAGGCCATCAGTAGTCATACTTGCAGTTGATTTGCGAAGGGTGGACTTCAAGGCAGGTCTGTGTTTTAGCATGGGCCTGGCTTGACCACACTGCAGAAATTTTGAGGCAGAGCAGCCTTTGTGGAGTGTTGGAATACCCTGACAGCCTGCACTTCCTTTAGCCACTTGCCTGAATTCAAGGCCACTCCAGTCCCAATGTCCCTGTTGTGTGTGTGTGTCTGACTGGAGAGAAAACACTATGCCTTACCATCTAGGAACTGCCTAAAGCTAAGGTGCCCCAGTGCCCCAGAGGAACACAGTCACCTGTCCCATTCAATGACCTGACAGAACTCTCAATCTGATGTTTTCCCTTTAGAAACAAGATGGCAAGATAGTTTCTTGAGAAGTCATTTAGGTAGACTAAAGCAATCTATAAGGGTCTATTGATTTGAAGGAGATGCGCCCCAAACTTGATTTGTGTGCAGTAAAGTACTTTGGAGGGAGATGTGATTGACAGTGCAGAACACATCGGGGGAACGAGTCAGGCTACCAAGTCTCCATCTGTTGCAGGATGTTTGATCATCCTTTGAACCTTGAGATTGTTATTCACCGAAAAGCCCTGTTGCTAGTTGTAGTGGGGTTTAGCCCTCAGCACACACCTTTAATGAACACAGACACACCTTGTATCCCTCTGGTTGGAGTATAGACATGCTCTTAGTTTATCCTTTTAATCCTAAACAATGAAGGGAAAGTTAATTTGTAGGAGTTTCACCCATGTTTGAAAGTGATGTCTAATTGACTGGCAGACAAAGTAACAAATCAGAGAAAGATTTGACAGAATAGAATATGTCTAATTCTCATGAGAAGAGAGAGGAAACGGAAGCTACTTAAGAGAGGGCAGTACAAAATACAGTTTTAAAGGGACAATGATAGAGAACGGGTTACAGAGAGAGAACAAGCTAGTCACAGGTGAAGACAGAATGAGCCAGAGAATGAGAAGGAGCCAGAAAGTTACAAGATATTGTCAGAGTTAGTTTGAGGCCAAGCAGAATAATTCAAGGGAAAAAGAGAGAAACCAGATTCAATCAGTCATCTTGAAGAAGAGTTTTGAACCAGAAGAGGTGAGTTGAACCAGCCAGCTGGAGCTCAGAAAGAACTAGAAAGAGTGAGTTTATTCAGCAGTAAGTCTCAGAGGCTGAAAAGATTCTAGGCCTAGGTTAGATTGTAGAGAAGCTAGAAGCTTCTAGAACTAGGCCTAGAATAGCAAACGGAGGCAGTAGGCCTTGGAGACTAACAATCTCTGGACAATAGAAGTTACCTTTCCGCTATTCTGCACAGAGGTACAGGAGAGTGGATTTTGGAAAAATCTAGAGTGAGACAGGTAACTACAGAAATGAAATGAAAAACAGACTCATGTTCTAGCCAATATCTGTCCCTGCCCATGATTTATGTACCCCATGATACCTGTAAACACTACCCAACATATTATGAGATTGTCTGCCTGTCTCTGTTTCTATCTCTGTATCTCTCTGTCTCTCTCTGTCTCTCTCTGTCCCTCTCTGCCTCTCTCTCTCTCTTTCTCTCTCATTCTCTCTCTCTCTCTTATAACTCAGTTGCATGGTTCTCCAGAACAAAGTTACAGGCAATGATATCATGTCCATCATGTCCCAGTGTCACAAGGTTGAATGCCCACAAGACTTTGTGTAACATATAAACTCAAACAGACAAAAATATATATTGTTTGAAGCAGGTTATTAGGAAGAAACATGATACCTGAGTGTTGTAAGAACTTTGAAAATCTCCTATCTGTACTGGCTGTTTAGTGTCAAATTGATACAAGCTAGATTCATCAGAGAAGGAGCCTCAGTTACAAGTTTCTGCTATAAGGCATTTTCTTACTGATCAGCATGTGGGGGAGTTGGGGGGGGGCAGCCACTGTGTGTGGTACCATCTCTGGCTGGTGGTCCTGGGTTCTGTTAGGATGCAGGCTGAGCAAATCAGGGGAAGCAAGCCAGTAAGTAGCAACCTCCATGGCCTCTGAATCTGTTCTACCTCCAGGTTCCTGCTCTATGAGTGCCTGTCCTGACTTCCTTTGGGGATGAGCAGCAATGTAGAAGTGTAAGCTGAAGAAACCCTTTCCTCCCCAACTTGGTTTTTGGTCATGTGTTTCACTGGTGCAGTAGTAATGTAAGCTAAGGTGATATCTCACCAAATATGTCCTGCTTACCATTAGGGTTTTGAGATTGCTTTTGGCAATCCCACAATTGACCAGCAATAGTAATGGTGTTGTTCTTCTCATGAGAATCAAATAGTAACAAAAATAGGAACCCAAATGGCTGTCTCTAGTCATATAATAATGCAGAATCACAGGAGACACTAGGAAAAGATAAAGCAACAATTTCAAATCTGTGGCTGGAATAGTGGATACAATGTGTATTAACAAAGTAAGTCATATGCTGGCAAATTAGGAAAACACACGCAGATTTGTTGATTTAGAGAATGCACATCTGTGGAAGGTTAGAGTCACTGTGGAAAGCATCATTTAAAACACACAACACTAGGGCTGAGGATGAAGGGAACAGAACAGCATGGAGCCCGAGCTTCAGCTGCCAGCGGAGCTAATTTTAAAATAACAATATAGCATTAAATATTGCCAAGGAGACTTTGCTGAGCTTCTTGATACAGTCATAAGGATCCTCTCCCCCACCACCACCAAAAAAAAAAAAAAAAAAAAAAAAAAAGAAAAAAAAAGAAAAAAAAGAAAAAGAAAAGCTTGTCTTATTGTTTGTTTGGTTTGGTTTTTTCATTTGTAACCCTAACTGTCCATTTTATTACTCTAAGCATGATCAAGAAAATAGTTTGCTTTTTCATACAAATAGACAATGCTACATCCTGAATGCTATGCATTCTGAAAAATAATTCGAGATTTTTCAATGTGAAGCAATTCCCAACTAGTTTGAAAGAATTTTGATCATCTTCATAAATCATAAATTTGACACAAGGAAATTTAAATTAAATATCACTTGAGCAGCTGTATTTTTATAAACCAGATAAATACACTTCAATGTATTCAAATACAGCACACACTAGTGTTCTTAAGTATATAGTATTATCTGTTAGTTAGTTTGTTTGTTTTTCAAAACAGGTTTTCTCTGTGTCACCATGACTGTTCCGGAACTTCTCTATAGACCAGGCTGGCCTTGAACTTAGAGATCTGCCTGTTGGGATTAAAGTTGTGCACCACCACCACCCAGCCCCTAAATCTGTAGTATATAAAAATAAGCTAATTGTTTTCATCATTATTAACAATGTGGGGTATAAGCATATGGGGATGGGCGGGGGGTGGATTAGGGGAGTGTTGAGACCAACTGGGTCTACACCTCCAGCCAAAGCTATATAGTTAGACCCTGTCTCCAAAACAGTTCCTGGTACCCAAGTCAAGGAGCCAGAGGTGACTCTCAACTACCTGTAAGTCCAGTCCCAAGAGATCTTATCTCTTCTGCTGGCTGCCATGGAAACCACAGTCATGTCCATATAAGCATAAGTGTGTGCACATTATTAACATTTAAAACAGCCTTTTAACATTAATAAGCAAACTACTACACAGCCAAGGTATTAACACAACGCTCTAACCAAATGAGAGTAGGAAGTCCTTTGAAATAACTATTGAGTTCAGAGATGTGGCAAACGCACTCAGCAAGATGTCATTTGTAGGCTCTTAATGGGAGGTTTATTCCTTAAACAAGGAAGGGAATTGAAACAACAGACTGGCTGGTGGGCTGAGAGATCCTTTCCACTGCCCTATCCCAATACTTTACCTCTGTGAGACGTAAACTAAAAGCGTTTAAGTGTTTAGTCATCTATAACAGCTAAACAGAGTGTTCGTTCCCTGTCTGGGATCTGAACACTCTGTCCCTGTCTGACAATGCTGAAGCAATGCATTGGAAAACTGAAGAGTGCTTCTAAAGTCAGCTCACCTGATAGCTTTACCGATTTTTTTTCCAGCTAGAGGTGGAGTTGAGTGAAATATAACGGCTTCAGAAAGAAAATCAAAAGTTCTGAAACTTTAAATTTAGTTATTAGTATAGTGACTTACACAGAAGGCAAATTTCCTCCAAGAAAATGGTGTCTTCCGAGCACTTTGAATAGGAAAAGCCCCCACAGCAAGGGCTTCTCTTAGGAAAAGCTTCCAGCAGCAATGGCTTCTCTTCTGAGCAGTCTATGTCTAAGGTCTGGGTCCTCCTCTCTGAACTCTTTGACCTCAGCCGGTTCTCTTTTGCAAAAGTCATTAACGTGATTAGACCCTGAAAGGAGGATTACCATGTTAAGGTTGTTTTTTCTTACTCAGGAGGACCCCACTAGCTTTGAACCTGACACACACCCTATTAATCCCACAAGGTCTTCTGTCTGTCTGGGTGACTTTCTCACAGAATCCTCCAATATGAGTTTAAAAGGCATAAATCACTGGATTAAACTTGTAAGGAATGATGAAAGCCGAAATTGTGTATGTACACGTGGTGGGACAAATGGACCCTTTTATTATTTAACCTGGATGAAAGCAATAAATTTGAAACAGGTTTTGCTGACAATATTGGTAATCCTGAGCAGATTTTCGAAGTGTTTTTTGAATGAACTCGGGGTTTGTCCAGTAATCACTTGAATTAAAGGAAGGCTGGATAACTCGAACAATCTGCAAAGTATCATGTTATTTTCCAATTTATCTTTTTTTTTTTTTTTTTTTTTTGCAAGAAAAGGAAGATATCTTTGGCAAATAAGATCAGAAATCACATCCATCATTTCATTTATTTTGTACGTTGTTCTTGAGGTCAGTTCATAGTTGAGTCACAGATTGTTCTGCCCTGGATTGTTAATGCGTAGTGGTATAGATTTCTCAAGTAATCACAGGTACCATATGTATGTATATTTCATATACACACACACACACACACACACACACACACACACACACACACACATATGTACACTGTAGCTGTCTTCAGACATACACCAAAGGAGGGCATGGGATTCCATTACAGATGGTTGTGAGCCACCATGTAGTTGCTGGGAATTAAACTCAGGATCTCTGGAAGAGCAGTCAGTGCTCTTAACTGCTGAGCTAACCCTCAGCCCCAGTACCAAGAAGCAATTCAGTAGGAGCCTCTTCTTGTCTGTCTTTTGCCCATCTTGGAATCTGGCTGTAGAATTCACTGCTTTCTGACTTACCCCCTTTTTCCCTTGTTAATGGCTTTCTTTCTTTTGATTAATAATATTTGTATACATTAATTGTATAAAATAGCAAGTTTCGGGATGAAACTTCCACACCCATATATACCCGACTTTGGTCCTGTTCACCTCTCTGTCTCACTTGCTCCCCAGGCCGCCCCTCCTACTGGGCATTTTCTCTTCTCAAATAATCCTCCTTCACTTTCACATCTTTCTCTTTGTAGATCTAGATTCTCTGTGTGAGAGACAAGGTGGTATTTGTCATCCTGGGTCTGACTTTAATCACTTAAAATGATAGCAAACTGCCATAGTCAAGTCAGTTTGTCTGTGTTGTATAGGTTAAAAGTCCTCTTAAAATCTATTATAACTTCAGTTAGATCGAAAGAAAAATCCTGAAAAATGTTTAGGTCAAAGTTCAAAGTCAATTCTAATATTATCTAACTGTGAATAATTCTTTTGTAAAAATGTGACATTTACTTACTCTTTATTTAGTACGGTATGTGTTTGTGTGTGTGTGTGTGTGTGTGTGTGTGTGTGTGTGTGAGAGAGAGAGAGAGAGAGAGAGAGAGAGAGAGAGAGAGAAGGAGAGACTCGGTTTTCTCCCACCATCATGTAGGTCCTGAGAATTTAAGTCAGCTTCTCAGGCTTGGTGGCAAGTCCCATTAACCATCTCTTGAGCCACCTCTTTGGCAATTCATTTTGATTTTTTATTATTAAGAGTTGTAGCTGGGCAGTGGTGGCGTACGCCTTTAATCCCAGCACTTGGGAGGCAGAGGCAGGCGAATATCTGAGTTTAAGGCCAGCCTGGTCTACAGACTGAATTCCAGTACAGCCAGGGGGCTATACAGAGAAACCCGGTCTCTAAAAAAAACAAACAAACAAAAAACCCAAAAACAAACAAACAAAAAAAAAGAATTGTTGTGCTGGTTAGCAATTATTATATGCCAGGGTTTTAAACTCATCTCAATGAAGTCATAATTCCAAGACACAGAAATAATTACATCACTACTTTTATAGATACAGACTAGTCCTGTGTTCACAAGGAACCAATGGCAGAAGCAGAGTTCAGTGCAGCTCGGTCTGGAGTTGAGCACGGTGGTACACAGGCTTAGACTGAGAAAGGTTCCGGACTCCGTCCTTACTCCTCTCCGATGCCTATCAACTGCTGATTAAGAAATTATTCTAAATGTGAATGTTTAACAAAGCTCACTGTACTCACTGTACTGCAGACCCACTGTAGATTCTGTGGGTCTGGAATGGAGAAGTGATTTCACTTGAGGTACTTGCACAGTCTTGTAGGAGATTGACACCAGCATGTCAGATGATGGACTTTCAGGATGATGCTGTCGTGAGCACTTTGCAGGAAGGCTCAGGAAAGCTCAGGAATGCCTTAGCTGTAGGCAGAAAGCATTGTTTGCTGTATAGACCTTTCCAAAGAGCTCTGCCATCAACAGAGCAGCTGGCTCCTTCAAAGCAGGATAGAAGTCACACTTTCTCGGACGACATTTTGCCTTCAAAACTCACCCTCTGTAATTCCTGTAACGACCTATTGACTCTGTCGTCAGCCATGTTCCGTGTAGGATGAGACTGTACAAGATCATGGGCATTGGGAAGTCAGAATTATGTGAACCAGTTTGGAACCCAGATAGGATAACCGCTGAAATATATTACATCCTAAGCAAACTCAATGTTCCCAGCATAAAATTCATTACTAGAAAAGTTAGACTTGCTGTAGACATGTTGGTTTCTCACGTCTGCACTTACAGATACAGAACAAAGGAACGCTGCCGCGAAGTCCCATAGACCTTCACTCTACTGATTCGGATCTTTAATACCCTTCAGAGCAGAGAATATTACTTTTATTAGATAAAAATTCCCAGAATAATATTCATATCGTATTCAAATATAGGACAAAATTGTATCCAGAAGGAGATATTAAAATTTTCCCCTGGTTATCAATCATTTTGTTCTCACCTAAATTATCATTCTACTTAGCACAAATTACCAAGGGCTGTCTAGACAAGAAGTCAGCATATGAGTTTTTCACATGGCCAGATAAACATTTGCAGGTTTGTAGACAATTTAGTTCTACTCAAATCTGCCGTTGGGGCACAAAACCTGTAATAGGTTGTAGAAAAGACACGATTCACAGCTGGTCAAAATAAAACTTTATCTGCAACAATAAGATAGCAAGGCTGAGACGGGGACTTAGTGGTGAGCTGTGTGCTTGAGTTGCACTAGCCCTGGGAAGAATACTGAGCACCAAAATAGTAAGGTTAGTGACAATGATAGCAATAACGGAGTAAAGGAAACAGGGTGCCTCTCAAGTCCATAGCTTATCAAGCCAACATTGAAACCAATTTGACTTGTGATCAGTTATTACCTTGATTCCAAGTGATTAAAATTACATTTAATTCTAGGTGGCAGAACCATCATGTGTGTCCTGACTGCAGACTTCCAGGAAACTTTGCAAAATGTTCAAGATAGAAAAGATGCACACAAGTACATGCATGTGCACACACACACACACACACACACACACACACACTAGATAAAAATAAAGAATTTATACATCAAATTATAACTCTAGAAGCACTAAGTCATTCTAGAACTTAAATTAAATTGGGGGGTGGCGTTTTGATGATTATTTCTCTCTGTTTCGTGAGTATGTCATAATCTGGCTGACCTGGAGTCCCCTAGACTTTGTATTACTCCAGCCCAGAGTAAGCATTCAATAAATATGTGTGTTAAGCGACGCAAAACCCTATTTAAACTCCTTTCAACCACGTCTCTGCCCCACCCCCAGTCCTTTTCCTTGTATTTTTCAACAAGGTTTTCAAGGCCTCTGATGATAGATGAAGCTCACTGTTGGCTGCTTTTAAGAAGTCATCCAACAAAGAATAAATGGCAGGTAAGACACAGCTATTGGAAGGTAATTGAAGGCGTAAAGACTTAAAAACAAATTGAAAAATTATAGAACAAAATGAACATTGACTTCAAATAGACCGGCTAACAGGAGCAACGAGGCATCAGATAATAGAGTAATTGGTGAGGGATTTATTGGCTCTGACAACACTGTTAAATACCAGTTCAATTTAGTCCGCCTCGGTTTTATTTCTGTTATTTTTACTTTGAGGGCAGTGAGGTTTTTTGTTTTTTTGTTTGTTTTTAAACCCACATTCTAATGTGGTTAGACCCACAGCTTAAACAAATCTACAGCAGCGTTTATCACTCATTTAAACAAATATGCTTCTATTTACTGGATCTTTATTATGTTTAAGAACCAGGTAGACACTGGTAATTAAGATCTGGACATGTCCTTAGGGTGCCAGAGGCTGACAGAGATGCAGGAATGTAACACAGGCACAGTAAAGCCAGGTCGTAGCATCAGGAGCTGTGACACTCACAGCCAACTTGACTCCACATTGAACATTTGAATCAACCTGGAGTGTGACAGGTCTCTATGCCTCCAATATTTTCATGTTTCAGAACAAAAGCAAAAGCTACGAATTCATGGATACTTTTACTGGAGTATACTGCTTCATAATTATAATCTTGAGAATGCTTCTTGTTAATTCCAGAGATTGTACCCAGGCCTTATGCACACTAGGCAACCATTTTCTCACTAGCTATATCCCCAGCATATGTAAATGGAAATTATTAATAATTTTACGGGAGATGTCTCATAAGGGGGTAAATTATTTTGTAGAATTAAACCTTCTCGTCCTTCCCTGAAGAACTTTTCAGTGCTTATAACATGATAATGGGGGGTCATGGCACCGTAGGAGGGCAAATACTATTTGGGTTACAAAGGCATTTGCTGGAGACGTGAACCTTTAAGGAAGCAACTGAAACTTGGCAAGATGTGGACATTTCTTAGAACAGTTTGTGGAATGCTTTTAAGTATAATTAAATTTGCTTAACCAAATAGTATCTATTGTATTGTAGGAAAATGATATTAGCCAATGCCTCTGTGTGTGTGTGTGTGTGTGTATGTGTGTGTGTGTGTATTAAACCAAGGGTCTTGATCACTGAGCATACTAAGTATTCAGTCTATCCCTAATCAGTCTAAGTATTCAGTGAGCTACAACCTTATCAGTTTAATTTCTGATTTTATGATAAAAGTACCTGAAGCTAGATATTTTTTGTTGTTTTTTTGTTTTTTTTATTTTGTTTTGTTTTGTTTTGTTTTTAAGATTGACACAGAGATGTTGCCTAGGATCTATCCTCTCTTCAGGTCATGACCCCAGTCACTAAGTTCTTTCTACTAAGCTCCTCCTCTTAAAGTTCCCCTTCCTTCCATCATGACACCTGCCACAGGTGGGATTGTTCCTGTGTGTGAACCTCCGGAACCCACTCATCTGTGTCCGAGTCACCATAGACACCCTTTTAAGGTGAGATGCCCTGTGGTTACACAACAGGGCAGTTTTGCATAGTTCTTGAACTATGCATCTTTCAAATCCCAAAGTGGTTCATTTGTTCTTTTAGAGGAAGCTTATGTCTGTGATCCCAACAAAAGCTCATCCTTGGCTGAGAACTGAGTGGGAGCTGGGGACAATAGTGACCATCCTGACAGAGAGTGGAGGAGTCTGTGCTATCACTCCTGGGAGCTACAAGAGATGAGAAGCCCTGAGCACCAAGCCGCTCAGCTGAGGCGGCCCTCTGTCCCTCCCCAGCCTTCCCTCCTCCTTAGGTCTTCATAGCTTTGTGTTTAAACTCAACTGTCTCCCTCCCTCCTCCACTTCTCTCTGTCCTCCCTCCCTTCCTCCTCTCTCTGTCCTCCCTCCC
>JANHMN010000001.1:9793680-9852038 GCA_030674055.1 Rhabdomys pumilio
TCAGCCTCAGCTACACACGGGTGGGGGGTTGGGGTGGAGATGGGGCTAATACCAACGGGGACTCCATGAGCCATCCTCAACTGAGAGCTTATTCTATCTCTGCATTGTCTGTGGAAGGAGTTCTTTTCTAGACAAGATTTGAATTACATAACATTTTTCTATACATTCAACACCTTCAGTTTTGGGTTTGCTGTATTGTAAGGTGGTGTCTTAGTCGGTGTTTCTATTCCTGCATAAATAACATGACCAAGAAGCAAGTTGGGGAGGAAAGGGTTTATTCAGCTTACATTTCCACATTGCTGTTCATCACCAAAGGAAGTCAGGACTGGAACTCAAGCAAGTCAGGAAGCAGGAGCTGATGCAGAGGCCATGGAGGGATGTTACTGGCTTGCTTCCCCTGGCTTGCTTAGCTTGCTTTCCTATAGAATCCAGGACTACCAGCCCAGCAATGGCACCACCCACAACGGGCCCTTCCACCCTTGATCATTAATTGAGAAATGCCTTACAGCTGGATCTCATGAGGTATTTCCTCAAGGGAGGCTCCTTTCTCTGTGATAACTCCAGCTTTTGTCAAGTTGACACACAAAGCTAGCCCGTACAGATGGGTTCTCTATAGCGCATCCCTAAGGAAACCCAGATTATAGTTTTAAGTAGTTAAAGATGCCTATCATGCATAGCCTGCCTGTCAATACACCTAGTTGGTGGGTCTTTGGAGCATGGATTCTGCTCACAGTCAGACCAGAAGGAGACTGTGTTGATAGGAGGAAGGTCATGAGAGTCTTGATGAAACTGTAACTGTTGAGTTGAAGGATGGAACGTAAGTCTGTGGGACAAACACAGATGTAGAGGTCAGAATATGGGCACAGCACACCCAAACCTGGGAGATGACCCTGAATAACAGAGAGCCTGTATAGTCAGAAGCATGGAGGACGTGAGGAAGTAACTTGCAGTATCTTATTCTGTAGTGGGATATATTTAAATCTCCAACCCGAATAGGACCAGTCAATGAAAACACAACTCAGTAATTATGAATAAATTCTGTAAGCCTGGATTGGGCAGATACCCCTACACTACTCTGTTCCCCAGCTATGAGACCCTTATAACTTGTGGATTTTCCAGACCCTTCCTCCTCCATTGTCTTCCTCCAGCCCTCCAGTCATCCTCTCTAGTCCTCTCTCTCCTCTCTTCTCCCCAGTCATCTTCTCTCTCTTCTCTCCCCAGTCATCGTCATCTCTGTCGTCTCTATCCTCCATTGTCTTCCTCCTCTGTCGTCCTCTCCCTGCTCTCGTCCCACCAACCTTTATATCTCCACCTCCCCTCCTTTGCCCAATCACTGGCTCCAGCCTTTACTTTACAAATTAAGATGGCCAGAAGGTTCACTAGAAATTACCTGTGTAATGACTCACATCTCCTCTGCAGCCCTTCCCGGGACAGGGGAATTAGTATCAAAATACAAGGCCCGGACTATCCACACTATTATTCCTCCAGACAGCTTACCTAAATGGATACACTGCTTGGTGTGTTCAGCCTAAGGTGAAATCTAAGAAAAGGGACTCTGTTGCAGGAAGAGGGTGGGGCCGAGGCAGAGGAACAAAGGGTCCTGGAGATAATATCACTCGAGATAATTATTTCAAAGATATAAACAATTTGGGAATATGTCTGTACATGTTTTGTTTGTAAGTTTTTAATAATAAGTGTGTGGGGGTGTCTATAACTGAATTAGTAAAAAGTCATTATTCCTAAAGAGTCCACCTCCTAATTCCAAGCCTCAGATAATACCGTAAACCTTCTATTATTCATTTACATTTTAAAAAATGAAGAGATCAAACAGGGACCTACAGAACAATGTTTTGTGTTGTTTTTAAACGTATTACAGATACTTTACAAAGATGTCTGTGGGAGGCTCTACAGGATTAGGCAGGGAACCATCTAACACACACTGAATACTTTGCAGGAAGGGGGTGACGCTGGCATACGAAAATGAAAATTGTGTAATCCACAGAAGGAAGGCAAATCAGGGATTGGTTACTGACCAGAAGCAGCACCTGCTTTGTGGAAATTAAAACCGTGTATTAGGCGGTCCTGACTTAATTGCCATATGGGGTGAAGCCCAGTCTCTCATGTAAAAGGGTCCCAAATTATAATTGGGCATCATGGATTAAAATTCAATACCTGAAAATTTCCTCAGAAATGAATAGGCGCCCGGGACAGACTGCCGGGCCCAGTACAATGTGCTTCCCGCAGCTGACACCGGAGCTACTTTATTTGGCACCCAGTGAAGTTCCCAAGTGCTCTTTAGGGGCATTCAGCTGCCGAGGGCTTTATTTTTTTCATTCATTCCGTATTATGCTGCCAGTAGCAGATCCAAAGAAGTCCCTGAATCAGCTCTATGGATGAAATTTTCTCAGGCTGAGCGGTGGAGAGGCAACTAGACTTACTTAGGAGAGATCGTGGGACCTCTCCGGCAGCAGCGACACCTCGAATAGCAACAGCTTTCTAAAATGTCATTCAACAGGAAATTTGGGGGACAGGCAGGATAAAAATGAACATTAAAGCACTCCCAAAGCCTATGCCATTTAGCCAGGGGTAAAAAGTTTTAATGAGAATTAGCTATTTTTCCGTTATCACGCAACTTCCAGTATCTATTGCCCAAATAAGGCTTGCGGTCTCTGCACACACCTACTGCTGCTAAGTCCAGGCATGCTCGCCGCTCACTTTGTGTTATATTTAGCTCTCTTTAGGTGCTTAGTTTTTTATGCAGCTAGAAGAATAAAAGGCAACACATTCAATATCTCTGCTTTTATAAGCACTGATGCCCAGCGCATTCTCCGAATCAGAATGTTTTCTTCTTTCTGTCAATTCTATTAAGAATTTCTAATTATAAAATCGTCTCGCATCCTCCCCCATGCAGGTATAGAAGCTGCAGGAACTGTAGTCATTCAAGCAGGGTCACGGCCCTGTCTGAGGATGTACAAGTGAATGTAACGTGTTCTCCCAAACCGAACGGGCTTTTTAAAATGTGGTTTCCCCAACATATTTTTTATTTAATTTTCTGGAGAGGTTTAAAGGTCGTGGGTTTTATTATTGTTTTGCTTTTGTTTTAGGACAACTTTTGCACGTTTCTGTGGTACTAATTATTTTATATAAATCACTGTTCACAGCAGGACCGAATGGAGTTATTGTCAGGAAGGAGTTAAGTTACATTTCCATTAAAATCAGGAGCAGTGGCTAATGATTTCAGTTCAAGCTAGATTTGATCTAAACAGGAAGTATATTTGGCACTTACCCTAGAAACCTAAGGCTCTCTCTCTCTCTCTCTCTCTCTCTCTCTCTCTCTCTCTCTCTCTGTTTTTCTCTCTTTAAATGCTTCTTGTAAGTCAGAGACTAGAAAAAAAATACAGATTTTTTTTTCAGTTCCTATTTTTGGGAGAAATTGGTGTAGCTACAGTAGAATCCTTAATAGACATATAGAAATATAAAATAATTAACAGACGAAGTTCTGGTTTAGTGTTGATATCAAATTTTACAGCACAAGATGAGTTATTTTACCCAAATAAACCGGCACAGCTGTTTCCATGCACCTCTCAACCATTTTTCTTTTTTATTATTGAAATATTAAAGTTTATTAAACAGTGAGGTGTGGCCTCCCATGTGCCCAGGGCCAGCATGAGTCGCCTCACCTCTGCTCTTAGGCACTTTGTAAGTCTCAGCTCTTAGACACACTGTGTGTCTCATCTCCACCAGCACCCCAGTCTCAGCTCTTAGCCACACTGTGTGTCTCATCTCCACCAGCACCCTAGTCTCAGTCTAGACATAGAATGCAAATGCCAGAGCAGTTCAGCATTCACTAAGCCTGCCGGTGGAAGTTTATCATGATGTTTCCCATCTCTAGTGCGTTTACCTAGAAGGTGGAAACAGAGGGTTCCTGGGAGTTCAAGGCCATGCTGGGTTACATAGTGCGTTCCAGCTCAGCATGGACCACGTGAGACATTTTTATCACATACATGCACACGCACACACACATACACAGATTTATTTTAAACCATCTGGGGCTCAATGTCAAGCTACTTAGGAGACCATATTGCTGAGGAAGGGTGTTCCCTTCCACCTTGCCACAATATGGGCAAGGTGGGACTTGAGCAAAATCACACGTAAGCACTATACATTTGAGGATCCAGATATCTCTCCCCAGAGCTTTCTGGAGAGCTGATGTGCTGTGTCTGACCAGTGGACTCCCAGGCATTTACACCCACCAGTCTGAACTCTAACCTTCCCAGCCTGACTCCCTGCCTTCTTCTTCTTCTTTTTTTTCTCTCCTTATTTATTTTTGCCTGTCTATAAATCATACATAATAATAGTTCCCACATCATAGCTTGTTAGAATTTTAATGACAGCCTCCAAGGACAGGTGCCAGTTAAATGAAACATATAATTAAAATTTGTGCTATTCTAAAATTGGGTTACTTGGCAATAAGCAAATCACAGACGACCTCCATTGAGATGATGGTACGAAGCCCTTATCCGGGTTACGGGGTGTGCAGCAGATTCAATCTGCTCCTGCCTTTGCTAGGAGCCAAAAACGTTGATGGGATGTGCAATTGTACTCACCCAAATTTCAGGTGCTTCCACTCAGCACCTGGACACATGCTCGGCAGCTTGGGGCTATGGCGAACGAACGGTGTAAGTGCTGCTGATTAACCCAATAATTTGGGTGAAGGGTATCTGTTTACCAAGCAATTTATTTAGGCATGTGTGCACATGTGTGCATTGTGTGTGTGAGCAGTTATCACCCCTATTTGATCAACCAAGCCTCTTTTTATATCACCAAGTGTCTGTTTAGCCTCCAATTCTTCCTCTCTAAGAAATAGAAAGAGAAGATATAAGTCTCAGTTTCCATCTTGGCTTAGACTTGATCCTGTGTCTCAGGTTTGTCATTCCTGACAAGGATATCACTTTTCTATTCGGAGTACTCTTTGAAGTGTCTTCACTTGCGTGGTCTTCCAGGAATCTGGTACTTCAAGTCTAGCTTTCTGATCCTGTGACTAGTCCTGTTCTTTCTCCTCTTCAAACTTTTAGAACTCTATCCAGACCCTGTACCACCTGGCTGCTAGAAACATGGATCTCCCCTGGTTTGGAGAAGTCATAATCCTTGTATCTGAGGCTCTGTGTGGGTCTGTTCCTGGTCCCACTAGTAGCCACTGAGAGGACTGCTCTTTTGTTTGTTTGTGGTTTGTTTTGTTCTGCTTTTTGAGATAGGGTTTTTCTGGCTAGCCTGGAGCTCCGAAATCTACCTGCTTCTGCCTCTTGAATGCTGGGATGCTCCACCACCATCCTCTGAATGCTCTTAAACTGGTGAACTGAGGGAACCTTAAATCTGTGGGTTGCCCATGTTTATCCAACGTGGATCTTGAGCGGTACCATGCTCTCATATACAATGCTCTCAGAAGGCATGGCTTTTGACCCATTCTCTTCTATTGTTTGGTTAGGCTCCTTGATGACGCTCACTAGCAGACACACCAGCTAGATGGTCTTTGTTCTGCAACTGAACCTATAGAACCTAGTGGTACCTTTACATAGACTCCAATGTTAAATGTAAGCCTCTGCAAACTAGCACTTATAGAAGGAGGTTTTCATTTCCCAAACCCACTCACACACAATATTCCTCAGCTATGAAATTCCTGCCCTTCACCCCGTGTTTATGTATTTCCATTTCAAATCTTTCCTTTCTCCATGTCTTTGAGGCACTGGGATGGCGGTGGAGCTTCTTGGTTGTTTCTGTTCAACCTGTTGCACTTTTATCTTTAAGTTATTTAAATGTCCCGCTATTCCCACCTCACCACGTGGCTGCTTCATTCTAAGGCACGTGCCACAGAAAGATTTCCTTATATATTTCATTTAATTTCTCTTTGAATAAATCTGTCTTTTAAAAAAAATGTAGTAAAAGGTCCCAACCATTGGGAGAGTGTCAAGGGTGGATTGATAATTGCTTATCAAGTTTTCATTCTCTTTTCAAATCATATGGAATCTCGTGCTTTGCATGAACCCAAAGCTGAGCATGAGGTTCCCTGTCAGGAAATAAGTGACAAGGGCTATTACATGTTTAGGACCATTAGAATCTTATACCCTGATTTAGCAAGCGAACCTTATAAACCTGGATTACTTTGTGATAGGTATGCAATGAAGAAGTTTGTTGTGAAATGACCACCCCTCCACACTTTCTCTCTCTCTCTCTCTCTCTCTCTCTCTCTCTCTCTCTCTCTCTCTCCCTCCCACTTTCCCTCTCCCCTACCCCACTTTACACATAGCCCTTGGTGGTCAGAGAAAGAAAACAAGACAGAATTTGGGCACCTGTAGTCTGGTGTAAAAGGTAAAGACCATGACAGGGAAGCAAAGAGAAAGTCTCACCTCTCTGTGTGTTACCTTTGCTGATGAGAGCTGACTTTTGTCTGACGTCAGAGCTAGCTCATTGGAACTGTCACAATACTAAACCTCTCGCACTAGTTACTAAGTCACTCTTGTCTATGTTTTAATATATTCGTAATAAATAGCAGAATGTGGTTGTCACGTTGTTAATGAAACAGTTTTAACATAAATAATTTAGGAACTACAGTAAGTGTCTTTCGGATTCAGTGTTCCTGTGAACTAACTCTTTTCCTTCCAAACCTTATCTTTTATACCCCTGTGAGCACATCATGGAGACAATGGATCCTCTCTATAGAGGAAAGGCAGGAGGTGACACATTCTAAAATGACAAGAACGATTTTCAGAACCGTTTTTAACAGAATTTCAAAACAACATTAATAACAGTCAACAAGCCCCACCTGTTTTTGTGATGAAAGTCAAACAGAATTGTAGTCTATAAAGAGGGATAATTACTTAACTAACCAACCTGGTGCAGTTCATTATTTTCCTATTGCACATTTACATAGTTTCCCCTTTGTAACACATGCATAATTTGATTTTTCAATATGACCTACATATGATACTTGAAGAGACATGTAGAAAATGTTCTCTAGCTCCTTCCTGTTAAATCGATGTCTTTTTCTTTTTGAGGCCAAATGTGCTTTCCTCAATACTTAGCTTAAGACGGAAGGCATGGAGGCTGATGAGGGAACCAGGTGACTGTCTAACATCAGTGAGTGTCTGCCCACAAATGTTCCTTCTACAAGAGGAAGAATACCCCCCCACACACACATCAAGGAGTCTGGGAATTGCTTCTGTGGTCTAGCCACTGCTAACATACCCAGGCTCTCATAAACAAACCCTCCCCCACATTAACGAAAATCTTTGGGACAAACACACACACACAGAAACACACACACACACACACACACACACACACACACACACACACAGAGAGAGAGAGAGAGAGAGAGAGAGAGAGAGAGAGAGAGAGAGAGATGCATGCCATGAGACTAGAAAGAGAGCTAACAGGAGGAATAGATCAGCCAGGTAAGGAGAGAAGCATGTGTGGTTAACAGGAGATGATTATGACAAAAACACCTCATATATATGTATGAAAATGTCATAATGGAGCTTTTATTATACACAATTACTATTTGCTGATAAAAAAATAAGTAAAAAATTGAGGAAAGGAGTAGTCTGGAATATTCAAATTCTGTCAAGAAAAAACTTGCAGAGTTTCGTGAACCTTAAAGATCTAAAGCCATAAAAAGGAAAGGAATGTTTCCATCTCAAAGAACACCAACCGCACTGCATCCTGGTCTTTGCTGACAGGATGCTTTCTTCTCATTCGCTTGGGTCCATTGTAGTCACAGATCATTGGTTGGCAAAACCAGAAGACATTCTGCACAAACAAGCCTGACACTGGTCCTTGTCATTTATTACACACAGGTAGCGTTTTAACCCTATGGTGGGGAACAGTTTTCAGTTTAGTCCTGGTGACTGGCACTCAGTCTTGAGAAATGCCCCACTCCCATACTAACAGGCACCTGCAGACAGATAGTTTAACTGACAGCAACAACTCAGAATTAAGTTCGGAGGAAACATTTGACTATAGAAACAAACAAACAAACAAACAAACAAACAAATAGTCCAAATCAGTCTCCGCCCTCCAGTTTCATGTGTAGAGTACAAACAGAACATGAACTCTCTTTTGTGTCCACAAAGAGACAGCTTTCTTTTTCCTCTGAAGGGTGTTCAAAATATGTTATTTTAAACATTAACCCCTAAGTAAAATACAATACTCTCCAAAGTTATTTTTTTCATATTCAGAGCCTGCAGATACCATTCTAGACTCTGATATTCTCCGGAGATGCATTTAAGAGCTTAGGGAAGTCTTTAAGACATTCTCTGTGAAGAACGTGGAGTTCTTTTTTAAAAATTTGTGTTTCTATGTGGCCAAATCACTCCGTTGTTACAAATGCTGTGTGTAACATTACCAGATTGTCTGGCATTCCGTTTTGGGTTTGGGTTTTTTTTTTTTTTTTTTTCAGAGGATACTGCACGGTTAAGCATTGAAAGCATGAATATAAGTGTTCAAACTGCTTAAAATATTTTGTAACCATAAATTATTATACAAAAATATTTTTCAAGTAGATAAAAAGAGTTGTCAATTTTGTCTAGTGAATGCCTCATAAGGGGCTCGTTTGTGGTTGAAAACTGAATAAAAGCAGTAAATTAAGACCAGACTTAACCAGAGAGAAACTGTAATCCGCTGCAGATTCCCTTGCTGAATGAAGTATTGTTATGTGGATTTACCCCCTTTGCTTGTACAGTTAACCGGTCACATCTGTGGCCGAAGTGCTGTCTCTGCTCACAGGCAGAGTAGGCTCTGAAGCGTGAGGATGCAAGCTAACACTGAGTTGTGATCACGGTGATAAGTAGAGGAGACTGAGAACTATCCCACAAGGCTGCAGCTGAAAGGACAGAGGGCCTAATGCATCTGAACTGTTGTTCTGAGGAGGGAGGGCCACCGGACAGGGAGTGCAGTCTTGGGAGACTGTCAATAACACTTCAGGTGTCAGTTATCTCATGATAAGACAGACCAAACGACCAAGAGAGGCAAGGGAGTGAAGGTCCATCAGGAGCCTCTGGGTTTGTGTCTGTGTTGGGAGCTGAGAGCCGACTGAAATATGGTGAATGTCAAAGGCTCATGGCTCACTATAAATATTCAATGTCAGGAATTTAAATCGTTTACAGACATCGAACCCCTTGATGATTATTTTTATCCAGAGCTGTTGATTTTCTTCTGTTTGTCAGCAGCCACCCAAATTAATGAATAAGACCCCGGACGTCTTGACAATAAGCTCCTTTAGTCTTAGGTCTGGCTGTTTTTCTTTCTGATAACATGTCAATAAAATAACCAATTTGCCATTTTGTAAATTAAATTGTAGGAAGGCAAACAAGATATATCGCTTTTTTTTTTTTCTTTTGGAGCTCATTTTCCCCCAAAAGGACGGTTAATTTTGGTTTTTCCTAGGAGTCTTGTAGCCGCTCTGTCCTTATGTTTTAGAAAATATTATCACGTTAGAGTCCAAAGAAAGCTTCAGTGGAAATCATTTGAAAAACACTTCATTTTAATTATTTAAAAGAATTCTCAGATATCTTTGTAACTCATTCTAGTAGACCCATTTTATAAGTAAAACGGAAACTGTTGTTTAAAGCAATGAGACTTAACATTCTTATGCCCAATATCTTCAAAACCAGCATATCCACTTATCTATTATCTATCATCTATCTGTCTGTCTGTCTGTCTATCCATCCATCTTCTACCAATCTACCATCTATCTACTCATCTATCTATTATCATCTAGCTGTCTCTTTTAAAGGTTAGATTTGCAAAAAAGAGATTTTTATTCTTGAGCATAGGTGGAGATTTGTGCCTTAAGCCTATAAACCAGTATGTGTGAAGTGTGGACTCTTAGTATGTTACCAGGCTTGCAGGTAAAACTATTTTTCATGGGACTTTTCAAAAATAGAATTTCACTTTTCTCTGAGTGAAGATATTTAGGCTAATGACCTTTCTGTTGGATCTCTCAGTTCTACGGGAGAATAAACTAGGTTATCTGCCAATGAACAGAGCGATGGAATGTGGGGAACCAGTTCTCACAAGTGGATAGCTTCTGAATATGTGCCAAATTGATTCGATTCCTGAGTAAAGCTAACATTGCCATCTCTGTTTAATTAAGAATAACCAAGATATGATTGGACTTACTACATCTTACAAAGATGTCTGTTTTTTTTAAAAAAGCACAAATATATATGTATATATACTATATATATGTTTTATATATGTATATTATATATAATATATATGTTTTATATATGTATATTATATATAATATATATGTTTTATATATTATATAAATATATATATACTATATATAATATACATATATAAATACTATATATAATATACATATATAAAATATATATACACATATATTTTATATATTTATATAGTGTATATATGTGTATATATATATACACACACACACACACACACACACACACACACACACATATATTTCCGATATCACAAAAACTCTTCCTTTTAGACAGATGATGAGTCTCCAGGTTAAGTGGGTAGAGGCTCATCTGCGATTACCTACAAATGTTGTGTAGGTTCCAAAATGTGACAATAGTTTCTCAATAAAATGCAGCTTTAAAACCATACCCTGACCACCCATTATCACATGTACCCACACCTACAGGAACCCACAGCTGTACACTTTAAAAGTTAGATGGAGAATACCTGCAGAAACTTCCCTTAGCGGCTAAATGACTACCCCAGAACTCTGGAGTTGTGGTGTCTAAAATTGGGGCGAGTTAATGGCCATAGCAGTTTATTTCTACGTTTTTGCATAGCTTCTGCACTTCCCAGAATGCTAACAGTAATAAGACTTCCCTTTGAAAGAACAAGGGCTCATTAGCGTTTTGTAACTCCATGTTGTGTATCAGGTTTCTTCCAGGTTATGAAAAGGTTGGGGATTCACTCACTGTAGCGCATCAGAAGTGTAAAGGTGGCAGGTGAAATTCTCTTTGTTGTGGGCGCTGAGAAATAATCGTTTAAAGGTCAGCTGCACTAGAAAGAGAACATTTGTTTAATAAGTAACTCATTTTGGGATATGCTGCACTTTTAAAGGTTACAGAGTGGACCAAGTTGCCAGTGATGTCAGCAAGAAGTATATTAAAATCATTGGTCCTATAAGAACAATGCTTTGTTTGATTCAAATTTCCACACATTCTCGTATAGCCCACCATACACTCCAAAGGGCCCACACTTAGATCAAGGAGATAGCTCAGTGGGTGATGTTTTGCTGTGCAAATGTAAAGTTATGAGTTCAAACTCCCATAACCGACACTTAAGAAAATATAAAAAGAGCTAACCATGGCTGTGTGGGGGAAGTGACGTCAACACTGAAGGGAAGAGAAGCAGAGGAGATTGTGGGTAAGGTAGCCTGGCCAAAATAGCAAACTCCTAATTCAGTGAGTCTTGAAGGAATAGCATGCAGAGCCATAGCAGAAGACACCTGCAGCACCTGTGCTCAGTCACAGGTTCACACAGCTGCACTCCCATGAATTCACAACTGACACACCATACATACAACACATACAGCCTGAACTACCCATAGTGTGGGTTCAGAGACGCTTGACTTACACACTTTACCTCTGTTCTCAGTTGCTAAAAACAACAGCAAGTGAAAACAAGAGTGTGTCCAAATGTGCAGAAACAACTACACAGACACATGTGCACACACACACTGCACACACCCTATTTGCCCCACACCCTCAGGGTTATTATTCTGTAAAGATGTCCGTGAATCATGGGTTACACATTTCTCCTTCAGTTTCCTGACACTGTACCAAAAATTGTCTTGCTACCAAGTCCTATATGAATAGAAAACATTATTGATTCAGCTATATAAACAAAAGCTATTGATTTATCTTTTCCCATTCCAAGACCAACTTCCCATCTGCCCTCCCCTAAAAAAAAAAAAAAAAAAGGACAAAGAGAATTTGATTTGGCAATAAAGTGAAAAGTTAATCTGATATATAGACAAAAGAGAAAGAACAAAAAAATTTGGAAAGGGGGCAAAAATCCTTTAATTCTAGAAGGGCTATTTGTTTTTGTTTTTTTGTTTGTTTTCCTTTTTTAAGAACTGAATGAAAGCAGTACTTTATTTAATACAACTCGTGTGCTATTAAAATTTTTTGCCTTAGGGATATGATGTACAACAAATAAAGGCTATTTAGTTGTTTTTATATTTAGCTTTTTATTTTGTCTTCGTGAGGCAATGTTTTACAGCTGTAATAATTTTCTCTAGAGAATTAGCTCATTGCTTGAGATAAGTATATGAAGAAATTACTCTAAGAAAAACCTTCTGATCATTTGATTGCTTATGAGTTACATTCCCCCCTCCCCACATCCGTTGCTAAGTTCCCTAGTTAAAATATTGTCTTGGTGGCAAATTATAAGTCCTCAGACTTTTATAATGAGTTGATTTTTAACATACAATGAGTTGTCTATTTAATTACAGCGTAAAAACAATACATTTTCGAAAAAAATGACTGAGATTCACTATTTAGATAAAAGGAACTGGAAAGCTCGTAACACTCAGCCTATTGTAAGGTTTAAAAAAAAGAAGAAAAAAAAGAAAAGAAAACTATCCTGATGTCTATGAGTCATTTGCAATTAGAAAAGAATGTGACACTCTCATTTCAAGCAACTTGGCTGCGAATCGAGTTATTCCCTTAATTTGACTTGCTGTTCATTTAAGAGAGGGCAAAATCTATTTCCTGGGCAATTTTGCAAAGCAAAGATATTAATACTTTGGGGCTTAATTGTATCCTGTGTTTAAATACACCATGGGTGAAACTCAGACCTTGGCTTAATTGCTGTGAGAAATAGCCTGATTTCTTCGAGATTAGGCACACGCTCCTGTGTTCTTTGACCCCAAAGCACCTCCTTCAGAATTAATCTTCTAAGGTAGAAGGATTGCTTTTCTGTGTGCAGCGGGGCCATTTGCGACAAACGAGGACTTAATAAACTAACTTCCCCCTTCCAGGGCTTCCCTGTCAATGTTTCCCATCTATTCAATTCACACATCTCTTGCCCAGCAGCTTATTAGTAAATAACCCTAAACTTGGCAGGGGGAATCATTCTAATGGCATCTTTTTTAATTAGAGGACTTTGAAATTTAAATTGGCTGCCTCGAAAATAAATCTATAAAAGAGAAACTTTCATTTTTACTAATGAAACATGAAGCGCTCAAAATAGCCCGTTTCAAGTAAAGTCCACGGGTCCTCTTGAAAAGACAAACAATTCATATTTACTTAAAATTCCGCTCTGCAGCTGTATTGTGTTGAGCTCATCTCGTGTTCGAAAGTGCCTCTGCTTTCCCGGCAGCCCCTTCAGAACTGTTTTTGTAAGATGTAACAGAATGTTCTGGTTCTAAAATATTTATATTAATCAAAGTTCAGGCTGTTTATATTTTTTGGCAATAGAGCTTTTCTTTTAAAGTGATGCTCTTGCATTTAACTAAACAAAAGTGTTGAAACTGCCTGTCATACAAATTTCAACACGGTACAGTTGGCTATAGTGCCTGAAGCGGGAACCAAAGGCAAGCTGGTTTCTGAGCTGCAGGTTAACCATGGGAAGTGTGAGGCTGGGGATTTCCAGGACTCACCATCCCCGCCTCTTAGAAACCCTAACCTCTCTGGGTGATGGTGGTACACACCTTTAGTCCCAGCACTGACTAGGGAGACAGAGGAAGGTAGATCTTCCAGTTTGAGGCCAGCCTGGTCTACAGAGTGAGTTCTGTGACAGACAGGGCTACACAGGAAAACCCTGTCTTAAAAACAAGTGTTACCTGGCAGAAAAGTTTGTGTTCCAGTTTCTTGCTCTGTGTTCCTGGGGTGTTGGGAGTTAAACCTTAAGAGTAAGACAAATGTGGAAGCACATGAATGCTGAGGGCTCCAAATTCATCAATTAATTTTAAAACTTCTTTGTTTACAATTTCAACTCCTTTAGGAATGATGACAATAACTGTATGCTACTTACCAGTTTTTTTTATTTCAGAGTAGATGTAGCTTAAACAAAACTGATATCTTCTTCAGATCATATTACTTCTTCTTGTATTGGTTGTTAAAGTATAAATCTTCTAGGCTAGTTTGACTCTTGTCAGGGGAAATATCTTTATTTTTTGCTTACTTAATGTTCACATCACATTGTTTATTTTGTGTTCACATGTGCAGGCATGTGAAGGTCAGAGGACAATAAATATGATCCCTGGAGTCAGTCCTCTCCCTCCACCATGAGGGCCCCATGATAGATCTTAGGCCATCAGTCAGGAGCAAGTGTCTTCACCTGCTGTGCCGCCTCTCCAGCCTTACTGAAGACACTTCAGATTACAAGCTAGCTTTCATTAAATCAGATCTACTATGTTTAATTGTCTTCCACTGACATGACACCAAACATTGGAAGAGTGTATTTATTATTTATTTAAATCCCTTTTAGAGACGGGATCTCACTATGAAGCCATGACTGGTCTGGAACTCAACATGAAAGCAGGCTGGCCTTGAACTCACAGAGACCCATTTGCTTCCTAACTTCCCCAGTGCCTGACTCGTTTACATTGCTTTATCAGACACCTTTACATAGCTGGATCTGTTGGGGATACTTTATTCGTGTTGCTGTTACTTCCGGTGAGTATTAAATTGTGTTGAGACGTTTCCACAGAAAATAATGTTCCAGAGAAAGGAAAGGACTGGAGACTTAGCTTGTAAGACAGGAATTTATATGTGCTTTCTTTCGGGAGTTATTACAATATGTTCATATCTGGCAAACAGGAAATATTATGCATGACAGCAGGAAGGGTAAGGTCTTCTGTTCGAACTTCTGACCCATCTAAGCCCTTGTTCCTTCCTTGCTTTGTGTAATTCCGTGTAAGTCTTGACCAATAGCAGACTCTGAGAGAACATTTCCTGATGTCATTTTCAGACGTGACTTGGGATTACAGTGCTTGTCTTTTCCTTCTGAGTTGGGACAGAAGTGCCCAATGGTGGCTCTAAGCTAGTATCTCATGAATGATAGGTCTTTTAATGATCTGATTAGGCTAACTCACTCCTTTGGTCTTCAATATAACAACTCCGGATTTCAAACTTGGATGCAAGCATATGCCCATTAACATTCACAAACACACTTAAAGGATAAAAAACGGTGCTTTCAACGCTGCTCTTAGCCAGGCAGTGGTGGCGCACACCTTTAATCCCAGCATTTGGGAGGCAAAGGCAGGTAGGTGGATTTCTGAGTTCAAGGCCAGCCTGGTCTACAGTGTGAGTTCCAGGACAGCCAGGGCTACACAGAGAAACTCTGTCTCAAAAAATGAAAAAAACAAACAAACAAACAAACAAAAACAACAACAAAAAGATCTCTGCTCTTTCTATTGATCACAGTCATAATATACACCAATATCGTCCACATGAAAGTTACATTTCTAAATTGATTTACCTTTTTATTCTATCAGCTCAAGCCAGTAATAATAAATATGATTCCATAGTTTTATACCATTCTGGATTAGTATTAATATCTTGCTTCCAATTTTATCCAATGCTATTATAATCTACATCTGTACATTAGCCTGGCAGGGGTTTTCTGTAGAATGCAATGCACAAAAAAAAAGATGTGTCTATAACCTTTTGCCCATTTCCAAACAGAGGTGAATAGGACCCGTCCTGTTGTGTGGCTTCCCTGCTTCCTTTGAAGTCAGAGAGAGATGGAAGAGCGAAGGCTGAGAATGTGATTTCAGGGGATAAAAATTGATATTATCAGGTCAGAGTATCATAGCCAGATTTTATGCTCCATTAACCAATAGCTTTCCCTTAATGTAGAAACACTCATTACCTTTTTTACCTCCTTGTTAAACCCCAGACCACAAATGTATTTTCTAATAATATATTGGAGAATTTTTTTCTCCTGTGCCTTTATTTCGACTTTATGATGTTAGATCCACATTCCAGCATCAAAACATTTTTTTTTAAGGGATTTGTTTTTCTTTGAAGAAAAGTCGAAAAGTTTCAAAGACTCATGTCCAGTTTATAGGTAAGTATCGACCAGTGGTTCTCAGCCTTGTTAATGCTGCGACCCTTTAGTACAATTTCTCATGTTGTGGTGACCCCCAACCATAACACTACTTTTCTTTTGCTACTTTATAACTGTAATTTTGCTAATATTCAGAGTCAAAATGTAAATACACGATAGGAAAGATACCTGATATGCGAACCCAAAGGTGTGGCAAGCTGTAGATGAGAAACACTGACCAAGATGAATCAGAATCAAGGACCCGTCAAACTGCATCCAAATAGCAGCGTGAAGAGGTTATAAAGCAGAGGAGATTTTTATACATTTGTACAGTAGCTCTTTCTCTCTTTTCATCCACTTCCTGCCACCCCTAGGGAGAGCCAAAATGAATGGCTTCAAGTGTGTCACCTAGTTAAACATCTCCTGGTGACTCCACTTGTCAGTATATTTCTTTGCCTCTCTGTGTTACAAAGCGCTTAGAGTATAAGTATGAATGTATCAGAAGCAGTTACGTAAGCCTGTTCAGTCTCGAACCATGGGTGTGGCCTATAGGTGTGGCCAGTCCCAAGACCAACAGACCCAAGTTGTCTAAAGATTCTTCAGTTTCAAAACCTCCAACAAGGGGAAGAAAATGACAGAAGAGGCAAGAATGAGGGTCCAGGTGACAAATTTGTTGGTCCGTGAAGTCCCTCTCTCAAAACTTTTGTATACACACTTTGCAGTATTGTGAGAAGCCACCTGATAGGTAGTGGGCGACCAGTGATGTATCATTTGGCTTTTGTGACATCTGAGTCATGTAGGCAAGAAAGACATGTTGATAAACAGTAACGAAAATGTGACAAATGTCATAACACAGGTGTGTTCTTCTAAGTGCTGTGACATCCAGAGAGGAAACTTTAATTCTTTCTAGAGTTTAGAAAGAAGAACTGGGTTGGTAAATAACAGGGGGTGGGGAATGTGATCAATAAGTTATGTAACATAGAGTAAGTAAGAGCACTTACAGACCTTCACCAGGCAGGAGGGATGTGACTCAAGTCACAGCATTTATTATCCAGGAGATAAACAGCTTGTATATAGGCTATGCGGTGAGAGGAAAATTATAGAATACTTTTACCTTAAATTGCAGTCATATAAACAGTGTCTTGTATGCTATGTGGAGGGATGGAGCTTCATCTAGGAAGCAATGGAAAATCACCAAGATGTTTAATTTGAGGAGTTATATGCTAAGAACCATGTGTTGTTTGTTTGTTTTAAGACAAATAGCTGGCGTCAGGACACAGGGTATCATAGAGAGTGACAAGAATGGAATCATGTCTAATGGTTACAGTGATCTTGAGTGCAAGTGAAGCTGGTGGGCTTGGTGGTGCACATCTTTAATCCCAGTGATAGGGGAGGGTGGCAGAGGCAGGCGGACCACTTTGAATTCGAGGCTAGCCTGGTCTACAGAGTGAGTCCAGACAGCCAGGGCTACACAGAGAAACCCTGTCTCAAAAAGTCAAAGGAGAAGGAGGAGGAGAAGGAGGAGGAGGAGGAAGAGGAGGAGGAGGAGGAAGAAGAAGAGGAGGAGAAGGGGGAAGGGGAGGAGGAGGAAGAGAAGGAAGAGGAGGGGGAAGTGGAGAGGAGAAGGGGAGGGGGAGGAAGGGGGAGGGGAGGAAGAGGGGAGGGGAGGGGAGGAGAGGAGGGGGGAGGGAAAGGGAGAGGGAGAGGGGAGGGGAGGGGAGGAGGAGGGGAGGGGAGGGGGAGAGAGAGGGAGAGGGGAGGGGGAAGGGAGGGGGAGGAGAACAACAAGAAGAAGTAGTGAAAACGAGTGCAGGCCTTTGCTATGTCAATAAATTTAAGAGAGGTGTTAGGGGCAAAATAAAAACCGAGTTGGCAACCTGAATGCACACAACTCTTCACACGAAAGCTATCAGGTATGGATTAGAGACACTGTCCGATAAAACAGGGCCCAGTGTAATTAATAGCAGAAAGCAGAGCCTCAGTGAGAGACCTTAGAAGTAAGCCCAGGCCTTGCGCTTTTCCTAGGTGTCACCTGTCTAGAGAATGCTTTCTGAAAAGGAGCAGAAGGGACCAGAAAAGAGAGGGAGGATGTGGTCCAGGCTGAAATCTGGCTGTCCTTCGGTCTGCTGCAAGAGTAGTAGATCAGCAGCCATGTGCCATGGCTTGCTCCTCTTACTCTGAAGGATAATTCTCAGGAGACTTGGCGAATCATTGAGAAGTTTGCAGCACAAGCTAGGAGTTAGAGCAAGCAATCTCACTGTGCCAGCACCATCGCATGAGCTGCCTGGGCCCACTTACTTCCTACTTTATCTAGAGGTAGCTATTTCTAAATCCTGGTTAATCTCACACCCTGGGTTAAGCCATAGCTTGCTTTCTATTGCTTTGTCTGAAGAGATCAATCCACAGGCACCATTAGCTCCTGCTCATCTAAATGTCTACGCCTGCATCCTTGTAATAATTACTGTTCCCATTGTTGTGACAAAAATCCCTGACAAAAGCACCTTAGAGATGGACAGGTAAGTTTCTTTTGGCTCACAGCTTGAGGTTATAATTCATCATGGCTAAGAAGGCATGCAAAGTGGCTTCAGCAACTGTTGCCATGGCAGCTGGAGTCTAAGGCAGCTAGCAGCTCTGGGTGGGCAGTGGGTAAGCAGGCTTGAATACTGGGGGTGTCTCCTTAATCAGTCCAAAGAATAGTCCCCATGTTTAGAACAGTTCTTTCTCAGTGAAAGACTTCTTGAAACATGCTCCTGGAAACATCTCAGAGGTGTGTCTCCTAGATTATTCCAACCTCAGTCAAGGTAACCTGAAGATGGACTTGTATATCTTCAGAACCTGGGAGATTACCATATTTTCCTTTCTGAGGAGTCTGAGCATCTGAGCTCAGTCAGATTGCAGATTGCTTCTTCCAGTTAAACAAGGCACAGATACACCAAGATAGAGCCCAGCCCCCCCTCCCCCCTGAGAGACATGCACACTGCTCCCTGACCTCTTGTCATGTGGCAGAACTTCTGCCTCACCCTGGTGATCAGGTCAGTTGCTCTGTTGATAGAATCACTTTGGATCAGGCGTCTACTGGCAGGAGCAGCTCAACTTATTCTGGCCACAGCCATAGTGAGAAGTTTCCAGGGATGATCGTTTGGAAACTAGGACTTCTAGACTCATCAAACCTAGAGTTGGAAAGATGGCCACTGGGTGTGGTAATAAGGAGGTTCTTTTCCTGGTTCCATCCTTTGATTCCTGGGAAAGTGTACTCACTTAAGCATCACCTCAAACAGGAGAAAAAGCACGATCCTCATCTCAAGGGCTAAGACATTAGAGGGCACCCTGACTGAGACGCTAGAGCTGAGCGGCTGGCTAAGGCTTTGCTGGAATCCTGAACTGCAGGAACATGGAGTCAATGAGTGTGTGGTTTTAAACTGAACAATGTGATAATCGCATGCTCAGAACACGGGTAAGCAGTAGAGCTCCTCTTCCTATGTCTTCAACGCTTCCACATTTAGCAAGGACCAATCAATCTACAGTTTTCTGAGTTCTAGTGTCTCCATAGATATCAAAGCCAGGAAAACCACATCTGCCATGGTATCTCTTCGTGCTTGGATCAGAACCCAGTAACTACAGAGAGTGGGGTTAGCCAAGAGCCATCTACATTTCTCTATAAAATAGTAGCCAGTAAAACTTGAGGCTCTGTCTTCATTCCTGAATTCTGCCTGAAAATACATAAAAAAAAATGTGTTCTAATACACACACATATACATATATACACACATATATATACAATTTATATATATAATAATTGTATATATACAATTATATATAACTATATATACAGTATATAATATAATGTATATATACAAATATATAATTTAAATATATAATAAATATAAATATAATAAAATTATATATATATATATATATATATATATATATATATATATATATAATTTGCAGTAAGGAGTTGAATTGAGCCTGTGTGGTGGCATAGTGTGCTGACCTCTGGTTTTGACAGTCCCACTGCTATCAAATGCCAGTCATTAATGATACTATCAATATAGAGACTCCCAGCAATGGCTGGGCCTTATTGGCTAACACCTCCAGGTTTTCCTTCTCTGTTTCCTATGAGCAATGCTGGTGCCATCTATCTTAGTTGCAGTTCTCTAAAAGCAAAGCCTAAGAAAGGAGTTTTTAGCAAAGTGACAGACTGAGGCAGCTCTCTCAGGAGAAGAGGAAAGGCCAGGGGAGGGCAGGGAAAGGAAGCTAACCAAAGGTGTGGGCTTTGCAGGAACTGTGGGAGCTGAGTCAACAAAGCTAAAAGCTTCCTTGCAGTAGGGCAATGGGGTGAGCAGAAGGAGGAATGCTGTGCCCTTACTTCAACAAACCATTGCCAGCCTGCTGCCTGGGTTGGAGAATGTCCCACATAATCCAGAGTCTCTGCTCAAAAGAGGACAGCTGTGGGCTGTTAAGTCTCTTAATAGCTTGGGGATGGGTCCTTCCCTTTTCCTCCCTATGGTAATACGTGTGCCCAAATTAAACCTGTGTTCATTGCCTGAAAGCATTTTGAATCTTTTCTAAGAGATGGAAGTGTAATAAATGGTCAAAACATCCACATGCATATGCGCACACACGTACACACACACAGCTATGCATACACACATGTACACATGCTATGCTGGGTGTGGCTACCACTTTTCTTTGTCAATTCGTCAAACTAGAACCAACATTCTTCCAGTGCACAGCACCTCATAGCCAGCTGGGGAGCACTTATGGAGAACACAGGCAAGATGGAAAGCTAATAGCTCACGGTTTTCATTGTATCTGCTGCTCTCTGTTCAATAGAACTGAGGCATGTACCCTCAAGCCCAACTTACTCAGGCTCCACCCCACCGTATTCCTTACTGATAGTGTGAACTTCTGCAAGTTAAAGGGAGAAGTCTATGTCCCTTTACTGTCTCACCTATAAAATGTGCTAAATACTTATAATAGTTCATGAGGCCACAACGGGGGAAAAAAGCATAATGAAAACCATCATTGTGCAACAAACACACTGTAATAGGAAAAGATTCAAAAGTTAGTCCAGTCATACTGGAGGATTCGCGTGTGTCCTTGGTGAGCAGTAGACATTTAGTGGGTGTCGCTGTCACTGTCGTTGGTATTTTATTTATTGTGGAGCACCAGCGTCTACTGTAATGAAGTGTAACTTTCTAGTACATGTATAATGCTTGTTATGAACTGTCAATCCTGTTCCTTAGTGTGTTAAAAAAAAGAAAAACACGAGGGAATAGAGTAAAATTCCAGGTCTCTTTTCTAAACATAAAAAGAAATTATGCATACTCTTTATTATTGGCTCTTTATTTTAGATAGAGACAAGGTAATGTGTCTCTATCTGAATCTGAGATAATTAGACATTAGTAAGGGAATTTCAATCCAAATCCTCAATTTTCATAAGAGGAAATTTATGCCTTAATGTTGTGATGTTTGCCAGCTAACGATCATCTAGAGCCTTCAGAGAGTTAGGAGATGATGTCACAAATTTCCGCATGTAGTTGTGCCACGATTTTTGTACAGACTCATGATGAGCAATGTTGCCCCTGTGCTTACATCCACCACTAGAAATGATTTACAGTTTCCAGTTATTCGATTTATAAATAGACCTTAAAATTCATACTGTGTGTGGTGCGTGCTTGTGATCATGTGTACGTGAGTCATCACCTTAGTTCATACTTTTGAATATATAATAACACTTAAATCTAAGATTTTCTACATTGGCTCTATATGAAATATGGCCGGTCCCTATCCACTGCCTGGCTTCCACTCTTCTTCAACTTTATAAATCATTGCTCCATAAACACTGAAATAGGAATTGAGCAATGGGAGACTTGGAAGAATTATCACAATTATGTGACGAGGGAAACATCTGGAAAAGGGGGTCATGACCTAATTCTCTTCTGAACATAGTAAAGGAAACTCTTCAGTTGGTCCCCTGAAGAATCATGAGTGCAAGTGCCTATCAAACATTAACTGAGACAGTGTGTGCCAAAGCTTTCGATAAGTCGGCTTGTCACTCTGCTCCATAAATATTTATTCTGCTGATGGTTTTTAAAACCTGCTAGTCTCTTTTTTTATACGTGAAAGTTAAAGTTGGTATATTTATTTTAGATTATATTACAGAACTTTTCGGCAGTTGGGGTTTTTAAAAACATTTATTCGGCTCCCTTTTCTATTTCAAGTCTGTGGATTGACGGCAACCCTTCATGAGTTAGTGGGAACTGGCACACACGAGGTAAGAGTGGCTCTCACCGATTACATGTGTTTCCCTTGGAAATTTAAAAACCTGTCTGGATAAGCAGAAATATTAGGAAACTTGGGGGTTTTTTTGTTTGTTTTGTTTGGAAAGACAGTTTTACAATCAATAAGGCATCCGATGACAGGCAGCTCTCAGAAGACAGTGACTTTGAAGGACTCAGATACTGTCAATGCAAGTGTGATCATAGCCCCTCTGCACTAAAAACCCTCCTTGGATGTGGAAAGTGGGTCAGTTGGTGGTACAATGTGCCTGCCTTACACACTGAAGACCTGAGGTCAATCCCAGCACTCACCTACAAAGCCAGGCCTGGGACTGACATAAATGGGAGGGTCCATATGGTTAGTGTCAAGTTCAGTGAGGGACCCAGCCTCAAAATATAATGTACAGAGCACAGACCTCTGGCCTCCCACACATACATATTTACAAACATGCACACACAGACCGCACACATATACACATCCACAAGTACATATAGGCAAAATAAGTAAAATAAAATAAAACAAAACAGTACTAAAAATAAGTAGCAGTTTGTTATATGAACCAGCAGAAATATTTAATATAAACATGATGTATTATAACTATTTGCTTCAATCGGCAAACCTTTATAGAACATGGACCAAATGTCTGGACCTGGGAAAGATGCAAAGAATAAAAATGTCAAATGGTGGTCCCTGCTTTCAGGGAACTCGCAGTCTAGAACAGGTGAGAGACACCTCTGCATCTGCCTGTGGTATAGAATCAGGAATGGGGTACTGGCAGTTCTAAGTATCATGGGAGCAGGGAAACATGACCTCCTGACCAGCTTACACTGAGAAATGCAATAGAGAATCACAAGGCAAGTCAATGAAGATGAGCAAAAGTCTTTGTGGAGATAGATTCAGTAGGTGTTTCTTAACTGTAAACTCCCAGTAAGAGCTACAGAAGTGTGACTTGTGTGACTGTTACATCTCTCTAGTCTCTCAAGTTTGTGGGACCTAAATTGTGACTGTAAAGGTAACCTTAACTTTTGCAACAGTGTGTGCTCTGAGTAATTGGGAAGTCTCTCTGAAATCATTAACCATTCTAGGAGGCCATTGTTTCAGCGTGGGAGTGAGTCACACAGTCTGGTAGATCCAATACGAGGGCAACTGTGGTCATACCCAATTAATTTCACAGGACAACAAAACTGAAGCCATACACTAGTGTCTTCAGTCAGTTCATAAACTCATTTAGTTGGCAAGATGAAACGACAGGAGCTTGTGAGGAGAAGGTATTGTGTTGGTATCTGCGTTCATCTCTTTGGGCCTTTTAAATGTATCAGCAAACTGAGTCCTTGGTGTGTCTGAGTCCCCTGGGGTTGCTGTCACAGAATACTAGGTAGGCAGTTAGTTCTCAAGGAGCAAAGTCCGAGATCCAGGTGCCAGTAACCTTGTGAGCCCTTCTTATGACATCACCTCCTAGCAGGAAGTGGAAGGGCATGAAAGGGTAAGAGAATGAGAGAATGGGCCAAAGCATCGTGGTCATACTGTCCTCTCCTAAGGACCTGATTCTTACTTTGGGGAACTCATTTTGCTGATTTGGGGAACTCAAAGCAGGCAAAGGCTCAGTACCCCCCTCTCTCTCTCTCTCTTTCTCTCTCTCTCTCTCCTCTCCCCCCCCCTTCCTCCTTCTACTGCTTCTATGCTTCTAGTAGGACAACGACATTTATGTTGATAAAAATGTTCTGACACGATTTTGTTGAAACTTGAGAGGTAACCCGGAGGATTCAGAGCCTTGGTTTTCTGCCCTGAGTTTGCTTCAAGTGATGAGCAGGTATTTCAGTGCTCAAGGGCAGCTTAGCGTGTGAGACTGGGCCTGGGCCTGGGCCTGGGCCTGGGCCTGGGCCTGGGCCTGGGCGTGTACAGACGGATGTCAGAGGTCAACCTTTCCCATTGCGCCTCTGGCACTGTTCACCTATAACAAGGTGAGATGAAATGAAACAGTGGGACCAGGTCCCTGAGTAAGTACCTCAGAACCTGCCCAGAGTTCGGTGAGGCCCAGCAGCTGCTTCCGTCCCCACATCCCCTTCACTGTGGTTGTGAGCACACCTTACCAGACCAGGGTTTTAAAACAGGATCAAACTCAGATCCTGGGCCTCACAAGCACTTTACCTCCTAAGCTCTCTCCCCAGCCCTCAATCGCTGCTTCTGAAAAAGCCTTCCCTCTGCCTGTCCCCTTTCTGTCTGTCTGAGTTTGACTTATATTTCTGAATGTTTAAATAACAGGATTCACTTTTAAAAGAACTCTAAAAATGATTTAAGCATAGTTGCTCGCTGTAAATTTCAGACTTAATGAAAATGTACCTTCCATACCAAGAAAGCTGGGAGGCCATGCTTGCTAAGTGAGCAGGAGACAGTGAGGGAAAGCCAAACTCCCCTCCTAACCTTTGATCTTGACACCTGTTCTGTGGGAGAAGGGTGTGTGGGTCAAGTGGTGTAAGCAATCTCTTCTCCTCGTCCTGGGAGTCTGATTCCCAGTAACTTCTTATTGCACATTACTTATTATGTTCTGATATATTTTTCTCTTTACCTCACTGCTAAACAATATTATTTGCAAATGTTTTAGGTGAATGAATTAAAGTTTGGAGCACACAGTTGGGACAGCAATTATCCTGGTTCAAATACAAGAATCCATTGATTCTTTCCCTACTTTCAAAGCACCCATATCAAATCTAACCAAGCACCTGCACCGATTTGATTCTCACAAGGACCATGTAGATGCCACAGCCGGCCCTGAAGGTTTTCATTTTGCACAAGAGAAGAGTAAGTGAGCTGACTGGGTTTCCCAGGAGCTTGCTCTAGGACAAGGACTTAAGTCATTGATATAGAAAATATGCCTGGGTGCTGGAGATGCCTGCCTCTAATCCCAGCACCTGGGAAACAAAGGCAGGGTCTCTGAGTTGGAGGTCTATAGTGGAAGTTCCAAGACAGACAAGTTTCCATTAAGAAACCTTGTCTCAGAAAATGAGAGAGAGAGAGAGAGAGAGAGAGAGAGAGAGAGAGAGAGAGAGAGAGAATATTATATATAAAGAAAAAAATTTTCACATCTTCAAGATTTCTCCTCCCCTTCCCCTCCCATCTTTCTCCCACTTCTCCTCTTCTCCCCCTCCTCCTCTTCTCCTCTTCCTCTCCTCCTCCTTCTCCTCTTCCTCCTTCTCCTCTTCTTCCTCCTCCTTCTCTTCCTTTCCCTCCTCTTCTTCCTCCTCCTTCTCCTCCTTCTCCTCTTCCTCCTTCTCCCCTTCCTCCTCCTCCTTCTTCTCCTTCTCCTCCTCTTCCTCCTCCTCTCTTCCTCCCCTCTTCCTCCTCTTCCTCCTCCTCTTTCTCCTCCTCCTCTTCCTCCTACTCTTTTTTCTCTTTTTCCTCCTCCTCCTCTTCCTCCTCCTCCTCTTCCTCCTCTCCTCCTTGTTCTCCTCTTCTTCCTTCCTCTTCCTTCTTCTTCCTTTCTACTAAGGATTGAACCAGCCAGGTTTGGATACATATTAAGCCAGAACAAGACTGCTGGGCTCTTCGTCTCCAGTCCCCTTAGCCATCTTTCTCTGCTTATGGAAGGACCTTTGCAGCAGCATCACTCAGTCCCTTTATTGGCACACTCATCATAATCACAGAGGAGGAAATCAGCCATCCTTATTCTGGGCGTTACAACAGATAGCTCTGAGGCTCAGAAGGAAGAGCAACACAGTGGGGCAGAACAGAACTAACTGAACTCAGTAAGCTTTACCCCTCCACAACCACCCCACTCTGCTCAGGAAGGAGGCCAGAACCTTTGAGTATGATACCCTAAGAAAGTCCATGTGGTGACCATCTTTCTACTCAAAGTGTACTGATGTGACTCTGTCAGATAGAGACATACTAACAGTGAGAAAAAGTCTCTGTAAATTCAGACAATACTTGAGACTTGCACACCCTGTGAGTAAGAAGTTTCTTCAAAACCTGTGGGCTTTTCCAGAACACAAAGGAATATCCCTATGTGAACCTTTCGGTAGAGAGTAGTCTGATACTCTGTCTGCTTCCAGCATCGTTTGCTGGTCAGTGGGAAACATTTTGCTCAAGATGCTGGAATAAATTTAATATTTACCTTTAAAGACGTGTATGACAGAAAATTATGACACACAAGTGGTCAGACAAGCAGTAGGTGGAACTGCTCAGCAGAAGTGTGTGTCACCATTTACCAGCCTCTTCACATCCCCTAGAGATCACCGCCCAGTTTCCCAGTTGTGAAGTATTTGCACACAGATGTGAAGGAATTCTTGTGGCTCACTAAATAAACCCAAGTGGGGCTTTATGCACCCCTGAGTTTTCAATTAATGTTGTTGACAGAATGAATGGCTATTTATACATCCTGGCTTTCATGTGCATTCATGAGACACAATACCCCAGCCTTAAAGATCTCATCTAAACACCTCCCCTCTTAGGAGGGTGCTTATGTCTCCCATTGTATATATAGGGCAGCATAAGGTTTAATGGTTCAGCCTAATCAGCCAAGTGGACCTTCCATGCTATCAAAAGCTCCTGAAGCCTTTGTTGTGCACTGGGAATTACCACACAATGTCTACAATAAATCCAATGTCTGACTATACAAATGTCTTGGGCAACCAATGGCTGATCGTAACTTTTCCAAGTATGCTCCATCCATTTTCACCAAACCTAACACTTTAGGGTTAGGATACTTACACAGGAAAGGTATTTTGCTATTTGTAGTAAGTCCTTGGCACATCTGTCCATCTGACAGCATATACAAGCTTCTGACCTGTAGGTGAAGTCCATTAGTAAATTTAACCCAATTGGAAAGCCCAGGCCTCTGTGTCCTCAGCTTCCTATAAGCTGGTGGAATGTGGAAGGACATACCTCCTTCACCTTACCCAGCCTACAGCCTATTCTAGGTAAGAGGAAATCGTCAGAGTGTGAGTTACCTAAGGAAGCTTTACAGTAGCTGAGTGAGATTCCACCTCTCTTGTTGAAAGAAAAACTGAAAATCTAGCCAGTCATATAACCAAAAGCAACATTATAATTTATTTCTCCATGTGTCTTCACTGGTTTAAACACATTTTAGCTATGTGTTAGCCTTGTAAGGCAGCTAAAGATTACTGTCTGTATTTTTCAGCTGAGTAAACTGAGGCTCAACTAATGAACTAGTGGGTAAAGGCACTAACTACTGAGCCCCTTCATGTTTCCCTATGAACTCCACACTTGTGGCCCAGCATAGCACACACACATACACATGCACAAAAACACACATATGCACGCATGCATGCACACATGCACACATGAACACTCATACACTAAGCATAAAATAAATTAAAAGAATACGTTTATCCATCCATGTAGCTAATTGTGCACTATACAGAACAAAGTAATTTTTTTAAATGTCAAACTATGTTCTTCAAGTTCTGAGGCTCCAAAGGAAACGTACACTGTGTTTGTTTACTTCTGGGAACCAAATTAAATGTGTAGTCCATGCATTATTGATGTCTATTATTTTAATTCCCAAGAAGTATGTGTATCAAATTGCCTTTACAAGAGAAACCGTATGAAAACAACTTGTATTTACATGCCGTCTTGGTTTGTGCTTGAGTGTTTATTTTTTTGTTAACTTTAGGATGGTGATCTAATATGACACTATTTTCCAAATCAGAGATGCAAATGGCCATTCTACGGCTCAAATGAGCATTGATTCTCAAGGGAAATTCCGGCTGGGACAGGAATGTACTGAGATGGAAGGGTCCTTACAAAGGTACCTGAAGAAACGCTCAACCTTCAGACTAAATAGCCACCTTGAGTTGAAAGGCAATCCTACAAAAGGTTCCAGAGTCTTGACATTTGTATAACAATCTCCATGGTTCTAACCCATCTCTATTCTCCCTTCTTAAGTGTGATTCATTTCCCTCTGAAACCTCTCTCCAGCTCTCCTAGCCAGCTCAGACAAGGTGAACAGATTGGTCTGTGGAGAGCCCCAGGTCTCTCGAAGCTAGAGCACAGCAGAGACAGAGTGGGCCAGGCAGATCTCTGTTCTCTCTCCACCAGGCACAGCACAGCAGAGACAGAGTGGGCCAGGCAGATCTCTGTTCTCTCTCCACCAGGGGCATACAGTGCTGCCTAGTATGCAGTTATGTGTCTCATAGTTTCAGAGTCTTAGATCTGGAGAACAACTCAGATATTATCTAATACATCACGGTCCAGGAATATATTAGAAAATGTGTTTCTGAAAGTTGACTGACTAGCTCAAGTCAGTGGTGGCATCAGAGATAAAAACAAGTCCCTCAGAGTGGAGGGACATAGATATATGTTTGTTTTAAATCATGAAATGTAGTCAGAATAGCTCTTGGTTAAGCTGACAGGCCAGACTTTAGAGCGTAGAATTGCTAAGTAAATTTTTATTTACTTAGAAGGCTAGTGACAGAATCCAAGAAGTCTGTCTGCCACCCTGCCTAAATAATGAGGTTAATATTTATTTCTGAAAAGGCTTAGCTCTACCGTCTAACAACTTAAATCATGGTGATTCCTTCCGTGCTTAAGCATTATAGTAATGACCAGGGACAGCCACCTCAAACAGAGCAAGAGGCTGCTGATAGACACTAAAATATGAGGTTCTACCAGGCCTGGCATAGGTGACCATCAGTGGTTGACTGGCGAACACTTTTCTCTGGTGCAGTGTAGAGCAGAAGCCGGTGATTTATGAACCTCAACACATCAGAGAACCAAAAAATAAATCACTAAGTGGCACAGCTCAGGGTTCAGCTTCTCACCACCCCCACCCCTACCATGAGTAATAAATTGTGTGGGCTTTAATAATTTATAGGAGATGTTGTTATAATGTGAGAATATTAACTTTGCTGAGTCTTTTAATTTGCTTGTGCCATCAATAGGGCATTCAAGAGTTTCTTTTTTCTCCAAGACAGCCATGCTACTGGAGTCCAATTGGATTTTGATACTCAAGTCAGAAGCTCCTGGGGACCAGATAAGACAGTTTACTTTAGCACTGAGCTTATCAATTTGGTGTGTACCCCTCAGGAATTGCATGCCACAGACAGAATTCAACAGAAGGGTTTGAAGGCACTTAGAACCTTATTAGCACATCCACACACACTGGCCCAAGTCCTTGTGGCCTCCCAGGACCACAAGAAAACGTCTCAGTGAGGCTATTTTATTTCTGCCCAGGGCTGCTCAGACTTGCTAGGAGACAATAAAAGAGAAAGTAAAGTTTGAAACTGACCCCTGTGTGGTGAACACACCTGGAATCCCTGTTCTCAGGGGGAGGAAGCAGGAATAGTGGTTCTAGGTCATCCTCAGTTACCCAAGAAGTTCAGTGTCAGCTGGGGCTGCATGAGCCTTTGTCTCAAACATAATCATGGATGGAGAATGGGAAGGAGGGAAGGAGGGAGGGAGGAAGGGAGGGAGGGAGGAAGGGAGGGAGGGAGGGAAGGAGGGAGGGAGGGAGGGAGGAAGGAAGGAAGGAAGGAAGGAAGGAAGGAAGGAAGGAAGGAAGGAAGGAAGGAAGGGAAAGAGGAAGGGAGGGAGGGAGGGCAAAAGAAGGGAAGGGAAGAGAAGAGGAAAGAAAAGGGAGGGAAGGGAAAGAAAGAGGAGGGGAGGGAAGAGGGAAGGGAAGGTGAGGGGGATGAAGGGAAGGGAAGAGAAAGGGAAGGGGAAGGAGAAGGGGAAGGGGAAGGGGAAGGGAAGAGAGGGGAAGGGAAGGAAAGGGAAAGGGAATTTAAATGAACAGAAAACAGCATCAGGAAGACCTCAAAATATTCTAGGTACATCTGTAAACATAGCCAGTTTCTTCCTGGGTAAATAATATCCTGCAAAGATCCCTTTAACGTTTCTCCATTGCCTATAAATGATGGTAGTGATGACCCTCTCATATTTCAGAAACAGGTTTTTATCTCTTGACCATGTTTCCCATTGTGAGAGAAAGAACTATATGACCCAGTGGTTCTTATTCTTCTTGATCTGTACCCCATTAATACAGTTCCTCAGGTTGCGGTGACTCCCAACCGTACAATTATTTCGTTGTTACTGCATATCTGTAATTTTGCTACTGTTATGAATCTTAATGTAAATATCTGATATGCAGGATATGTAGTATGTGACCCCAAAGGGGTCATGACCTGCAGGTTGAGAATCACCATTCAAACAGTTTGGTGGGCAGAAAAACATATATGGAGAAAAAGAGGCAGAAAGAGAACAGGAAAGACAACTTGGGAGAGGGGCTTTGAATAGTGCTAGGGAGATAATTTGTCTCAAGACAGCTGTGCAATGGAAGAGACAGCGACCAGCAACCAGGCACTTCCCTGCCTGGAACCCGACGGCTCTGTTCAAAGACCTGCCTCTTCTCAGACTTCAAGGCACCCACCCTGACTACACTGTTTTTATGTTATTTTAAAACAAATGCACACTTCCACTTCAAGATTAAAAGGAACCCCTCACATAGCAGAAAACAGCCAGATGAAATACGCAGCCATCATTGGAGGTAAACTGAGGAAACAGAATGATCTGTTGGCACTTGATGGTAAAGGGTCCATGTATGAGCAGAAGGAAGAAAGAGCAACACTTGAAGCTCAGCCCCTGCTGTGACTTCTTTGTTTTGTGGGAGTGGGGCCGCAATGCAGGCCTCCTGCTTAGTAGGGGATGTTCTCATGCTAGGATGTGCACCTCACCCACTCAAGCTGTCACCTCACCCACTCAAGCTGTCACCTCACCCACTCAAGCTGTCACCTCACCCACTCAAGCTGCCAATAGCCTTTTCTACCTGATTTAATGTTGTCCAACCTAAGCTTGGTTTCTTTCTCCATGTCTAACCTAACATGTTGTCTTCTTGGTTTTTGTTTTGTTTTCTTTTCTGGGACAGGGTCTCTCTACATAGCTTTGGCTGTTCTGAAACTCACTTTATAAACCAGACTGGCCTGGAACTCACGGAAATCCACCTGCCTCTGCCTCCTGAGTGCGGGGACTAAAGGTGTGCACTACCGTGACTTTCTCAGGTTTCCTCTTATAACCTAAATTACCCAACTTACTCTGCTATCCCAGGGGTCACTTCTCCCTCATAACTCTACTTCCCTCAAGTATTCAGGTTCAATGTCTAGATCTTTTTAAAGAGGGGTGTGTGTGTCTGGGGTGGTGCTTTCAGTAATTAGCATACATTGTAATGTGGTAAGTCTCAAGACCAATGCCATGTCATTCTATAGGCTGATCCAGAAGATAGCAAGCTTGGAACAAAGGGAGACAGAATCAGCAATAGCTAGTCTTACGTGTGTGTGTGTGTGTGTGTGTGTGTGTGTGTGTGTGTGTGTGTGTGGTGTGTGTGTGTGTGTGTGTGTGTGTGTGTGTTTTAAACTGTACCCAATCTATGCATTCAGCCTTCAATGTTAATCAATTACAAACACCTAGATTAATTTCACAGTAGAACATAGCAAGGTAAAGTATGCTATCAAAGACATTAGAGAAACAGCTTCAGTAGGAACCAGAATGAGCAAGAGTGCTTTCAAATACTCCTTCCTCACATCTCATTATGCCCAAGAGAAGAAAAACAGCAAGATTACTCTACCAAAGGAAAGTCCTTCTCCCTTGCCACAAGTCCAGGGGCCTCACTTATGAAGTCTAAATACTATTACTGAATCCGTTTAGGCCTGTGGTTCTTGAACTTTAATAGAGAAGTATATTTCTCCAGGTCAGCTTTCTCAGGCAGCAAAATGTTCAGCCCCATGGAGTTCAGGGCTAGACCACTTGAAATTCAAGAGTTCGAGCATAGCCTGCAGATAAGCAGTACGGTGTCTGCATCCCTGGGAAAAGCAAAGAAATGAGTGAAGCCCAGCCAAAATGTCAGAGAAAACAGACAGTTGCAACTTTTCCCTGCTGCTGAGCCTCCTAAACAAGCGCTAAGAAGTGAGGTGCTGTGTTGTGTTTGCAGGAACATAAGACCTACAGTTCTACACTAAGAACTACCTATGCTCGTCCAACCGAGCCAGGCCTCATTACGATCAAGGGGACATGGCCGGTGTCTTTCCATGCACACAGGGAAGATAGCCTATCAAGGGAGGGCAATGCCAAGCATGGCTGGCATTGATTAGGGGACTTGACATTCTTCCCCATAGAAAGGAGTAGAGAAATGTTGAAAAAGAAACCCATTTAGAAATCAAAATGCAGGAGGTTGAGTATCAAAATATTCATGCTTCCTGAGAGAGATATGTTGTGCTTGCCTACTTGTATCTGTTTTATCATCTTTCAGTAAATTTCAATAATGTGCCTTTGTATATTCTCATTTCAAACTCCAAGATGTGGGCTTTTCATGATGACACTGAAGCGTGGGTCTCTGTTCTTCATACTGAGTGTTCAATACCACCTTGCTACATAGCCCACGGATGTGATTTCAAGTCACAGACAAGGACAGAATAGTAGTGGTAACTCTACAGAATTATGGACTCTTTCAGCCAAGGTCAATATAACATCCATTTCCCTGGGCTACAGACCCCTTTGCATCTGCCCTGCCTATGAAGAGTGAGCACTGGTAAATGACAAGACTGAATCCTAAATGTGTTTGCTGTTTGTGAAGTCAAGAAAAGAGAAAACTCTGTGTGTGATTGATGTGCCCCCAGTGACAAACTCCATTACTCAAAGAAGAGTGGATGGTCCCAACACAAGACAACTTCATCCCACCGTTATGATTACGGTAGTAATTACAGTAACCAATGAAGGTCCAGGATTTGGGAGAGCAAGCGATCTAGCAGGCATCCCAAAGTCACTAAGAGGAAAAAGGGCTAAAAGAAGCTCCCCACATCATTCAACAACCACAAGGCCTTCTTTATCAGGTCTCCTTCCTTCCTGTAGATGACAGGAGGATTGCGAGCTTTGAGCATCCTGTGTAGCCCAAGAATAACTCTGATTTGTCTGTAGGCTCACCATTACCACTGTTGGGTTTACCTTTAAATTGTTATTTGTGTGTGTATGTATGCATGTATGTGGACGAAAGGAGACAACAACAGGTATCCTCTCCGAGCATTCCACCTTGGTTTTTGAGATGAGGTTTCTTACTGAACTTGGAGCCTGTAGATTTGCATCACACACTCCGTTTTTGGGGAAAAGGGACACCACACAGATTTGAGTTGCCTCCGCAGAAACATGACACCTCAAAAACTGCTTTGTACCAGTCATTTTTGGCCTTTTTTTTTTTCCAAGCTGGCAGTCTGTTTCTATTGTCTATGATGACTAGATTTTACAGGCTTGAAAAAAAGTCATGCAAATTACCAAAATGTTTTCCATTTGAGACCTTATACATATTTGAATAAAATCAGCTCTGGGCTGTTAAGTGGAAGCAAATGAAACAAGAGAAATCTGAAGACTGAAGCTCTGTAAGATCTTCAAGAGGCTCCGTGTAACCCAACCCCTTTATTAATGGTCACGTGCAAACACTTTAAAAACATGAAAGCACCATTTACCACTTTTTGAAACAAGTACTACACAGTTTCTTCCCCTACCCCAATTTAAGCATCAAAATTTATAGCTTGTCATGAATGCCCTGTCTTTCCATTCCCTCTGTCTACCTCTCCAACTGCTCAAGTGGCTATTTTTAGACTGGAGTGAAGATAGTTTATGCGGAACCCAAATGGAGCATTCTGGGACTTGATTTTCAGAGCTCTGTCATCTTCCTCATTCAGTACATAGATGTAGGGCTTTGTTTGCTATATAGCAGGCCACTCATTTGCTCTAAAGCTTCTGAACTCTGCTATTACATTTGATCTTTGTACAATGGCCAACCAACCTCTGGTAATCAGCAAATTGTTTTAGCTAACTATTTAGTGAACAGCAAAGATCACAGTAACTGTATATATCTATATATATATATATACACATAAGCCAATGAATTTAGTGGGGGTCTAAGAAAGAATCATTGTTCACATAGTTAGGTTTAGCTTATGTGGATTAAATGTATTTGCTTTTAAAACTTGATTTATTTATACCAAGTACCAAGAATTTGGTTATACATTTGATTTCTTCTTTCTCTTCTTATGTCTTTATTTTCTTTGTTTTATTTCCCACAGTCTTTTCTCTTTCCTTTTATCCTTACCTCTCACAAACATACACTCGTATGTATATACTGTATTCTTCATGTTACATAGCTGTGCAAACATACACGCAAATAAATGTCTCAAGAGAAGCCACTTTGGATGCATGTGCTCATGTGTGTTTATAACTTAGGTCTTTTCATTTATTTGTATACTGGTCTGTGGTTTTCACATGCAGTTCTTGGCCACTGCAATCATATGACAAGGAAACCTCAGAGCAAACAATTATACATACTGACAAATCAAGCCTTCTAAACAATGATGCCTCTTGATCATCCCACTGACTTTATAACCTAAAGCCTTGCTCTGCCAACAGGAGTCAGTGCTGGGAACTTGCAGAACCCAAGAATTTCTTCAGAAACTACACATCTTAACTCCTTTCTCTCTAACTTCCATAATCTGTAAGCTAAACATTTTGTGGATTTCTGGTTTAATTACCTCGGGGCCAATCTCGCATTCTCCTAGTGACTGTAAAGTTCAGTATGTATATATAAGAATTATGCTGATATGAGTTTCCCAGAATACAGCTCAGGATATCAAGAATGCTCTAAGTAAAACCAACCCCCCCTACACCAACTAACTAAAATGGAGATGAGTATTAAACCTCTGTCTCCTGGAAGCTGATGTGTCTGACTCTGGGGAATTACATATATCATTATGATTGGGAGACGACATAGAGAATATAACCTAGTGGCACATAGCTGATAAATAATGATGCAAGCCTGTCCATGAGAGCCATATTGGGGCACCTGGACATATTTCCTAATCTACACTAGACCCAGGACTCAGAGGAGGTTTACCAAAGTAAATGTTATCTCAACTATAAATGTGAGGATGAATAGTGATTAACTATTCTATACTCAGTATTAGTGAGTCAGAAGGAAGTGTAAAGCATCCCAAGTTGAAAGAAGAGTTCACCTGCAATCAGAGCACGAAGAGAAAGCTCTCTCCATTTGCCATTCTTCCCTCCCTTTTGTGGCTACTCAGATAGCCCTCTGCTGTCAAAGCATTCAGCTCTGTAATTGTAGGCACGTGAGAACTCATATTTCAGGATTCTTTCTTGAATGTATTTGCCAAACTTTACGGTATAGTTTAATGTCTGGTTAAACAAGTCAGTAAGAGAAAGAAAACAGCCATCTTTCTTAAGCCCTTCCTGGGTTTGAAAATGCAAATGAATCTCATGTCTTCATGGGGGGTGTGTGTCATGGAAGGAAGAGAGAGACAAAAGCCCATCAATAGTCTTGTTTCTTCTCCCTACTCTGAGTCCCTGGAGTTTATTCTCAAGGCCGTAGCTCACAAGCCTCACTAAAGTGAAATACCTTTGTAATAATTCTCCAAGGGAAGAGCATGTGCATGCACGTGCTGACCCTTAGAAGGGTGTAGGAACTGAGTTTCACTTTACTGTAGCTCTTGGGGGTTCATTTTTTTTTTTGTCACACCAAGTAGCGTATTCATATCTAATCTTCAGTACCTGAGTGCACCTAGGATCTCCCAGTCCTCTTGCTTCAGGAAGATGACTCTTCTTTTCTCTGGGTAAACAGTAGGTCAGAAGGTAGCCCAAGGGATGCTCCTGGCCTCTTCATGGCCATGCTACAGAGGTTCTGTATGTAGGAGTCACACTGGAAGAGGAAGGCGGCTCCCACCCCAGACTACCTTCTCGGGATAATAAAAGCTGGGTATTTGCTTTGCCAACTTCCTGTCCACATTTGTTACTCACACCCCATCTCCCTCCAGAAGTTATTTTAGGCTTTGGTAGCACATGTGACAGAAAAAGATAGTTCCGTGTTCAAATCCCCCCTCGTGTGTGTGTGTGTGTGTGTGTGTGTGTGTGTGTGTGTGTGCGCGTGTGTCTGTGTGTCTGTGTGGTGTTCCCTCAGTTTCCTCTCAAAGTCTTTAAGATGCTCATGTACATTGTAGATATTTACAAAAGACAGGGCTGTGTCTCATTTAACCCTTAATACATATCATTTCATCACTATATTTTTCTTTATAGTGTCTCTCAGGTCCAGTGTTCCAAGACAGCTGGCTTTGAAAAGCACAACTCTGTTAAATCTTCCATTGTCTTTCAGGGCCCAGGGTCTGGTTAAAAGGCAAATAGTAATGCTAAACGAGTAGATAAATATACAAGTGAACTCCATTTATTCACTCTTATAGGAAAAAACTAAGCTCTTTTGACATGTATGCATCTCTTTAGAAGATAGTCAACAAGTTCTCAGATGGATTTTCCCTACACCTTTGCTGTAAGGTTATAAATGAAAGCAGGGTTCACCTTCGACTCTCACATACAGACTTAAAATATAATCAGCTATTAAATGGAAGACTGCTGGTAAAACCTGTTCTGTGACAGAGGTGTGGCTTTTTTTTTTTTTTTATCCTTTTAGAATATGTTTCTACCACCGTTTTCATTCAAGACTGCAGAGACAACAATTATGCATGAGACTGTGCAGCCCTTGTAGTCAGCCACAGATGAATGGAAGTGTCTTAGGGCTGGGACTCCAGATCAGGGGCTAAAGTACTTGCCTCATGAGTGTGAATGTAAATGCCAGGTGGGTAAGGAGGCCCACTTGGAGGCATAGAAAGGCTTCCCAGAACAAGCTGGTAGAGAGACTAGCCATATTGATGAGCTTTGACTTTGATTGAGATACCAGACCATGCTTCAAAAAATTATGTGGAAGAGTAATCAAAAAATAGTCCTGGTATCAACCCCAGGTCTCACACTCATGTGCACATGGGTGTGCGCATATACTTGCACGCACCCACATACAAGAATCTTTATTCTTTTGCTTACACACATACACACACAAAGAAAAGAGGGAGAAAATGTCATATAAGCCAGTGGCTCAGTGTGGTAGATTTAAAGGCTCTTCTTTCCTGCTGGGCATGGTGGTGTATGCCTTTAATCTCAACACTTGGGAAGCAGAGGCATTTGGATGGCTGTAAGTTTGAGATTGAGACCAGCATGGTCTACGTACATAGTAGTGAGTTTCAGGATACCCAGAGATACACAGAGAAAGAAAACAAGCAAAGAAACAACAATAAAACAAATAATCCTACCAAAAAAAATGCCTTTTTCTGTTCAGCTTCAGATGAAAAGGTTTTCTGTCTTCATCTTGTTCCTGCCGGGTTGAGGCATCTATAGCTCTCATCATTCCCTCTACGTTTCTAATGACAACCCATCTCCAGCGTGTGTCAGTTCATTATGCTAATTAACAAGGTGCTAATTTCACCAACAAACATCCACTTCTGGCATTCTCTATGCTAATTAGTGAAACATCTTCATCAGAGATAAAGACTGTGCTTGAGGTAGCTTCCACTGGACTTTGGACCTTTAGTGTCAGCCAACAGCTTCCCACACCCTCAAGGGGGAGTGAAGCCACCATTGGAATGTGGGCTGCATCACCATCAAGCCCAGCCTTACATCATAAGAGCTATTCTGACATCTTTCTGATGAATAGACTGAGGCCTCTCTGGAATCTATAAAGAAAACAGGCTAGTGGCAGGGTTATTTCAGATTTCTCAGAGGGGTATGGTGGTACCTCATGAAAGACAAGACGATATCTGAATGAAGAAGACAGCAACTCCTAACCGTGTAGGGGAACAGTGACCTCCAAGCAGCAGGAAAAGGAAAAATAACATGCCCAATGGAAGAGGAGTGGCATGCAGGGGACCAACATAAGTATAATGCTACTAATATGAACATACCCAACAGAAGGAGGGGATAGACTCTGAGGAGAACCCAGGGGCTCAAAGGCTACATTGAGGCTTGGATTTGATTGGCTGTAATTCCAAATCAAAACTGAATCCCTTGCAGAGTCATAAGCAAAAGAACAAAGACTATCCAACTTTGTGACCTCTGCTGGGTGGGGAGAATGGATTGCAGAGCCAAGAAAAGAACCAGAGAGATCATGGGGGGGGGGGCGCTACAGTTTACATAGAAAACTAGTTTTTCTAATTCAAGGTAGAATTAGGTATGGTACAGAAACGTGGTAAAGTTAGGAATGTTTGGACAGATGGTCAATAGGTCTTAGTGATAGAAAGCAATTAAATGCAGAATTATAGAAAGGACCAAGGCTTGGTTTGGGGATGCTGTAGCTAGACTGTGATGTCATCTACTGAACGTTTGGAAGGAAGCCACTCTTTGAAAGAGTGATTGAGGAGCTGATGAACAATCTAAATGGAGATCCTTGACATAGAGACTTAGACCTACTGTAATGGCACAATTCTAAACTAGTTCAAGCTAGTTTCTTCTTAAAAACCTGGTGAAATGTTCAGGGCTTATAGAAATTACTAGAGGCTCAGCAAGCCTTATGCCATCCACGCCTTTCAGTGGCCTGGCATTCAAGGGTCCTACACGATAAATTTAAGATCCCTGAACTTTATGGAAATGAAATGGCACTGTCCTTCCATAAAAACCAGATGCTCTGTGTGGTACTCACTGTTCCTTGGACTGTAAGAAGAGCAACTGAAGCCAGATTCACAGTCTGAGGTTCGAACTCATCATAATAGACAAGATCTGGTGGTAGACGAATGGAGAGGCTGGTCATGTCATGTCTGCTATCCAGAAGACTGTACTGAGATCGCTCTTGATCTTCTGACTCAGGCCAAGACCCCAGCCCATGGCATGGAGCCGCACAGGTTCACAGTGAGCTTTTATTGTTCTTTAATTATGTCTCTCCAGAAACACACACACATACACAGATGTGGCCAGAGGGTTGTCTCCTAAGCAGTTCTGGGGTTAGTCAAGGTGGCAATGAATATCAACCATAACAGCCCAGAGTAACAGGCTACACAGCCACGGTTGATGAATAGAACTCACTGTGGGGTTAGATTCAGAAGATACTGGCTCAAATTGAGCCTTTGGTTTACACTAAGATTTTTTTTTTAAATTATTTTGGTTAATATGTGGAAGTCTTCATTCTCTCATTTGTAAAAAGAAATTACTCTAGTGAATATGGAATAAAATAGTGTCTGGGGAAAGTTTTGAAGTGTTAAAGCTGTTAAATAATGTAGGTATTAGTTTTTGCTATAAAACATTCCTAATAACACAGGCCTTACTTGTGAATGTAATAAATACAGAGCCTACTCACCTAGCCCACTACACACAGACCTCTCATCTTACAGGTCTGACTATGTACGAATTATCAATTTAAACAAAACACATTCTCCTAAGCTTCTAAGCAGTGTCCCAGGGTAATAAGTCAGACTATTTCCTAGCTAAAAATTGCTTCGTCCAGTGGCAAATGCAACTATCCACTTTACTGAAGCACTATTTCTTGGCTTTATCTCAAAAAGATGGAATTGAATCTTTTTTGACTGAGATACAGAAACTGAAAGTTATTCAACACCCCTCTGGTGATGGTGTTGTAGTTGGTCCATGGTCTACAGGCAAAGAGCCAGCTAGGTGAGAAAGTGACAATATCGAGAAGTTACCCTGTAGCACAACTGCATTGAAAGGCTTCTTTCCAATCCAGACTAACATGGCTTCTGTTCTGTGTAAAACTGTCTTTTGTTACTATCACAAAATGGGTAATTTTTTTTAAAAGGGGTTTGCTGGAGTTAGAAGGCTGAAAATATCATTAAAGGCAGGCCTATTGATCAGACTCTTATGAGGTCCCAATGACAAATAATCTCATAGCAAGACAGAGCATGAGGGGAAACAGCCCCACAAGAGAGCCAACTTCCCAACATATGGCCCCTTGAGAAACACATTCAAACCCTACCCAAACAAAGCACATTGTATCTCATAGGCAATGTCTTGGATCCAGACTTTGTTGATCCCTCTATCTTGATAGATAATAGCAGTAAAAATCAAGATAAGAGATGCCAGCTCTTAGAATACGAGAAACTAAACACAGGAATTTGTGGAGCAAATGCTTCAAAGGAAGAGCATGACTTAGACAAAGCAGAGGGCTCCAATAAGAGGCAGGGAGCCACTGCTCTCCTTCCAACTGGTCTCTCCCAAATACTGTGCTGAGAATCTAAAGGTGCAAACTTACTTTCTCTCAGATGACTTTACCAAATGACCTATGCAGAAGCATGAGGCCAATCAATAGTGACACAAACACATGCACATGTAGACTAAGAATTCAACTTCAAAATCAGCTTCAAACTTCAACAGGCATTTCTCCAAAACAAGATGTACAAAGGACTAATGTCTACTCATTGGAGAAATGCAAATCAAAGCCACAGTGAGCTGTCACCTCACACCTGCTCGGGTGGCTACTAAAGATGCACAATTAGCGCACATTAAGTATTAATTATCTTTTTGACATTGTCACGAAGCTGTGGGAACCATGCAAAGAACTCTAGATACTAGACAATCATAAATGTTCCCTGTCTTCAAGGAGTTTGTCCAGCCCAGGAGAGAGACAAGAAAATGAATTACAATAATAGCATACTCTTAAGTGAAAGGAGTCCGCACGCTACCTTTACTGTGCAGCTGCTCAATCATGCACAGGGGGTTGAACTTAACATGGACTTTGCATCTCCTTTGCATGAAGATCATTAGTCCACCATGCTACGAGGGCTGCGATGGTAACAAAGATAATGGATGTAAAATGCATCATACAGGGAGAGTCTGGAACATAGTTATTTGCTCAACCAATGAACACACAAACATTGTCATTGTTAACATGTCTAATAGGTGCTGTGACAAAGACGATAAGAAAGTGAACTCAGAGATGGGTAGTGGTTTTGTACAGAGAGTCTAGGAAGGAAGTGGGTCCAGAACTGAGTGTTGAGGGTCCCTTGGAGACGAGAAAAAAAGAGAAAAGCCTGCTAACATTCATTATAAGGCATGACACAGCTAGGGATTTACAAGTACGTCAGCTTGGAAGCCTTGAGAGCAGAGCAGATAAACGTGTCAGATGCAAAGGTTAAGGAGGGAGCGGAGGGAGGTTTTCTGCAGGACCAGTGAGCTTAGCCTTAGTCCGAGCCTTCAAGCAGAGGAATGGCAAGACCAGATTTGTGTTTTGACATAATGGGAATAATCAGTTTAATCTATCTGAATAAAAATAGCTATGACTGTTGGGGGCGGGGTTAGCACTTATAAAAGTGGGCAGAGCCTATGAATGTTTTCTGAGCTAAACGACTCTTCAAACAATTTCCATTGCTGATTTAGGATACCAGCACAGATGTGAGAGCACTCTCTGCTTTTTTTTTTTCCTTGATGGAATCTCATTTCTGTTCTAAATTCTTTATATCCTCTTGCTTGCCCTCATTTGTGTTTACACCACCTGTCAATTTAGGATAATCTGTGATTTTAATGTGTTTTCCCCTTTCCAGATCATTATTAAATGTGCTAAATAAAACCAGAACCATCTCTGCCTCTGGCACTTCCTCCCTAAACGCTTCTACTAGTTCAGTGTGCTGATTGTTACTGGCAGAATATCTCTGAACTCCTTGCAACTTCCTTACTCTTCCCTAGTCCATATTTGTGAAGGAAATAAATAGGCAGAGTAATGTTTTCTCTTCTCCTGGACAAGATCCAGGCCCTCTAGCTTGGTTCTATAAGCCTTCCCTTCCCTTCCTGATTTAATCCATCACAAACAGACATAGATGAGGCCCAAATGGGCGTGTCACTTGTTAAGGTGCTTGTCAATCAACAGGCTCATTTCGTGACTTAAAAAGTCTTTCTCCCCCATCATAGACATAGTAATTAGACAGAAAGGAAAAAGGGGGAAGTAAGGAAAGAAGGGAAGAAGTGGGGGATGGAGAGAGGGAGGGAATGAGAGAGAGGGAAAGAACAGAGAAAAGGATGGAGGGGGATGAATACAGAATCAAACACTGAGCCTGTCCTGAGACAGTCTCACTATTCTGCCCAGGCTGGCCTCAAACCCTCGATCACTTGCCTTGGCCTCCTGAGTAACTGAGGGCTTTCATAACACAGCCACTCCTGTGCTAGACTGCTCCTTGTCAGGGTACACTAGGCTTATGGAGACTCACCAATAGCATAGCCATCAGGGAAGATAATCTAAGGAGCCAGGTTGAATGTGAGGAAGTATCAAACTAGACAGCGGGCTTCTGTCGGTCACGGTCACTCTGTACAGAGACTGCCTGTCCTGTGCACTACATCAGAGCATCCTAGGCTGGATGAGTAGAATCAATCTCCAGGTGCTTCTCAGCCAGGGATCAAGAAACATACACTTCTCAGTGCTGGTCCAGCCAGCTCTGAGTCAGGAAGCCTTTGACTCCCCTATGCTCACTTAAGCATATGATAACAATACAGAAAGAGCAACTTTAGGGGTGAGCTCACAGAGGCAATGCATGATTAACTCAGCTTGCTTTGTCCTTATTTGACCAGCACTTCAAGACATAGATGCCTCCCCAGGCAGGCAAGAGACAGCATATTTTCCGAGTGACAGTAGTTGCCCCAATTCCCAGAATGCTCCAGAGGAAATCAGTGGGTCTAGAGATGCTTTTTTTGCCACATATCTGCTGTCAGGCAACTTTCATTGTGCACTTGACTTGGCAAGAATCTTGGAATGAAGGTAGGTGTTATAGGATCTACTAGTAAATACCTTCCTTTACTCAGTGGTCTTATACACGACCATGATGCTAATTCCTCCTTGGGGACAAAGCCTTTCTTGAAGATTCCTTTTCTTAACACAACTGGATTAAAAATTAAGTATGCCACACATAAATTTAGGAAACATATTAAGATTATAGCACCATCTAAGTGTTGGATAGTCTGGTAACTGTAAGAAACTTAAAATGAAGAAGAGTTGCTAACAGTGTCTAAAAGATGCTAAAATGTAGCTGGGCGGACAGATTAGGGAGATGAAGAAGGAATCCTGGGTATACTGCACTTGATACTCTTCTTGCTGTGGTAACAAAATGCCTGCCAAAAGCAACTTCAGGAAGGAAAGGGAAGGGACGCTCTCCTGGCTCTCTGTATGAGGAGACGGTCTTTTGATGCACAGAAGGTGACAGGAGCTTGAGGTGGGTGATTGTATCGAATCTGTTGGGAGGCAAAGAGAGAGATGAGTGCTGTACTTAACTTGCTTTCTCTTAAATTTTATATCCCACCCCAGGATTCCAGCCTAGGGGGAGGTGTCACTGATATACAGGGAATGTTTTTTCTCCCCTAACTTTTATAGAAACACCACTAATAGACACTCTAGGAAGGTATGTCTCCTAGGTGATTCCAAACCCTGTCAAATCAAGGATAGATCCAAACTTTTCTGCCGCAAACCTAAAAATGGCTTCTCAGTCAGGATTCTCATAGTCATGTGATTTTAGCTGACTGAAGGCTTCAAAGCAGATAGCTACAAATCATCCTTATCAACCCTTCTGCCTTGCCCCACTATACACCTGATTTCATTCTGTCCTTCGCTGACAGAGAATCAAGATCTGAAATGGAGTCAGCCCTATTGAGTGGTACCACAGTTTTCTAAGTGGGTTATCTTGAAACCTTGAAGAGTGATTAAAGGTGGGCCATCCTACCTAGTGTATAACCTTCTATGTTACCACAGGTAACTCTGTACAGACACCGGGATCTCTCCAGCTCCTAACAACAGCTTTTAAAGCTGAATTTTAGTGGTCCAAAAAAGAAGAAGAAGACAAGAAGTCCACTCCCTTCTCTTTCATTAGGCATCAAGCACAGATTCCAGAGAAGCTTTCTAGGTGGCAATCAATAAGAGGCAGATCTAACCCTCTGATTCCTGTTGTAGCCAGAATTTTGTGATGTCAGGCTGTTTCTAGTCACTGGTAAGTTAGTTGGGCTCATTTTAAAAAACAATAGTCCCTCAAGACCATTGCCTCAAATTCTCCTCTGTAAAGTTGCTAATCCAATGTTCTGTACTGGTAGTCAGTCATTTTCTACCCGAGGCTGTCTACTCATGCCAGTTTTCAGAGCTCGGGTGCCGGTTTTCATGGGCAAGTGTCTAGAACAGCAGACACTATGACCCTTGGGAAAATGGAAGGTATGGTCACTCAAGTGTATCCCTCCACCTCCTTGAGTTATTCATTGCAGATTCCTAATCTTCCAGCAGAGCTGACTTCTTCCATGGCTGTCGGTAATAGTTTCTCATTTCCTGTTTTGCTTTGGAGGGCTTGCTCTCCATCTGGGATGTGAGCAACCGTGACTTTACAATGACGTCATCACTAGAAGATATGAAATTCGCCCAGAGAACCTTTTTCTTTTCAAGCACAAACTTGGCTGTATCTTTGTACCAGGAACGTAGCACAATTTGCATGTGATCTCTGTGTTTCTTTAGATGCCGTTTTCCCCCTTATCATAAGCACCTTTCCTGTAGCAGAGTCTAAAATATTCCCCATGGAATTACCTCCACAAACACACTTCAGTAAGTAGCCCTTTCTAGGGGTCATTGAAACTAAATGAACAACAGAAAAATTCTAGCCGCTCTTATTACTGATGGTGACCTACCATTACCCTTGAATGTGGAAGGATCAACACCTCAGGGCAGCACCCTGGTTAGAGATACACCTTCAGTTTGATTATAGCCTCTTTTATTTTCAATGGCAGAAACTTTACAGTTATATAACAAAAAGCTTTATTTGTAAAAGCTTATGTTTGCTTTTCCCTTTCCAGTTATAAGGAGTATATCCTCGTCTTCTCAGCATCGGAAAAGCAGAGAAAGCAAGAGATCATTAAGTACGGAGAAGTGATTTATTTTTATCATAGGTAGTTTGGATTATGGTACTTGTCAAAGCATTGAGGAAGAGAGCTAAACAGTTAAGTTTTAGTAGAGGACCCAGGTCATGATCGCATACAATAGCTCTGTGGGTTTGCGGCCCCTGATTCCCTAGCCATCTCTCACAGCACGGTTCCCAACCCACCCAGAGACCACTGTCTAAATAGGATTGGCTATTACAAGGTGAAGAACAGACAGTTTCCTGGGTAATGTCACTGATTTTTTTTTTTCATTCTGAGAATCTTCCCCAGGCACTAGCACTGGTTTTAAAGACAGAAAGGCAACCATATTTTTATGACAGCTTTTTTTTTTTTCTTTTTCTTTCTTTTCTTGGTCTGAGGTTGGAGTACAAGAACAAAATAGCTCTTTTTGTTCATTGTACCAAGAAATTCCCTCCCGGATCTATCAAGTGTGACTGTTCACCTAGCAAATAGCTTGGACATATCCAGACATAAACACCGTATGAATAAAACATTCTGCAGTTGTGAGATACAGTTATGTTTTTCTCAAAGACAAGGTGCTCCGCACTAGTCCATGTTCTTTGCAGACATCTGTGACAATCATCCTCAGCAGTGACACTTTACATTATTAACAAAATAAAAAATAATTTTAATTATCTCAGTGAACTCTGTCTATTGTGGCAGAACACGCATCATTAATTTGAGGAATGTGATTTAACCATCACTGTACTGTAGCGATGGCTGGGTTCAATTTAGCATTGTGAATTGTTTTTTCTTCTTAAAGGTTGAGCAAGTGTTTTCCCTGTTTCACAAAGAGCATTATTTGCTGTCTTCATTTCTGTTATCTCTAATATGAAGTACTTTAAAATGAAGAGGATTGCTAGTGACATCTGAAAGATGTACCGATAATCAAAAGTTACACTTATATCAAAAGATATAAGCTAGTCTGTGTTCTATGACTTGCTTCTATACTTACAAAGAAAACCACTCCTAAAATGAAATTAATTTGGGCCACACGGAAAGGTAGAGGCTGAGATTAACACCTTAATTTACACACACAGGCCAGAGAAGCAGGAAGAACACGCCCCGTTTATGAGCAGACCTCCACCTTCTAGCACTGTTGTGGTTTTTTAAAGGTGTCTGCCTTCTAGCCCCCTGCAGAGGCTTTAGTGCCTCATTGCCCTGGGCGCTGACCCAGCAGAGATTTCCCTGTTCACCAACAACCTACAGCAATTTGCACTCATTGACACCACAGCGACTAATTGGTCTTCACGACCTGCAAACTTTCACTGAGGTCGCTGTGAGGTACCCTGTAAAAGTTCCTCATGTCAGATGGACTGCTGTTCCCTAACAGCAAGACTGTCAGGTATCCTTCAGGTGAGAAGCCTCAAGTCTAGCCCAACTTTGAAAGGTTCATTTTGTGATTGGCTACAAAAGGGTGACCCAAAATGCACCAACATAGTTTTTAGACAAATCTTTAAATTGTATTAAGCTGTTTCTATACATTAGACCTGGCACTAGATAGGGTGTGAGCTATGTGTGTGATGCAATTTATTCTTCTTTTAATCTTTATAATCCCAAATTAAACCCAAGAAGCAAGGTATGAAGTAATTAAGGAGCAGAGTGGAGCCAAGGTGTCTGAGTTAAAACCCTGCGCTTGCTAACCAGGTCTAGAATTTTAGCAGGTTACACAGGTTCTCTGTGAAAGCACATGATGGTTTTACACGGCACTCAAAGTACACATTAGTGGTCACCATGTCCATAGTCATATCTTTAGTTGGGACTCAGAGGACCAAGTTCTGAAAAATGATTTTGTACTCTTCAAAAGGTGTGTGACCATTTTTAGTGGAAGAGAAAGCAACCGGAAGTAGCCTGCAAGCAAAAGTACCTTAATTCAGTATTGCGTGCTTTCGTGTAAAATTGATAAACTGGAAACTTGTGCTGGCGAGATGGCTCAGCAGGTAAAGGTTCTCGTTCCCAAGCCTGATAAGCAGAATTCTACCCCTGTGACCCAAAGAGTAGAAAGAGAAAACTCACTCCTGAAAGTTGTTCTCTGACCTGCGCGCGCATGCGCGCGCGCGCACACACACACACACACACACACACACACACACACACACACACACCAAATAGAAATTTAATGAAAACAAGAATTAAAATGTAAACCATATAACTCACATATGATGTATTGTGTTCCTTAGATTGAGGTCAAGTAAAGCAATCACTTTAAAGAACATTATTACAAGGGCTGGAGACGTGGCTCAGTGTTAACCGTGCTGATGGCTCTTTTAGAAAACCCAAGTTCAACTCCTAGCACACACGCCAGCTCACAACGATCTCTAACTCTAGTTCCAGGGGATCCAGTGCTGTCTTCTGCCTTCAAGTACACGCAATGCCTAGGGTGTACTTACATAACAATACTGTATGAGTGAAAACAAGCAATGGATAAAGTGAAGATGTAATAGTGTGTTCATGGATATTGGGGCACGGGCACTGGAACACACTGACTTTTGAATCCAACTTTACTGCATTTGTGGAAGTGAGCATTTTGTCGTTCTGTCTCTATCTTCGAAGTTCAAATAATTAATGAAACTAAATAATGTACCCACAAGACACCCAGGACTGCTTTATATTGATACGAGGGATGTGTTCTGCCCTCAAATAAGGCAAGTTTTATTGAAGAAATCATTGAACAGGACGATCCACAATTATGAAAGAGAAATTAGATGCAAGCAAACACTCTCTGATTTCTCTGGTAGCACTTCTAAATAGGTATTTAAATATATAAGTTCAGGGTGGGGTGGATCAGCCCTCCACTGGGGCAATCAGGAAAGCAGAGCATGTGAACACGTGACCAGGAGAGGCCTTCCTGGGGAGAGCCGTTTTAGAAGCAACATGGAACAACAAAACAAACAATGGAAACCGGCTCAGCATTGAGGGTGGAGTTTACACCTGTGTCTCTTCTTTACCGTGACACTAGATTCATCCAAGAAGGCCCAGGGAGGGAGCTGACAAGGTGTGGAGGCAAAGCCCATCTTCCCGATCGGCCATAGACTAGTCAGTGATGTCTGCTTCAGGTACTTGGATCTGTGTGGTAATCAGCATGCCAAGGTGGAACCAAGTTGTCCACACCCTGGTGTCGAGACTTGTCTGCCTTAAAGTGTAGACAGAATTCTAACTCATTTTATCTGGTAGCCTAGTTAATGGTCAGATCACAGCCTTGTGGGACCCTGTCCAGGTTCTTAGTTTATAGAGCTGTGTGAAAACAGATGTTTCTGTGTGTTAAGCTTCTGAGTTTGTGGTTGTTTTGTTTTTTTTTTTTTTTTCTGCTACAGCTACAGAAAGTTAATAATCTGACTTTAGCCTAATCTAATGAGAGGACAAGGTCAGGTTGGAATCTAGCTCAGAAATACAGCCCTGTTCACTTGCACACTTCCTCCTCTGTTCCTAGCTGTAATTTATTGCGGACTTTTTATTTATTTATTTATTTTTTGCCTCCGTGACTTGCAGCTATGACTGATTATACCTTAAGACAAACCCTCCGAACTCCATTGCCATTTCCCCTCCCAAATCCTAGTTCTAGTACGGAGAATAGAGATGAAAGTAGAAAGAAAGAGGCTAGGAAGATCTCTCCGACAGGTACTTACCTGTCATGTAAACAAGAAGACCTGAGTTTGGATCCACAGCACCCCACATAAAAGCCACGTGTTTATTTTTTAACCCCAGTGTTGGGAGGTGGGGGCAGGAGACAGAGAGAGAGAGAGAGAGATCCCTGGAACTCATTGGCCATCCAAATCTATTCAAATCTACAAGCTTCACTTTCAGTTAGATACCCTGTTTTTAAAATTCAGATGAAAAGGGGCTAGTGAGATGGCTCAGCAGTTAAGAGCACCAACTGCTCTTCCAGTGGTCCTCAGTTCAATCCCCAGCACCTACATGGTGGCTCACAACCATCTGTAATGGGATCCGATGGCCTCTTCTGGTGTGTCTGAAGAAAGGGAGAGTGTACTCACCAACATGAAACAAATAAACAAATATTTAAAAAACAAAAGATGAAAAACACTCAAGATACTTGATGCCAATATCTTCCCTATACACACACCACTACACACGCACTACACACACTACACAGAGACTGCTACACACACATACACACACACATACTACACACAGAGCAGAAAGAGCATTTGTATAAATAGATTTGATTTTACCTCCTTCTCGCAGATCAAGTAAGTATTGTTGTAGAAAATAAGCCATCACCAAAAAAGGAGTTACAAGAAATGACGACTTAGCATTGTCCAGTTGTATAGATCTAGTGTGTGCCCTCATACAAGCTCTGGCCCTCCCTGCCTTTCTGGGTCTGCATCTTCCATGTACAGTATAAGACACATGTTTTCTCAAGTTCTGCAATAAACTTTGACAACGTCCTTGCTGGTTTTGTAATGGTTCTGACATGCTACTTCATTGTACATACATAATTCACGTCATTTAATCTATCTGGATGGGACATAATTTAAAGGGACTGTGAGTGCTTCTGACCAGCTAGGGGCCTGGGTAAGTGACAGCCATTTTATTCTGAACCTCATCCGCCTTTCCCACTTGGGAAACACTACTGATAATCTTTTGGGAAGATTCTGATAAGGAACCGAAGTTCCTCATTTCTGCAGTGTACACTGAGCTGGTGTTTCCCCCTTGATTATGCTTCAGATAGGCAGGAACTATTTCAGGCCCACGTAAGAGTCAACGAGAGCAACGTTGGACTGAAGGCTTCAACAAGAGCTAAGTTTGTAACTGCAGAGTAAGGACAGACAGCAGGAGCAGGTGACTCCTTCAGCAGGTACACAAAAGAATCTGTGTAAGAATGTACAGCCTAAGTGTTAGACTCGGGATGAAATGTCCCCACATGCTTGGTCACTTGAGTTTGTGGCACTGTTTGCATAGCACTGGGTGGGGAGGCCTAGGTGGAGGAAGTATGTTCCTGAAGACTGGTTTTTGTGGTCTCAAAAGCCACATACCATTCCCAGTTTCTTCTCTCTATTTACTGCTTGCTGCTTGAGATGAGAGTGTTTAGCTGTTCCTGCTAACACATGCGATGCTTGCTTTCTCTGTACTTCCTCACCATGATGCTGACTGATAGAGTGTGCCTCTCCCTCCTCCCAGGGGTCATTGGCCACTGGCCCAGAGGATGAAGGAAGCAGAGTAGATGACAGAGTAGGGTTCAGGTAGCCTGTGTGTATGAACAAGATGACATCATTCAGGATCAGCTGCTAGGAGACAGATCAACTTTATTTAGGGCGAATCAAGAGTTATACAGTTTGGGGAGGAGGAGGTTTGAATATCTAGGTGGGCAGAGGTCATTGACTGAAGGCGATGGTACTGAGATGACTCATTAGCACATGAGAGGCATTCCAGGCATCTCAGGTGCTTGCTGACTGGGTTCTTACTGGGAAAAGGGAAGCGGAACCTGTGATCTAACCAAGGCTAAGTGACACTATGCAGGGAGACAGTGCAGGGGTTTGGAGACAAGGTCAGAGAAGGAGAAGCCCTTCTGGTAAAGGGACACCCCCCCCCAAATTTTTACCAAGCTCAGGACATTCCAGTAATGTGAGACTTTGATCATAATTAGCAGTGTTTCCCCATATTGGAGGTAGACTATTACCCCTCGGAAACCGGAAACTCCAAATAAAGCCTTCCTTTCATAAGTTGCCTTGGTCATGATATTTGTCACAGCAACGAAAAAGTAAGTAATGTAAGTATTGTAGCCTTTAAAAGCATCTATTTCCTCCATTGGGAAATTTCAAAATTCACTGATACTAGTGACGAAAATATAGTCAGTTTGCAAAGACTTTGGTGAGGCCGTTTTCAATCACCCTGATTGTGACTCCAAAAGATTGTTACTATAGGCTGACTTGTATCACTCAAAATAATATATCCAGGTCCAGAATTAGTTAATTAGTATTATGCTGATCATATTTATATGTGACAGTAACAAGAAGGGCAAATCTACTTTGGTTCATGATTTAAAGCAGTTTCAGTACATTGTAGCAGGAAGACAAGACAGAGCAGCTTCAACCACGCCAGCAGATGGTGACAGATCAGGAAGCAGAGGCTGGGACTCAGAGCCAGAGGCTAGGCAGGTGGGCATGTGACAGAACATTCCAATTCACCGCAAGTGACCAATTTCAGCCAGTCAGGCCCTACTTCCTATGGGCTCTCCAGATTCCCAACATCTTGCCAACAGTATGGGTACAGGTGTACAAAACAGAAGCCTGTGCAGAATACCTCAGACTCCAAGTGTGGGAAGTTCTGACTCCAGGATCCAAGAACAAGACTGGAAACAAACTCTGTAGCTGTAATCAAACAAACTAGGGTGTTTGATTAGAATAGGATCTGTATCTAGTTGGGTTTTATCTTTCTAATGGAAGGGACATTGAAAACACAAAGCTTCCCTCCCCCTAGGAATGTAGATTGGGCAAATGACAACATGGGCATAGATTTGAGTGACACAGTTTTAAACCAAAGAATTACAAGGATTACACACTGTAGCTAGGAGCTAAGCAAAGGTGCCAAGGATGTATTCCAAGAAGCACCAAAAGGAACCTGCTCGTACCCATCCTGTCCTTGGTCTCCAACTTTCCAGCACACAGAACTTCAGGGAAAACATTTCCAGTTGTTGGATTTATTTTGCTAAACCTAGGAAACTAACACAGCTATCTAATTGTAAAAGTTGTAAGATTGGTAGACACACTAATCACAGATTAGGCATGCCAGTTTTAACAGAGAAATTAGAAGGGAAAAAAATGTTGTTGAAGAAGCCAAGACTCAAACAAGCGATAGGAAAAAACTGAAAGCCTTGTCATAAAAACAGGGTGGCCCTCTGTGGTGGTTTGAATCGTTTGCCTCCCCTGCCCCAGGCTCATGTGTTTGAATGGCTGGTCCATGGAGAGTGCTAGGAGGTGTGGCCATGTTGGAGGAAGTGTGTCACTGCAGGGTTCAGTTTTGCAGTCTTGTCTATATGCTAAAGCTACAGGCTACAGCCAGTGTTGAGACAGTTCTCTTTCTGCTGCTGCATTTGCATCAAGATGTAGACCTTTTGGCTCTTCCAGCACCATGTTTGGCTGCCTGCTACCATGTTTTCCACCATGATGGACTGAACCTCTGAACCTGTAAGCCAGGCCCAATGAAATGTTGTCCTTTATAAAAGTTGCCTTGGTCATGGTGTCTCTTCCCAACAATAAAATTTTAACTAAGACACTCTCAAAAGTCATTTACTACCTCTAAGCCAAGAGATCTAATTCCATATAATAGGAGAGACTGAATTAGACAATCGAAGCATTCCTTTTGAACACTATTGTTCTGTATCTACCATTAAGCTCTCAGTTTAGCTAGATTCTGGGAAGCTAAGAAGCATCTTTGGAAATAATGTCAATACCATCCTTCATGTTTTAGGGTACATCAAGACACTTTTCTCTATAATACACTAGTCATTATAACACTATGACACAAAACACACTTTGACATCCTTTAAAGAATAAAGAAACAGAGGCCTGAAAGAGTGAAAAGGAAAAGATGACTCAGGGTTGGGGTGTAGTTCAAATGGTCAAGAATTTGCATAATCTCCCGCAGTACCTAAGAAGAAATGGTGGTGGATGCCTCTTATCTCAGCACTTGGAAGGCAGATTAGAAGTTCAAGGGTATCTGTAGTTACACAGCGAGCTCAAGTTTGAGACTGGAATGGACTAAATGAGAGCCTGTCTCACACCCACATACTCAAACACCATTCACTGTAATACAGTCCTGAATGATGCAAGACAGAATGGTGATGAATGAAGAGAGTAGAAAGGTTAGTGGTTGAGAAGAACATTTTCCCACTCCCCCACTTCCGTTTAATTTCTTCACTCTGACTCTCTTCCCCCTCCCTCTCTTTCCCTCCCCCTCTCTCTCCCTCCCTCTCCTTCCTCCTTTCCTTCCTCCACTAAATTTCATTGCCCCTGTTTATAAAAATACATTTTGATTACGAAAATAATTAAACAGTCTCCAGCACGACTGAGAAAGTTGGTAGTACTGTTCCTCCTTAGAGTTCCTCGTAGGGCTAGTGACTCAGACATCATCATAGTAAACATTCAGTCCTCTTAGTCTCCTGTCACTGTCCTCTAGGCCTGATGGAATAAAATGGAGCAGCCATCAATGGAAATATTTTACCCAGGGAAACAAACTGCAGAGCTGTCAAATCAACTTCATGGGAGTTGAGCTTCATTTCATTCTTTAGAAAAAGCCAGTTCATGGGCTGTCTTACTCTTTCCGAGGAGACATGCCCAGTGTGCTTCAAGAACGGACTGACACTGTTCCTTTTCTTTGTGTTATAGTGGAGTTGCTTGGAGTGCTTTCACCTAGAAAGGGAAGCACGTACCCACAACGCAGACAGGTCTGCACTCGAATACCAGCTCGCCCTGCTGCCCAAGCCTCTTGACAGTTGTCAACCACTGGTCTCCTTTCCTTGTTCCTGTGCCTGAAGCAGCTTAAGAGAGGAAGGATTTATTTGAGCTCATTGTTCAGGGGACCCCAGTCTGTTAAGGAAAGCATCTGGGATGATAAGAGCTTACAGCTGAGGGTCCTCACATCATGACAAATAAGGACCCTGATAACTCCAGGCAGAACAAGAAATAGATATAACATCTTAAACCTTAAGTCTAGCTCTTCTGTCCTGTAGCTAGCACTCAGTTCCAATGTTTCTCTGACTTCCTAAAACAGTACCACACACCATGGACTAACTATTCAGACACATTAACTTTGAGGGGACATTTCACATTCAAACCATAAATCCATCTTTAAAGCAAATCTTATTTAGAAAGAGCATCCCCACTTGTACACGCTGAGCTGTGGTGTCTATGTAGATAAATGTTCTTTGTTTAAAAGCTGTCATCAAGGAATTTCATTCTTTCATTTGGCTTTGAAGAGTGACTAGCTAGTGGCAATTTCAGCTATCTTTTTCTACTCTGACACAGTTACCTATCCAAAACGACACACCCCCTTTACAATCAAAAATCCTTTCAGGCTTTGAGAGCATAAGACTCAAAACATAGAGACCATCAGTAGGAGCTCCAATGAACTTGCCTATAGGACTCCACCTTGTCTGTACTTCAGCTGCCAACTACCAAAGACAGCAAGCAACACTCAAGACCAAGGTGGACTTACTACAGAGATGTATTGCTTTGATGAGCAACTTTACTTTGATATGAGATTTGAAACAGGACAAGTGGGCTGACCAGATGGCTCAGAAACTAAGGACCACATCTATGGATCCTGATAACATAAACTGGATCCATGAAACCCACATGGTGGAAGAAGAAAGCCTATTTCTATAAAGTGTCCTTTGACAGTTACACCTGTACCAACGCATGTGAGCATGTACATGTATACATACACATGGTGTGTGTGTGTGTGTGTGTGTGTGTGTGTGTGTGTGTGTGTGTGGTGTGTAGGGGCAGACAAAGAGAGAGAAAAATAAAAAAAATTAAAACAACAACGAAAAAACACGTAAAATCTTGCACAAAGGGTTACTTAGCTCAAAGATCCTGATTAGTGGTGGGAGTGGACCCAGGGACTCTCTAAGTTACTAGACTATGTGGTCCATCTGGGAATGTTCTACCTGAATCCTTTGACCAGTGCCTCAGAGCAAGCATTTATAAATATTTACTGATGTGTGAATGAAAGCATCGGTTCCTATACTTTACCAGTAGGAAGAGAAAATTGGCAGTTATTCACTTTAATGATGACTTACACATCTGTGAGCAGCGGAATGGTGAAGGGCAGGGGTGGTGGGGAGGTGGAGAGAGCTGAGTTAAAAATAAGGGGAGGAGACAGCTCCACTCTTTTTGCTTCAGTACTTTATTCATTACCATGATACCAAGCCAGATACATATCCTACTTCAAAGATTTCTGTATTAGTCTTAGTAATTTTCAGTAAATGTTAACTATTACTCTTATTGCTATTATTATTATTATTATTATTATTATTATTATTATTATTATTATTCTAGAAATGGGTAATGGGTTCAGAAGCCATGCGAACTAAAAGCATATTCCCAAAGTACATGTAAGAAGAAAAGCACACGACCATTAAAAAAACACTCAGTATATGTATCCAATTTATCCAACCAGCTTGGTGCCTTTAATGACTTTCTCTTTCCCCATAATCTGCACCATAGACATTTCATTAAAGGTTTCTTACTCTAGAATAACTACTTTGTACCACTTCTTGAGTACATCCAAGAGAGTCAGGCCTCTACTGAGTTGGGCTTCTCAGACCTGGGGTGGCCATTGAGGTAGGTCAGGAAATCATTATGTCTAATAGTGATAATAATATCTGTCAATTACTGAAAGTTTGCTGTGTCCTCCAATGCCACTGAGCACTTTATGCTCACTATTTTATGAACTCCTACAACAACCTTACTTGCATAAACAATGAACACATCCATTTTCCCTGTGAAAACTCCGAGGCTCAAAAGATTAATCAACCTTTCCCAAGCTCATCTGTCTTGTTCTGAATGGAGATGGAGAAGTAAATGGACTTTTCACCACAGCCAGACAGAGGGGGAGCTCATTGAGAAGTGCGAGTTCAACCTTTTTGTAGTGAAAGCGACTCAGAACATGAAGCTATGATAGACCCCAAAAGCAACTCAGCTACAGTTTAGATTCCCAATTTTGATCATGCTCTGTCATGTCCTGAGAGTTGCCTATGTGGCAGGGCTCAACAAGTATAGATACCTCTGTCAAGGCTCGGGACTGTCACCAGTTTCCTTGGCTTAGCTCAACATAAATTCATAGCCTGTTTCTAGCCCACAGCTATGATTTTGTTAAACACTGAGTTGTAGAGTGCTATCATTGACCTATTGAGAATTACCACCAATGGTTTGTCTTCTTGTCCTGTGATGACATTGGACCCCATGAATACAGAATTTCTGGAGTTTCCCCTACATCATTATCTTCTTGCTTAGGCTACATAAGATACTGTCTTCAATAAAGGAAGGAAGGAAGGAAGGAAGGAAGGAAGGAAGGAAGGAAGGAAGGAAGGAAGGAAAGGAAGGGAGGAGGGGAGGGAAGGAGGGAGGGAGGGAGGCAGGTAGGGAGGGAGGGAGGGAGGGAGGGAGGAGGGAGGAAGGAAGAAAAGAAGGGAAGAGAAAGGGACAGAAGAATGAAAGGATTTGATACCTTGTATTGTTTTATAATGGTTCTATGACTGATCTTATGATACTAGGTGCCTCTTCTTGATTAATAATGATTGATATAAATATTTGTTATGCCCATGGAGTAACTACTGTTACTATGTAACTATCCATGTAATCATCTATGCTATATATTTTTAAGCCCATCCAATTTTATAGACAAGCGAGAACCTGGACTCATTGTGAGATTCTATGTCTGTTATTTTCCTCCATAGAATCAGTTTCTAGCCCAGGCAGGTTGAAGGGAATTCACTCTTCCATCATCCAGTACTTCAGCCTCTGCCAATCAAATAGTGATATGTGTCAGAACCTTAGGTATGACAACACAGTTTTAGCTGGAAAAGAAAGGCACATTACTTACAAATATTTAGATGTTATATTAAATTTCTTTACCTCTCAAAGAAATACCATGATGTCTCTTAGCTAAGGCTGTAGGATTGTGTGTGTGTGTGTGTGTGTGTGTGTGTGTGTGTGTGTGTGTGTGCATTTAGAAGACAGAACCTATATCACAGACTGTATATCATTCGCCAGACTCATTAGAGAGTTCAGGAAGGAAGTTAGCCTTATGTCTCCCAGGTAGAGAGGCTCTGCCAGTAGAATTTATCATGCAAGAGAGACCATAAGTTCACACATTTCTCTTAAGACCTTGACAGCTTAGACATAGGGTCAAAGCTTCATTTATTGACTTCTGGTTGAAGAAGATACTAAGGATATTTTGAAAGTAATTGGTAATAAACATAAAGTGTGACTTATATAAGCTTCAAGGAAGAAAAATACTACCCACACGCAGAGCCCAACTCTGCATTTCTTCTTGGTATTAAATATATCATATTAAATGCCTACAGGGATTAACAAACATATTCCCATAACTTACAAAATCAGATCTGACAGTATCTAAGACAATATTTTCGAGCTAATGGTTGGTACCCTGAAGCACATTGTTAAATCAATTTAGTGAGTCATAAGCAGTATTTCTCTGAAAAGGGGAAGAGAATGGATTATTGAAAAAATGGAAAGATTAGATTGGAATAGAATATATTAGGCTGCGTAACAATGTTAGGTAAAGTTAAACTTTGTGTTAAGAATATAAATACCACATCTACTTCTTTTTTCCTATCAAATAGAACAAAGGAAGCCTTGGAATAGAACAGCTAATAGATACATATTTCTTTGGTTAAATAAATACATACACATAAATGGATATGTTTGGCTCATAATATAGAGCATGCTTCCTGCTGCTGGATAGAATAATATTTTTAGAAATTTGTTACACATAGATATTCATATGCAGGCATATGTACACATGTCAACATGATAATTCAGATCTGAAAAATGCCGTCAGCATGCTTTAGTAGAAGTAGACTTGACTCAAAGATCTTGTATCTGTGTGTGTGCGTGTGTGCGTGTGTGCGTGTGTGTGTGTGTGTGTGTGTGTGTGTGTGTGTGTGTGTGTGTGCACATGTGTGCGTGCATGGGCATGTGTGTGCATGTGTGTGTGCACATGCATGTGCATATGCAGGTGTATGTGACTGCCCTCACCTGTGCACACACATATGGAAGTTGGAGGTAGACCTTGGGTGGCTCAGAGTATTCATTTGACTGGCCTTTTATACAGGCTTCTTCCTAAACCCAGAGCCTACCTATCAGCTAGGATGTCTGGCCAGAGGGCTCAGAGATCCTTCTTTGTACATCCCCAACACTAGTGTTAAGACGTGTGTGATAATGCCTGTCTTAAAAGAATTTATGTCAATGCTAGGAATTCAAACTCTGGTCTTCACATCTGTGTAGCAGGTACTTTATGTACTAAACCATCTTCCTAGTCCCCAGCACGAGGTTACCATGCAGGTGACACACTGAATGTTTGTTAGGTAACATCTTCAAGGAGAGATGGCCACAGCAAAGAAGAAAGGGAAAGAAAGCAAAGCTGAGGGTTTAGAACCTGACTTCCCATCCTTCCCAAATTGAATAGCTCCCTCTGCCATGGACAATTCTAGACAGAGGTAGAGAGGTGGAGAGGTGGAGAGGTGGAGAGGTGGAGAGGTGGAGAGGTGGAGAGGGGGAGAGGGGGAGAGGGGGAGAGGGGGAGAGGGGGAGAGG
>JANHMN010000001.1:9862527-9874915 GCA_030674055.1 Rhabdomys pumilio
GTGTGTGTGTGTGTGTGTGTGTGTGTGTGTGTGTGTATGTGTATGTGTGTGTGTATGCACACGGGAAGAGGGGGCAGACAGGGAATCTGTTTATTCTGCTGTCTTGCTGTCACTCTAAGTTTGCTCCAGACATTAAAATCTATTCACAGTAACAAGTAAAAACCTGTGTTCCTTAATCTCTGCTTCCACGAGGCTGAGGCAAGAACACAGGAACTGGATTCTAGAACAGCCTCCACAGAAATATTCTGCCTCCAAAACACAAAGATAAAACTAAAAAAAGAGGCAGCAGAGACGCCAAAGGTCATTTAGGCCTCTTGCTGACTTTGATTTCCAGAATGCTTAGCAAATGGCTACTTTCCTTTTTAAACATCTTTGTTTTTATCAGCGTGTGATGTCCATGTGCGGGAGCACGTTCCACGCTGCACACATTCCGTGCTGTACACGTGGGGTCTGTTCTCACGGTTCCCTTTTCACCCACTGGTCCAGAGATAGAATTATGGTTTCCAACCTGGCGAAGGTGCTCACCTTTACCTGCTGAGCCGTGGGGCAGCCTTTCATCTCTCTTTCTGAATACATGAGTGTGTTCTATAAAACACTCAACATGACAGTTCTAAAGTTTCCAGTGCTGACCAGCACTCCCAGACAGATGGGCCGGCAGTGTTACTCACTCTGCATGTGTCTGCTAGAATTTGTCTAGACACTTTTGTACTTGTATATACATTTATAAGTCCATAATAGGGCATAGCAGAGAGAGGTGTATTTGTGTATTGGGGGAGTGGGGGTAGAGATTGAACCCAAGACTGCATGCATCTTAGGCAATGCCTTTACCTTAGGCTGCATTTATAGCCCAAAAGCACTCTTTGGGTTTTGTTGTTGTTGTTGTTATTTTTAGGTTTTAAATATTTTAAGTCACTTTTGTAGATTTATTTATTTTGTATGCATGAATGTTTTGCCTGGGTACATTTATGTGAACTACGTGCCTGTCCAGTGCCTGCAGCAGTCAGCAGAAGGCATCAGACATCATGGAACTGAACTTACAAATGGCTGTGAGGCGCCAGGTGACATCTAGGAATAGAGCCAGTCCTGTGCAAGGACAACGGGACTCTTGACTGTGAAGCTAGTCTTCCAGCCCCATGGCCTTCTTTAATTTTTAATTTATTTTTATTTGTATGGATGGATGGATGTGTGCTCGCCTGCTTGGGAACCATGTTCATGCAGTCTCCATAGCAGCCAGAATAAAACATTAAATCCCCTGGAGCTAGAGTTACAGGCAGCTGGGAGGTGCCATATATGAATGATGGGATCAGATCCTGGGTTCTCTGCAGAAGCAGTAAGGACTCTTAACTGCTTAGACACTTCTGCAGCCTGGAAACATCTCCGTAAAAATCTCACAATAGGTACTAGCTTTCCTTCCAACTCAGACCTGATTGCCTCTATTTTCTTTTACAGACTTGACGGAATTAATCCTGAGAAGGAACTCTTCCTGTAGAATTGCCTTAATATGTCTCCTCCTTTTTATATAATTCCCCCACTAATGTAAGCTATGCACTGGACACCTAGCATGTCTCTCTTTATTCACATAAATAGGTTTCATTAGATACTAATGGAACTTCATTTTAATATAAGGCCAGTTCATTCTCCAAAGTTACCATGCCAAGAGGCCAGTCTGCTAGTAAGAGATTTACACATCTAAACAATGATTGGTTTTAATTTTAAAAAGTCAATAAACAAGTTAATGTGACGGCTACAAACATTATCCCAGGCTTGAGGATGTGAGCCAGCTGTTAGAGTGCTTCTCTACTAGTGTGTGAAGTCTTGGATCAGTCACTCGCAAGGAATATAACCGTATAACTGAGTGGAATGGTGTGTGCCTCCAATCCCAGCAATGGGGAATCGGAGGCAGGAGAATCATAAACTCGCGGTCATTCTTAGCTGCATAGTGAGTTTAAGGCTAGCTTGGGCTATATAAGGTCTTCTCCTAAAAAAAAATTAATGCACTTGTTGATGTTTCTCGGACCTTCTCAGAGCCAGCAGCTTTCAGAGATTAACCTGTTCTAAAAGGCAGTGCGTTCGTTCCGGAAGCAGAGGAGCCGAACGTTAAGACCTCACCGCAGCACGTGTTCCTAGAGACCGGAACCCCACTGAGGCAGAGCGGCGTGCTCACAGACCATCCCTGTGCTCCTCTGAACCTGTAAGGTCACTCAGACATTCTGTGCTTAGCCTGAGAGGGCACTTCCTGGTTTTCTGGGGAATCTGGTCATGGGGATGATCTTTGAACCTAAGATCCGGTTTGCTGATGTCTGATGCAGCCTGTGTTTGCATACCTTCACTGGGCCTCAATTTTCTTACCTGTTATACGGAGCTAAAATGCATCAGTTTTACAGAGTGAGCTGAGAACAAAACGCAGATCCAGGTATGAAAGTAGTCCTGTCGATTCTTAAATGGCAGTTATAGTTACGGAAATCTACTAATAAAGCATGATTTCAACATATCTAGAAGCCAGACACTCACACTTACCTCCCACAGATTTAAATAGTGCATCTTCCAAGACAAAGGAGCAAATAGAAACGGGATGCAGTTCGGTGTCGAGTGTCTGCCATGTGTGAAGCCCTAGTTCTGACCTGCAGCTTCATATAGAGCAAGGGTGATGAATGACACTAGCCTGGGATCCAGTATACAGGAGGTAAAGGTGGCGAGATCAAACCCAGCTACTAACAGTGATTTGAGGGCAGCATGGGCTATACCCAGTCTCGTCAGTGATGATGACAACAATAAATAATAAATAATTGAGCATCATAAAGGAATACCAGCATACTCAAAAAGGGTCAGATAAAATATTTTTACTCTAAAACTCCACATCCTTTTCTGCATATCATATTTTCATGATTTTACAGTATATCAAGAAGAAGAAGAACAAAATCATTGCATTTAAAATGAATGTAATTAGGGCCTGGAAAGATGATTCAGCCATGAAGAGAACTTGCTGCTCTTGCAAAGGATCCAAGTTGTGGTTCTAAATCCTAACCTGGACGCTCACAACCACCCATTACTCAAAAGCTCTGGGAGATATGATGCCCCCTTCTGGCCTCCACAGGCCTCATGAGTGTGTGTGTGAATATGTGTGTGCAAGTGTGTGTGTGTGTGTGTGTGTACATATGCATACGCACATACATGCATACAAGCATATAAATAAAATACAAGCATACAAACAAAACTAAACTAAAAATTTAAAAGCAATTTGAGCTTCCGTTCTATTTGAATGCAAACTTTAGAATGTCGTGAGAGTTTGCCTCATTTAAACATGAAAGTGTCTAAACCATCATAATCAAATTAGTCATAATGAATACCAGTCCAAGGTTCACTCCAAGACAGCATGATGGGGCATTGCCTCAGAACTCTGACTTATCGCAGGATGACAGCCCAAACTCACTATTCCATGCAGTTTCCCCAGGCTGGTGCCAGGACACATTCTGGGGAAAAGCGATAACTGTGCACTTTGCATCTTCATGTGTTGCAACCAATAAATCTTAGTCCTTTCAGGAGCACAGCCTTGCTTTGGGGTAAAATTGCAACCACTGATCTGCAGTTCAGCTTTGACTTTATGCCTTCTCCCTTTTCATGTAACTTCCTCCTGTTCCAGTGCGGGTCAGTGGGTGGCTGGATGCAAAGGAACCGAAAGGGAGGGGCGATTGGAGCCCTTGATAAGATACTATTTAGGGATTTCTGCTTTTAAAGACAGCCTGAAAGAGAGAGATTGGAGAACAAATGCTTGTTCTATCCCATGAGCTGTAATGAATCTGAACCAAGGAGCTGGGGGCTTCGAATTGAGCACTAAACTTAGAATCACCTTTCCATTGGGGATAATAGGATCATGCAAATTTGAAGTGCTAGAGACAGATACCCAGAAGACAACACCTTTACACCATCGATCTGGACTCTGAAAGACAGACGGGGTCACAGATGAAAGCCAAACAGGACTTCAAGCCCAAGGCCTCCATGTAAGGCTTCCCATTGTTTCGAAGCCCACCTCCTTCTCAGCACTAGCTCCTCCTCGCACACTGAGAGGACACATCTGAACCTAATGCTGTATAAATCCAATAAATGCAAGTAAGACAGGAAAAGTTCACCTTTCTCCAAGAACACTGGCCTAAAGACTATGTCCAGATGTTGTGGATAATTTAACCATATCCAGAGGTCCTGGATAATTATAGTTAAAATGTGTCACAACAATGGGATTGCACTCGACAGAGATAGGAGAGTAAAGAGTTAATGACAAAGAAAGAGAAATTTCTCATTCTGCTTGAAGGCTAGACTGGCCAGCAGGGGTGAGGGGCGGGAGATGGGGGTGAGAGTTACAAAACTCCTAGGACACAACTCCCATAGAGACATTTCTAGAATCTTAAATTTGCATTCTCTTCAATCCATTTACTAATACCAGGGAACAGATATTCTCAGGCACCACTACTTGAAACTGTTTTGGGGAAAAAAACCCAAAACTCTAAAACAGTTTGATTGGGGACATAGCTTAGCTGGAAGAGTGCTTACCTAGGACACCGAGAGCCCTCCTGGGTTTTCGTCCCAGAAGCATGTAAACCAGGCATGGTGGCATATGCCTGTAGTCAAAACTCTGGCAGATTGGTCACCTGTTCAAGGTTGGCGACGTATAGAGTTGGAGGTCAGCCTAAACTACAGGAGACCCTGTCTCAAAGTGAAAATAAAACCGTACTTCTGTTATGAATGCAAGCGGGCTTCACCAAAGAAACCATCTCCACACTCACTGGGCTATTGACTCTCCCTCATGGATAGTCCCTTGGACCACAGGGTCTGCGCCATATTGCAGGGTTTGTCCAGACCATACTCCAACTCTGGCATTAGTCCTATTTTTATCGACAGTGGGAAGCTAGTGATCCAAACTAAGCTGAAGAACTCAGGAAGTTTGTCTTGGAACTGCCTCTTGTTCCCCAGACCCCTCCTCCCTCTTCTGGAATGTTCTCTTTTTTTTCCTAGGGCCCTGGGATCACCATGGGCCAATTCAAAGGCATTTAAGGTACTTTCCACCTGCCTAGGTCTCTCTCATTGAGAAACCACTCTGTCTCAAAGTGAACTAAGGAATTCCATTCCAGCCTCTTGCTGTGAAGATCTCAGGTTAGATATTTAACGGAAAAGAATTTGCAGCCGAATGAGTCACCCAGAAGCAGGATCACCTTGCTGCTCTTACCCCCCAAGGGTTTACATTTAGAGAGATCTGCTAACTTATCCTACAGGAAATCTCTTAGTGTGTGCAAAGTTATTTTTGGTCTAGAGACCTTAGTCTTCCCTGGGCATTCCTTATTCCCCACAATAGTCCCAACTAAGCGTTTAATTTCCATTTTTTTTCTTCAGACTTAACTTGTTAACTTACTGCATAATAAACTGGAAGGATTTTTTTTCCTCATTTTTTTTAAAGAGTTCTATTTTTAAAGCCTGTTAACTCTTTCTGAGTCTGGACACATAAATCTTGCATTATTTACTCCTTACCATAGCCCCCCAGGGAGGTTTATCAAGATCTCCATTTTACAGAAAGCAGACTCAGAAGCATTAAGTCATTTTGCCTGGGGTCGTGATAAGGAGCTCTGAGTCAAACCTACGTCAAACCCGCAGAGCCTCTTTCTCAACCAGTGTGACCTAATCAAAAAGCATCAATCCTGGGTAGGAAAAAGCCAGTTCCTGGCCTGAGAAACCAAGAGAATGTAGCATAATGTAGGGCTAAGGTGAGTGTTGAATACTTCCTGGATTACCGGCATGTGTTATCACACCCAGTAGATCCAGGTGCTGTGGGTGGAACCCACATCTGTCTTCTGAATGTTGGGCAAGCATCCTACCAACTGAATTGCATCCCAGCCCCTATTTAAAATTATGTCACATCTGTTTGGATGCCCTTGGTGATTTATATGGTGTACATCCTTTACAAGAAAACACAAACCACTTCCCTCCAAAGAAGTGTAACATGTACATACGAATTCTACAAAATAACAGATTTTACCATATTCTCTCCCCTCTCTGGTCCCTCTCCCCATCGCCCCCTCTCCCCTTTCTTCCTACCCCCACCCCATTGCTCCCTCCCTCTTCTGACTCTTTACTCACACTCTTACAAATACTTATTAATAAGCTTAGAACACAAAGGTGGCAAGGTGGAAGATAGGCTTTGTTCATTGATAACCTGAACAAGCTAAGTAGAAATAAGCTTAAAGTGTCTAAAATCTTGTTCAACTTTTCAGCCCTCAACAGGCTTCAGGGCTGTTCTTACCCTATTTTGAATCTTGTTGAGCACTAGTTAGACTCGCTAATGCCACCTTAATCCTTCTTTATCATGTGGGCCATTTCCCGGGGATTTGTCCAGTTTCCCGCCCCCACCTCTGCATTCTATTTTTGGGTTCCCCCCCTCCCATCTTGTACCTGGCGTGTGTCCCAAGAAGTGCTTCAGTTGCAAAGCAGAAAACACTGACATTGCATGATTTAAATGAGCGGGGTGTACCCTGCCACATTTTCATTAAAATTACAGAAAGATCCAAGCTGTGTGGAGTTTAAGGGAGATCAGAATAGAGTCCAAAGTGCTACCAGTACATTTTTTAGTCGTTTTTTTAGCTCAATAAAGCAGCTGTCCTATATTTGCTAAATAGCTTGGAAATTGTTGATCGTGGAAAGCAAAGATGTGCACTGTGGTTTCCCCCCTCCCCCTTCTTTCTTCATTTCAGTTTAGAGTTCATTACTACCTACGAGAAGGAAGGAAAAGAAAATCAAACCATTACAGCTCCAATCATCCCCATTAGTAACTGCATATCAAGAATCTGTTGCAAACATCTCCAAGACCAAAGATGCATTACAGAGCCTTGCATACAAATTCGGAACATCTCTACCCACAGACCAAGTGGGACCCTTGCATAGAGTAGTATTTTTATAAGCGAGATTCACTGCAAACGTATACAAAATAATGCAATGCAGATGTTATTCTGAGGAGGAAAAAGAAAAAAAGAAAAAGACCTAAAGCAAACATGTAGCCTTAAGGATGCCAGGACAGTACTGGTTTCCCGAGGACTCGGTTTGCTACTCTTGAATCCAGTTATCCTTTGGCACAGGAGAGTCCTTACATGTGACCGTGCGCTCATTGTGTTTTGGCATCCGTTTGAAAATCGCAGTGTGTCCCTGTCATTAACCAGAGATTCTCATCTCAGTCTTTCATAAGTTTCCTGTACATGGCAAACATACAGACCTATGAATCAGAGATAGTATCTGATGATAGAGAAGAAGCTTCGCTCTTTGGGAATCGAACAGGAAACCAGCTAAGTAAACTCAGTCCAGTGCTGACTCATGGCCCTCTCACTTCTCCAAATTAAGCCTAATTTTATAATTCTGTATTTTTCAATCCAATGTTCACGGAAGTCCATTTCTTGGTTATTAAGCATTTCAGGAGGGGGTCTCCGTGTGCGATGTGTAAGTTCATAGTACATTCATGTGTCGATGCAGGCACATGCAATGGCCCATGTGTAGAAGTCAGAAAGGAGCCTTGAATGTCTTCCCTAAGTGCCACCATGTTTGAGAGAGGGACTTTTGTTATTTGCCTCTGGGTACAGTAAGCTAGCTTGTCTGCAAATTTCCCAGGATTCTGCTGTCTCTCTCTCCCGTCTTACCAGAAGCTCAGAGACTACAGGCAACCATCTCTGCACCCAGTTTTTTATGGGCCATGGCAATCCAAACTCAGTCCTCTTATTTACAATGCAAGCACTTTACCACGGAGGGATCTCCTCAGCCCCAGTAAACAATGTCTTTATCTCCAGCCTAGACGGGGAATGACCCAATCATTCTGTGCACACTGGCTTGCTATTTTTTTTCACTTTTAATTTTACATTTAATTATAGAAGTAATAGATGATCACATTATTGTAAAAGGATAGAGTCATGTAGAACACTGAGTAAAAATAAAAACACTTCCTCTTTTTTCTTTTTTTTATTGGATATTTTATTTACAATTCAGATGTTATCCCCTTACCCCATCATCCCCCCACCCCACCCAGGGAGAAAACCCTTTCTTGCTTCTATTTCATAGTACACCATCACTGGATACCTGTGGATACCACCAGACTTTTTAGACAACTTAAAAGTAGATAAACCGTAAAATTAGACTACATTATTTCATCTCACACGTAGGACCAGACTAATAACAATAAACAACGTAGTTTTTATCCTGGTGTGCTCTTGACTCATGGATCTCCTGATTTCTTTCCCAACACTATGGTCTCTTGCTCTTCCCTGTCACTCCATAGGCACTCGTGGACAATAGAGCTTGGTTCTGCCATTGTCTTGTTTCTTCACATCATCGTTTCCATCCAGTCCTTTCTCTATTGCAAATTTGTTAATTACAATGAATTACTTGTCTTGAGTAGATCCTGCAGTCTGGGTTTCATTGACTGGTTTTGCTTGGTGTTGTCCAATGTTTTTCTCTGTTCTCTGTAACTACTAGAAATTGATAGTGGAGGCTTATCCAGACGATCCCGATAGAAGCTTATTCATCCTGATTCAGTGTCAAATGCATGAATGGATGAATGAACATGTATGTATGTATGTATGCATGTATGTATTCAAGATTTAAAATGTAAGATTTAAGTGTATGTGTGTGAGTATGTGCATAGGTATGTGCACAGGTGAGTGCATGCGTGTGTGTGCAAACATGTATATGTATATGAGTTCCTATGAGTGCAGGTATACACTTGCCGTAGCACACATGTGGTAATCAGGGGGCAACCTTGGGAGTAGGTTCTTGGCTTCTAGCTTGTTTGAAGAAGGATTCCTATGTTTTCAGCTGCATGTGACAAGCTAGCTGGATTACAAGTTTCTGAAGATCTTCCTGTTCGTGCTTTCTGAAACAAAAACACGTGTGCCACTACGTAAGCTTTGTGTAAATTCTGGATATTCACACTCAGGTCATGCTTAGATAGCAAGCCCTTTGTCTGCTCAGCAGATACCCAGCCTGTTTCACTGCTAATAAGGTATTTTTCATCAAGATGCCCTTCTCACAACTGTTGTTTCTTTTTAATCTAGTGCATCTTGGAGACTCCTCCACCTCATTTTGGTGTACCGGGATTACTTTGCTTTCTTGCACAGAGAGGCATACTGTGTTTTTCCACTGATGAGCATTTCAGATGCCTTCATTTTTGCTAACACTGCTACATCAAAACCTTATATGGAGACCTTTTCGGTTATTGGTGAAAGTTTATAAAATAGCAAGTCTTCCAGACCCCCTTTTTTGTTAGTACACTCTCAAGAGGCCTGGCAAAGAAGAAAATTTATTTGCTGATGGAGCCATAGACAATCTTTTCGTTTCAAACACTCAGCCAGTTTCCTCACACAGAAAAGGGACAGGGGTTACAGCAACAGTGTCCAAAATGGGAAGTGACCTGCCACAGGAGACACCAAACACCTCCCAGAACACTGGGGTGAAAAGGGGAATTACTTTTAATTTATAATTATTGAAGCATATCATGTGTAACATTGGGAGGGAAGTATGTACGAATAATTTGTTAATATATATCTGGAGACTCAAAATACTTATCCAGTAAAACTGTTCTGGGGGAGAAGTGTTCAGGCTTCTGTGTGTGTTTATCACAAATCGTGGTTTCTCTCTATAAAGCTAGCCATCTGCTAAGTGTTTCCACCTGAGCAATGTGTCGTCACCTTAAACTCAGCCTGTAAATGTGCAATCACCCTCCGTCCCCCCAAGGTTCAGCTTTTATCCTTGGTTTTTGGAGTAACATTAATGACATTAGCTGTGTTCCCAGTCACCCAGCCTCAAAACGTTGACTCATCTTCTGCTGGCTTCACTGTCCACAGCAAGCCGGATGAAGGCCTTTGTATCTGTCTCCCCCTTTACTTCTCCATCTCTACTTTACTTTCTGGGGTTCATTTAATGACAGCTGTAATAAAAGTCTAACTGGTCTTCACTCACTACCAGCCCTTTTAAGTTGATCCTTGTTAAAAGATGAATCTTTCTTAAGTCACAGCTCTGGACAGACCTTAGGCCTGCTGTAACCTCATGTGTCCCAGTGAACTAACTACAAATGTCAGAGCCTCTGAGTATGGAGGACTTTCAACATTCGCTCACAGCTCCTTCCCCTCCCCCCTCCTTTTCTGTGCCTGACTTAGGGTGAGGCAGGTGTTAGGTGTTATTTGATTCTCAACACACTCTAGGGTAGCCATCATGATAATGAGGGAAGTTCTAGAACCAGAAAGCCTGGATTCCTTCCAATCCCTATCTTATCAGCCTCGTGACAAGTGAGTCAGCAGGTGGATATGTCTGCCTGTCCTGCATTTGTCTCTTAACGTCTGAGGCTGCTCAGTAAGTGCCTTTCTGCTCATTTCCCTATTTTTAATATTATTCTTACCATTGCCATTTCTAAGCAAAGAACACAGGCTCTGAGGTTACATCAGGTGTCCCTGTTCGCAGAGCTGATGAGTGGCCCAACCAGGAATTCAACCCACAGGTCTGGGTACACAGCCCTTGCTTGTTGAAGGAGTGCTTCACTGTGTCTGGTTTCCAGGCTCATCTCTCCTATTTGCTATTCCTTTGGACTCCGAGTTAGAGTCCAGGCTGGCTACCCACAGTTGCCCAAAGTGCCTGGTCATTCCTCTTTTCCTTCCTTTCTTATGTCTCATCTCTTCTCTGAAAACATTTCATTCCTTTCCATCCTCCTCGGCAGTGATCTCAGCTTCCTGAAATTCTCATGGAGGTAAAAGGCTGCCTTCTGCGTGACCCCGTTCCTGACCTTTCCTTCTCTTCTTCCATGAAAGGGCAACTGTCATCTGCCTCTGCCTGAATGGACATGTCCTCCGTGCCGCTTGTCACACGTGGGCCACCTCTTGTGCACATATCTGTATCTACTGCAGGAATCAAGATACTGTGTGGAAGTCCCCTGCCCCACCCCCCATCCAAGATCACCTAGACTGTTTTCAAAATTCAGAGAAGGTTCCAGGCTGCTGTACACAGCTGGGAGAGGTTGAGTGGGTAGACCCGTGTCTTCACACACTCCCACAGTCCTGAGTGGGTGGATCCTTGTCTTCACACACTCCCACAGCCCTTCAAACAGAGTATCCCCTTTTAACACATTGAGAAAAATGTCGAAATGCATTCCCACAGTAAGTGACAATTGTCTCTCTTTCCCTAGGTCTCCAGTATCTGGTGGGACGGGAAGTCTTCTGTCTGGAATAGCTAGCTCAGGGCTAAGCTGAGAAGCTACGTATGGGGCAGGTCTATGGAGGAAGAACACGATACTCAGCACTTTAAATTATCCTGTCTCAAAACATTTGACCAATTTGTCCATTCTGTGAGACAGGCATTCTCTCCAATTTAAAGATATAAACATAGACGTCTACCTCGCCGAACACAGGAAGTCCATGTTCACACAGACAATGGGTGACAGAAGTCAAGATCCTATCATCTGGCTCAGATTCTAAATTTGGATGGGCTGAAGTTCAGATCCCTGTCTGCTTCTCACTAGCTGTGTTATCTGGCAAGTTATTGGGTCTTCCTGACTCGTGTACTAAGAGGCACTGTTGAACCTCTAAACACTATGCCTAGGATAATCCACTGTGCATCTGATGTCTGCCTTTCAGCCAGAGTCAGCCAGTGTTTCCTCTGTACAGCACTATCTATTACAAGATTTTTGAACAAGCTCTGGGTAACATAATTTTTGACTCCTCTTCCTCCACAGGATTGCAAAGCAGCATGCTGGGATCTGGGCCACTCAGCCTACATAATTTTAAACTGTTCAGAGAGTTACACGTGTTTATTAGGGAGGGAGCTCTAACATAAACCAGTGACCCAGCCTGGTTTTATTGCACAGGGCTGTGGTTTGAGAATTTGTGGCCCTGCCGAACTTGTAGGTCGAAACCCAGTCCTCAGTGTGACCATTACCTTTGAGAGGGCAATTAAGTCAGAGAGTAAGGCCCTCAAGAATGGCATTATTAGCTTTATAAAAAAGCCATAAGTGTTTGTTTGCCCCTTTGTCCGTACGAGGACACATGTAGCACACCATCTCTAAAGAGCAGCGTGAATCTTCATCATACACCAAGCCTGCCAGCACTTTCATCTTGCATTTCCCAATCTCTACTACTGTGAAAAATAAATGACTGTTGTTTATAAGTTACTCTGTCTAAGGCATTTTGTTATAGCAGTTTAAACAGACTGAGGCTTGGGACATATGATAATCTAAAGAAACTGTTCAGCTACATGTCATCTGAGAAGCTCCATTTCTGCTCCCTTAGTTCTGAGCACCAGACTTTCTGCCAGATCTGAGTCAGTTTAAGAAAGTCCGTGTGTGTGTGTGTGTGTGTGTGTGTGTGTGTGTGTGTGTGTGTGT
>JANHMN010000001.1:9874925-9894319 GCA_030674055.1 Rhabdomys pumilio
GTGTGTGTGTGTGTGTGTGTGTGTGTGTGTGTGTGTGTGTGTGTGTTTGGGAAAAATATTGCCATCTCATATATATTCTGCGTGCATTCATAGGTGACCATGATGGGATACTTCTGTTTCAGTACTTTCTTAGGTAACGTGGAAAAACTGTCTTGTGAATAAGACCCCAAATCATGGGATATATCAAAAATATTTAATGCCTCAAATTTTCAAGGTTAAATAAAAACTATTATAATCATTATATCTTCTGTAACTGTGTTACTACATTATTTTCAATAATAGATTGGCTCTTAATTAACTGATTATTTGGTCCTTATGTTACTGCTTCTAGGGTAGTTCAGTTATTAACAACTCGCATAGAAGCAAAAATAATAGCAAATAAAGAGGCATGTTGAGTCCTGAGAGAGGCTGCTGACAGGAATACTCTCAGTGTGACTACAGATCATAGACTCTAGTCTTTGATATTTATCCATGTCTTATTATCTGTTTGTGTATAAAATAATGCCCTTTAAATTTCTCTGCTGATATGTAGCTCATGGCATCAATGCATCCTAGTTATATTGTGTAGTCATATGCATGCAATGTGTATGTTCACATGTATGTGGGCTATGTGTACATAAACAGGTATAGACACAGGCCAGAGTTTGACTTTGGATATTTTGTTCCAGTACCTTTTACCTTGTTTTAAAGACACTCTCTCTGCCCTTGGAGGTTACTGATTTTGCCAGGCTGGTGGTCAGTGAGGTCTCTGCACCCAACACCTGCACTGGGCTCATAATTTATACCACTACCCAGGGCTTTCATATGACTGCTGGGGGTACAAACTTGGGCCCTGATGACTGCATAGCAGACACTTTATCAACAGAGCCTGCAGGATCCTGAGGTCCCTCCGGTGACATTTTTTGAGAAGTCAACAATGATCCTTTGTTTCACTTATCCCCGACATACCCCATGATAGAATCAACAGGAAATGAAAACTGAACTCAGAAAAGAATGACTATGCAGGAATTTGGTAGTGGGTGTTCTCTCCTGCTAAAAGCTGGATTCTGTTGTCACTCGAGAACCTAGCCAAGATAACTGGTTGTTGTCAGTCTTCATAGTGAGCACACTGAATTAAACCTGGACCACAGGATGTGCAGGTCTATGCAGAGCAAGGTACCACCAAATGTGTCCTCATACGTATCACTTCATGAGGACCATGTGACTTGCAAATGGCATTCTCAGGTTACCCTCCTCACCTATCAGTGGGTCTCACTGGTTCTCCACTTTCCAATTGCATGCCCCGAAACTCAATTTATCATATTAGAATGTGTAAAAAAAAAAAATATTCCTAAATGGCTATTTTTGGGGTATTAACCAGTGAGCTGTGTAATCAGAACTTATCAGAAAAATCAAAGTGTCACATCTAATGAAATGTGGCTCTCGTGTAGGACAACATGTTTTTAAAACAAAAGTCATTTTTTCTTTTCTTTTTTTATTTTTTTTGAGGCTGTAATATAATTACATCATTTTTTAAATTTCCTTTTCTATCTTCACCTTTCTCCTGCTTCTTCCTATACTCTTGTTCTAGCCAATGGTCCCTTTATCTTTAATTGTTGTTCTTGATGGTGGTGGTGATGGTGGTGGTACTGTGTGTGTGTGTGTGTGTGTGTGTGTGTGTGTGTGTGTGTGTTCCCAAACACGCAGTACTGCTACTACATGTACTACATGTACATTGTCTGCTACTTGTCTGTTTTTAGCGATGACCATTTGGTATTGGAGTAGCCCCACAATTCGACGTCTTGAGCAGTTAAGGTTTTCCACAGTGGTTTTTGTCTGTTGTAGAGAAGTTTCCTGGATGGCAGAAGATGGCTACAATTACCTATGTGTTTAAGAAAATGTTTAGAATGGATTTGAGGGTTGTGCTGGTTTAGTGAAGTAGCAGTTGTAGGCTCTTCTCTAAGACCCAAATGGTTTTACTAGTCCTGGGTGATTGACTGGGTTTTCAATACCAGAAAAATATTCCCTCTCCTTGAGCAGATCATTATGTCCAATTAGAGAACTGTTGGTTACCACCAAGGTATGCATGCCACTACTGCACCCTCAAGGTTATTGCACCACAGTGGATGGTCCTTGATTTTGCTCACAGGCATCATAGCTGCGTAGGACTTCGTGTTGCCTCCCTCCTTTGGAAGCTTGCATGGCACCTCCTGATACCATGGAAGCTAGTTCTTCAGTTGGAAGTTTTATAATGTCAGATCCCCGACAGGAGTTTTCTGGGTCATGTGGCTGCAATGGTGTATTTAGAAATGACGACTTACCTTCCACCTCTGGGTGGTAACCAAGAGCAACAGTCATGCCCTGTAAAGTTTTTGAAGTCCCTTAGACAGTTCTGAACACCAGTTCAAAAGGGCTTCTCCTGACTGGTTGTGGGGCTTGTCTGTGTCTTGGGGGGAATATTATCACCCCAGATGACATGTTATTCAAACTATGTATTTATCTTTATGCACTGATTTTTATAGATTATACAGATGGTTTTAGCTGAGTAGTTAATAGTATAACTTCTTATGACTTTTCCTGACAGCCTTAGTGCCACTTACCCTCCCTCTATATTTATCTTCCCCTTCTCCTATAATTAGAGCCCCCATTTTTCCTGCATCCCCTTTAGTTCACTCATACCATGCTACTCTATAGTATCCCACCACAGAAAAGTCCTTTTCACTGTCCTGACAGTACTTCCATTATTTCATTATATACCATTACATCAATACACAGATGCATATTGTCATACTAGGACCTGCCTCTCCTTAGGGCAAGGTCCGAAACAGGGATCGGTGGTGGGAGGAAGTGTCCACAGTCCATGTGTTCCTTCACCTTTGCTAGACTTGAAGAGGAAACCAAGGGATCTGGAACGAAGGCTGTGGTTCTCTGTCTTCTCTCTGGGTATCCAGCATGTACACCTTCCTCTTGGCAATCTTTAATGAAGTGTCTCTTTGAGGGGATCCTTTGCTTGTTAATACTTTTTTTTTTTGATGGTAGATGTAAATATATACATTTTATTTGGGGTGACCTGGGACGATTAAATACCTTTTGTGGGAAGGAGTACCCAGGAAGTGAATGCTCCGAGCTATCTAGATACTTCATTAGCATGGAAAAGACCTCCAGGTCTTTTGCTACATGATTCAGTGCCCATAGTCCTCAGTGGGGTGTCGTGGTTACACGTTCCAGAACAGGTACACAGACAGGGAGTGGCTCTACTCCTACTTGTCTTAGATCTCTGAGATTCCTGGGGTCTGAGCTCACTCAACCTTGCCAGTTCTTATGTCTGTCTGGTAACATGGTCCCACTTGTCCTACAGCATACTAAGATACTTTCTGATGCTTACCAAAACTTTAAGATTGACTGTGCATTCTATCTATCTATCTATCTATCTATCTATCTATCTATCTATCTATCTATATCATCTCCATGTATGTGTGTGTGTGATGTATGCATACATACATGTGAGTGTAAGTATGCGTACATGTAAGTATGCATGTATGCAGACCAAAGATTGATACCGTGTGTCTGATTAGATCACTCTCAATCTTATTTTGTTGAACCAGGTTGCTCATCGATTCACCAAGCTGGTAGGCAAATGAGTCCCACTGACTCTGCCCCTTCTCTGCCCCAACCCCAGACTTACAGACACGCAGTCATGCTGTGTTTTTACATAAAGGTTGTTGGTCAAACTCACCATGCTTGCATAGCATGCACTTTATCCATTGAGCCATCTCTCCAACTGTATAGCTACACTTTTAACAGTGGGTTACCAAGTGGAGGTTCCAGCAGTGAACTAGACACAGTCTCTAGCAGTAAGAGTTGATCTTTCCTGCTAAGTCAGCCCATTTTGGAGCTGTGGAAGGAAGACTCCAGGGTCTAAGGGAACAGGACAATAATGCAGGTTTTAAGTGTGTCTCCGCTGATAGACCTGGTTTGTGTCAGCATTGTAAAAGTTAAAACTGCGTTGGCTCTTGTACATTACGTCTCCCACAGTTGTTTGTTTTTCCAGCAGTTAATGATCCTGTTCTGAGTAATCTCTACACTCTGTGACCTAAGACGGCTCACAGAGGATGAAGGCACAGTCTTTGACACGGCAGTAGGTTTTCTCTGTGTCAAGCTAATAAAACCCATAACCTTACCTTTATTACTGTTGTCCCTTTACTGAGAGCAATACCTTTGCAAGAAAGGAGATGCCTTGCAGAGAGCCATATCCACCTTGAAGTTCTAAACTGACAGTTCCTAGGTTGCTGAAGAAAGATGGCTTGTGAGGAAAACACATAGAACTCCCAAGCCTTCCTGTGGGCTGACTTTCTAGGTTTTAGTGGAATTGGGAGGAGAGGTGGGTCTTTGACAAAATGTCAAACAGAAAACTCAAAAGAAAATAAAATCTGGTAGTGAACAAATAAAGAATATTAATGTTCGAACAGAGAGAACTCTCTAAATTTGTGATCCATATTAGCTTGATCAAAAAATCATTTTACAGTCTATTTTGGATCAAACACTCTCGGACTTAATAATGGATAAAATGGGGTTGAATCTTGGAAGGCATGCAGTTCTACTAAAAGAAGGAGCTAAACACGTAGTAGTAATGATTTAGTATTACGGGCACAGTTCAAGGTGACGTTATGGGATTATAGGAAGGCCTTTCTGAGGCTATTAATACATTATGAATGAGGTTTCCAGTTAAAAATTAAAGTTTTCCTCTATTTAAATATCTCAAATTGCATTATTTTAATACATATTTTAGTGTGTGTGTGTGTGTGTGTGTGTGTGTGTGTGTGTGTGTGTCTACATAGTCTATGGTATGTGCATACCATGCATGGTATATTTTTAAAGGTGGGAGGATGATTTTGAGAAGTCAGTTCTGTCTTTCTACTTAAAGGTCCAAATGATATACCTCTGGTTAACACACCCAGCAGACTGTTTTTACCCAGGGAGCCATTGCGCCAACCCCTTAGCCAACGTGTTGATCTATCCCACCTCCAGATCTCAAGAACACCTTGCCTTCTTTACTACAACAGATTCAAAAATAAAAAACTTCAATATATTAGGTGTTCATGGAATTTCCAAAACATTCCATTTCTTCTCCTCATGTCCCTAGGAAACAAACATGAAATCAGCACATGATACTACTGCTTTGGAAGCACTAGGGATGGCCAAGTGGGCAGAAGGGAGGGAGGTTCAAGAAAGTCACACAGTTCTCTAGGCCTTTGGTCCCCTAGCATTGGGCATCTTGCTTACTTAGCATTACTTGTTTTTTGTGGACTAGGAAATTGTACTCTAATAACAGGCTTAGAAATTAAAACCTCTTAGGACAATGAAGGTGAAGACTCCATAAACCATTCCTTAGGGAATGTATCTAAACCCTGTTTAAATCTTTAGGCCACAGAGGCCATAGTGAACAAAGCAAGATGTTTTCAGCCACAGCTACCATTTTCAAAGGTAGGTAGCGATCACGTTAGAATTTTGAAAATATCATCTCAGGACTGGAGAGATGGGCTCCCATGTTAATAAGACACACAGTTCTTGCGGAGAACCCAAGTCCAGTTCCCTGCATCTTCATCCAGCAATCACAACTCCCTGTGACTCTAGGTCTAAGGAATCAGATGCCCACTAGCCTCTGTGGGCACCTGTACTCACGTGGTACCCATGAATTCATAAATTACAAATAAATGACTACAAAAATTAAATATTGTTTTTTAAAACTGTTATGTAGCCTGTGTTTGCCAACTAATGTCACCAATCTGCGGACTCATCTCAGTGATTAGGTCATCTGAAACTGTTCATTTACTGCTTCTTGTTCATAGGTTGACTATACAGCCCAGTTTGCTATGGACAGTCCCAGTTTATGCCAATCGTTTGGTGTAATTAATAATATCGTCCCCACACGCTTGAGAAGCACTGAGTTCTGGCGATATTTGTATGGGTATTTCCCACTCTCTGTTCAGAGAGTCAAGAACAGCGAGTGTCCTCTCTAATCTCTACCCCTCCTGGCTGTCCATCCTCTCATACCCTGAATATAACCTTGAATACCTAATTCGGAACATTATTTCACTGTGATAGCGTACAGGAGAAAGAGTGCTGTGGATACAGTTCGCTTCAACACTTTAATAAAGAGGAGTAAGATTACTTGCGTGCCATCTGGCAATAGTTCCTCGTCCAGTTTTTCAACTAAGTGATAAATGTAACTCTGTTGTTTTGTTTAAATTAGGACTGGTCTCTTGCAAAAGGGCCTGAGCAGGTGGTGGCCTTGGGCCATTTGTTCTGGTTACGACATCTCCATTTGTGTGCTCCAGACATTTGCTGCCCACACTAATCATTAAAGTCAAGTTTAGAAGCTTTCTGAGGGAAGAGAATGCATGCTTTAAGAATCAGCTCCTTATGTCTGTAGTCTTCCCTTCATGTGCTTTGTAGAATATGCCTTTCAATAATGGTAAATAAACATGGTAACAGTTGTTCAGTGTGGTTTAGACTCTTGAGGGAGAAGAAAAGGTGCCTATCTTGCTTTATGTTGTCCTGTGTTTACAAAGCAAGAAGGATCATGGGAAACTACTTCCTGCTGCTCTGTAGTTTTATTGCTGGCTTAAAGCATCTCAGTCGCAAAAGGAAATTCTGCATCTTGACGATCATTGTGCTTTTGACTTAGCGTTTTCTTTATAACTTCTGTTTCCCATGTTGTTTATATCTGGAAACTCTTTGTATTTTACACAATGCCCACCAAACAGCTATATAGCCGATTCCTAAAGAAATATTTATTAGGGCTGGGGAGATGCCATTTCACTAGACAAGAAAAGTCTTACTGTGTAAGTGTGAAGACCTCATAGGACCTAATATGTATATGAAAGCAGGAAGTGGTCTGGAGGCCCTGTAACCCTTCTTCAGAGAGGGAGGAAGCTGAGACAGGCAGATCCCTGCAACTTTCAGGTCAGTCAGCTTAATCAAAACACAGCCAGCCCCAGAGTTAATCAGAGAATCAATGACAGTGTCTTAAGCCAGGCAATGATGAAGGATAGTACCTGGTTCACACACACACACACACACACAGACACACACACACACACACATGCACGTACATGCACACTCACAAGCATGAGCACATACACACAATGCACATAGACTCAGGCGCACACACAGTATCTATAATGTAAAAAAAAAAAAAAGAACACTTTTACCTTATATCTTTATTATATCTTAGATTTTTAAAACATATAATATACTAAAATCCATCCCAATTTTAATAAATAATATGTCCTTGTGTTTTCATAATTCCAGTATACATTCAACTCTCTGTGTGTGTTTAACCATCCTAGGAGGGATTCTTTTACGTCTCAGCCTAGAAGCCTACAATCCCTGTTTCATTCTGCTTGTGGTAGTGCTGGCGCACTTCCCTCTGAAGTAATCAGCACCGCTTTTTCCACAAACAGCATGTAGTAATTAGAACACGCGGTCCGTGAATGCTGCTAAACCTTTTTGTGAATCAAATTCTTTCAATTCTCAAGAGTTTCCCTAACCAGGCATGGATTCAAAAAATGTCTCATTGATTGCTTTGCTTACCAGAGAGTAGGAAAAAGAGCCGTACTGTCTTCTCCACAGTCTGAGAAACGACACGAGGGCACAGATCACTGAGACGCTTTCAGAGACAGCTTTTGTGTTAGCCCCTGAACGACAGGACCACATTATCTTTTCTCTTTACACCCTCTGGTCTCAGAGTATCTGTCAATATTATGTCTTTGATTAAGTTCGTCTAATCTGTTAATTATATGTATCTGACTGGGACTTCAGCCTGAAATGGATTTAATCTGAGTAAATCTGAGGCTATATTTATTTATTGTATAGGTATCTAAGCTGCTATATTGTAGCCAATAATGAACTTAATCCAGCAGATACACTGTGAGCATGAACCGGGCAGAAGTATAGTATCTACCGCTCTAGTTTGAACAGAGTCGGCAGTATCCATGTTAGAAACACACTCAGTGATCCCTCCTGTGTCACTGCGTGCAACCTCTGTTTTTAGAAATTGCAAATCTCCCAATGAAAGACTACAGCCAGGAGCCTCTGGTATTAGCAGCCATGCAGTTGAGCCTTTGCAGAGAGATAGCCAAGGTACCTTCCTTTGCTAGCATGCCATGGCTATGACTGACTTTTTCAGAAGTGTGCAGAGAACTGAGTTCCTGTCAGTCACCTCCAGGACACTGAGAGTGGTTCCAAGTTGCTTTCCTTCTGACTCGGCAAAAAGCCGAGTCAACAGAACCAGAAAGGAATATCTGTGATGATGCTCCAGGTTTGGTCCCATCTTCCCTTGCTGTCAGAAAATAATGTCTCGCCACTAAAGCTAAATGGTTGCTAAGTAAGACTGTGAAAAATCCTCCCTAAACAACCAAACCGATAAGTACTTGGGCCTTGTGACATGCATGCCTTGCCAAAATGTAATGTACTCTTTTAAATACATTTCGAAACAGACTCTCAAGGCAAGGCAGCTATTGCATGTCACGACATCCACTAGCATTCACTTTGTTCTTCAGAAGCAATAGGATAGCTGCATGTGGTACCTAGATTACGGAGAAGAGATGCCGGAAGGCTGTGATGGTGACACAGGTGTTTGTAAGGGTCTGTTAGCTCTAAGGAAGCAGTTTCCATGGACTCCATACTGCGTGCCCCTCGACAGCTCCTCACCCCAGTTTTTTTAAAAAAGGAGTTGAAAGAAGGGGATTGCTAAAGACAACAGACCCTTGATGCTTTTTGGCAAGATATAAGAACATATCAGTGAGGATAAAACTCTCTGTGTTTGTTTTATTTCTTTTCTTTGTTTATTATTTAGCTATCCTCAGGTATCTCTATATCAGCTGATTCTTCTAGGCCAACTATTAAAAAATTTCTCTTCCCCCAATTGCCCCCAGTCATCTAGATACTTCTGTGGTGAATAGAACTTCTGACCCCTGCTTAAAGCTGACCGTGGTCCCTGTCAGTTTCCAAGGAGAGTGTTTAAAAAGTCCTTTCTCCTTGGTTCCCCTGAGGCCTAGAACATCATTCTCTGCTCATGGGCTTGATGGTCAGCCATCCCATAGTAACTTTATAAACAGAGACAAATGCTAGGGAGCTGAATAACACTTCCTAAATTATGGAGGAAGGATGTTGGCATTTTGGGAGGTATCTAGTATAGTGTGGCCTTGTAGACAGGACAAATCCTCAGAAGAGGGGATCGCAGAAGGAAATATGGGAGCTGTGTGAAAGAAGGAGGCCACCACTCCTGTCCAAGTGAAATCAGAATGCACAGATACCTCTGCTTCTTTATAATATTACCAAGAAGTGGTTGGCTAATCTGCGCCTCTGATAACCTGTTGAGACCACGGGACTTTGTAAGAGCAACAAGGAATGGGCTTTGTTGTGGTCACCAGACTGGAAACCTGACAGGCAAAACCTGTCGCTGCCTGTGTGGAAGTTGCTGCATGGAAAGCCAGAGAGGAAGTATTTAATGTGTCCTCTCTTACACATCAAGAAAATAGGTGACACTCCAGTTTGGGTTTATTTTTTTAAAGTACAATCATTAAAAAAACTGCTTATCACACCTTTTTTTTTTTTTTTTTTTTTTTTGAAAATCTTTCTCTTCGTGCCCTGGCGTTGGGCATGAGTCCTCCAATTATTTTCCTGCATGTTCCTCATTTTGATCTCTTGTAGAAGGAACCGTCAACAGCGCAGTTTGTGTGGAGACAGTTTGGCACAGCTGTGTCACAGTGGCTGTAGAATGAAGCACTTCCTTGCAACCGTCTTTCGTCTGTCAGCAAGTCCTTGTCACCTCTGACATATGTTACTCTTTTTTAACTGGTTGCCATTATCCTTTATTTCAATTTTTTAAAAAAGTACGTGCACATCTAGACACTAGCACACTTGAAATTTATGCTAAGCTTTGCATTTTTACTGTTCTTTAAAGTAACGTGGGTTTTGCTGGTGTTGGTTTGGTTTTGTTTTGTTTCTGTGAAGTCTGGCATTAAGGAAAGAACACTGTAGCAATACAAAGACATTATAAATGTAAAAGTATAAGTTAATGTCCAGCACATATCTACTTTTAAAATATGATAAATAATAAAAATTAGCATCTACTGCATATTTATAAGGTCCATTGTATATTATTTATGAACCTCTGCTGTACGATTTCATTTTCCTTACATTTAGTCATTTATTCTGCATGTGAAGGCAGATGCCTGAGGCGGTGGCACCCATGTGGAGGTCACAGGGCAACTTTTGAGTCTGTTCTTTTCTTCCACCGCATGAGATCTGGGGACTGACCCCAGGTCCTCCGGGTTGGTGCACAGTCTCTACCCTCTGAGGCAACTCCCCAGGGCTACTGGAATATTTTGATGAGTTCATTTGAATGCAATTTCTAACTTCCAATAACTCGTTATTGAAAAAAATTAGGCTAAAAAAAACTTTTGGGAAGCTTAACCAAATGGTTCTCCTCCCAAAAATAACCTTTAGAAATCAAATCTGTTTATTTATGAGAGTATTCAGTGAAAAAGCATGTTGGTAGCAATTTTTCAGCTTCACTATGGAATGGAGTATTCTTTTACACCAAGTTTTCCTGGTTTTCACAGCCTCTCCCCTTTCTGTATGTAACAAGAAATCAAGCCAGGTAAAGTATTAAAAGATGCTTCCTAATTGACGAAGCACATTATTCCAACCACACCACAGACTCTGATTTATTTTAGACAACTTATTTCTAATGGAACTTCTCCCAAATATTTTTCATAAGCTAAGCAGCCCATTCAGGTCTGTTTTAGCTGGGATTCCTAATTACTGACATTAACTGTGGGAATCCCACATTGTTCTCTGGAGCATCGATTCTGGTGAGGGCTCCCCCTTGCTTTGGTACTTCAGTTATTTCATCGGTTGCTTCTTATCATCTTGTACCAAGAAACTGCCAATCAAATTATCACTGTTCATCCTTTCTTTCCTATCTGTCTCCTTTGCCTTGCCTTTCACTACTTGTAGGGTTTTGCTTTATTTTTTGAAATTTGGGGAAACAGACAAATAAGTCCACCCAAATGGTGTCTAGAGAGAAACTATATGAGATTGCTCACTTGGGTAACTAGGCTTTTTATAAGACTTTTGGAGTATATACTTACATGACTAAGTGTTCATTCATCCAGTAAGCACGCACTCTTGCTGTTTCTGCCTCCTAATGGGACATGGCCCTGTTCTCTTAATGCTTATAGCTGGAGAGATAAACACAAAACATGTGATTATCCAAATCCTTAATTATACTGACTGTAAAGAAGGCATGCAGGATGCTTGGAGAGTTTCAAACAGTCCAGTCACCTGTGCCAGGGTAGGGAGACTTGCCAGTTCACTAGAGATAAGAAGAGAATTAACTTGGGTCCAGGAAACAGCCTATAAGAATGTGCGGTATTCACAGATTTTGTTTATTCCTGCAGTCTTCAAACTAGAGGAAACGGATGGTTTAAAAGATCTTTTAATAAATAGATGGCTGACTATCACCGCCTTTAAAGCGCCTCCAAATGTTTCTCAGTGATTGATCTCAGTGATTGATCAGCTCTTTTTCACCTTCCTCTTTTTCCAGAGCACAGAGGAACTGTGTTCGAAGTTCCCTGTGTGTTTTCTATTTAATTAGAGGTGTGCTCTTCTGTGCCTGGGGTCATTGGTGCTGACTTACCTTGAGGAAAAGTTCCATTTCTAGACTGTTCCCCTTTCACAGTCTGATTAGAGAACACACACCATCGTGGCAAGAACTCTGCCTGTGTATGTAGGGAAGAGAACTGCCCTGTGTCACTGAGACTCTGGCACAGAGCCCAGAACTGCCTTGGGGAATGTGATTGAAGGATCAGAACTCTCCTGAGTGACAGGGGACAGAGAGAACTCTCCTGTGTGAGTGGGGACTGAGAAGCCAGGTGACAAAGAAGACCAGTATCTTCATCTTGCCAGCCAGGGGCAATGGGAAGAGAGATGGAAGCCATATACAGTAACAAAATTATTTCAGGAAAACATAAGCATTATAGCTACAGGTTGTTTTTAATCCGCCACACTTCATAGCACTACAAGGTCTGGGCACCAGTCCCAGTAGAGGCTGTAGATTAGGGCCAGCACAAACCTGCAACCTTGTGTTCCCTTTTGTATGTCACCTTCTTCATCCAAACAGTCACATCATCAGGGCCAGCTCTGGAAAGGAACCCCAGCTATGCTGGGAAATGGCCTCTGGGACTTTTCAACAGGAACGGTACTTGCCTTCAGTCCCTCATTAAGCAGTGCTGCCTCAGCGATCAGTGCAACTTGGAATGGTTTTAAATGGAAGGTGCACAAGTTAAGGAGAGAGCTATGCGTCTTTTTAAATCCATGTATCTTAAAACTTAATGTGTACTACAGTCTTACAGGGATCAGTTAGAACACAAATGGGTGGGGCCTGAGCTTCTGAATTTTTTTTTCAAGTTTTTTTTTTTTTTTCAAGACAGGATCTTATTATGTAGTCTGGCTGTCCTAGAAGTCAATATGTAGACCAGGTTGGCCTCTAACACACAGTTATCCACCTACCTCTGCCTCCAGAGTGCGGGGATTAAAGTGTGCACCACGATGCCCTGTGAACTGAAGTGCTAACTAACTCTATAAGGGTGTGCAGACGATACTTTGAGTGGCAAGACCTATAAGTATACTAATAATTACCAGTGTGTGTGTGAGAGAGATTTAAATAATGTGTGTTTAAAACAAAATGACAAGCCAGGCTTGATGTTGTGTCCCTTTAATCCCTGGTACCTGGGAGGCAGAGACAGGAAGAGGCCGGGCTGGTGTATATATAGCCAGTTCTAGGACAGCCAGGGCTAAATCATTAAGACCTGTCTCAAAAACATAATAATAAAAATTAAAATAAAATAATTTGAATTTTAAGGCAGCCTGAGTTTCAAGACTATGTTTTTAGGTGTATTCTTTAGAATCTTGTGTCAGATTATGCCCAACCTTTCATACCCACTCTGCCTCCATTTTTATCTGCTGGCAGGGCCAGCAGCAGCTCTTATCTTTAAACTGGGCTCTCAAGTGTTGCTTCCGAAGCTTCCTGCAGCCTTCTAAAACCCTACAGATTCCTAAGATACATATTAGAGTGAATGGAAGACTAACTGTCTCCTGGTGTAGAAAAGAGTTTTTGATTAGATTTAAACAGCTGTCATCTCTGAAATTTCCCTCTCTAAATCATTCTCTGCTTTCAACAAGCTCTCGCAGGTCGCTCTCTTGGATGGCGGTTCCAGCCTGTATCCTTCAAACTCAGGCTGTGTCCTCTGATAGGAACTGATACATATTTAAGGACATCTTTACTAGCTTGAAAACACTTGGCTTCGAGAAATTTTACTCTGTATCTTCTTAGCCATAATGAGTAGTTTTCCTTGTAGCCCAGCAAAATTCAGCCACATAAAGGACAATGAAGCCTCAGGCAACGCAGCTCAAAGCAGTTTTGAAACTGCTTTCGGGGAGCTGAGGGTTTGGGGGGGGATGTTACCATTTTTCATCGAACCTAGATGAGATGTAATCTAAAATATATGCGTTTTTTTTTTTAAAGCAGCTCAGGCTTGTGGGAAATGGCAATTAAAAACCGGTGGACGTTGAACCAAGATTACATCATGGAAAACTGACTAATGTTTTAAGGATAAATGTATTTGCCGATGGTATCATTCTATATTTTAAGAATAAAATGTGAAATACCCTCCTGTGTGTTGGATGAAGTTTCCCCTGGAGAATTTACAGATCGTAAGTGGAATGGCCATTTTCTTGTTAGTCACGATCAAAGAGAACTGGGAATGTCTAAACACATGCAAGAGCCGATTACAGGGTTTATTGCTCGCACTGCACTGCTGGGCCACCCATAGATGCAGCAGTGAAGACTAAACTGGCTTCATCCAGCTTCAGGGAAAGAGCACACTGGACTGAGACCCTTAGAACACATTCATTTGCTTCTTTGAATAAATTGACTTTTATAGTTTTTCAGCTCTCACTCTTATTTACCTCACACAATGAGAAGGAAAATATCTCATTTCTGGCATTGAAGCAAAGACTATTCATTATTTAAAATCTCCCTGACTGTACATATCTACTTTTTTCTTCTTTATGCTGAAGTCCATGGCACATGCTGACACTAGAGACCTTGTGGAGGTCTGTGGTCCTTGCTGGTACCAGAAACCATGCATAAGTCTTGTAGAGGGCAAGAAGGCTGCTTTTGCCATGGTATTGATGACTGCAGACTTAGAGATGAAAAAGAGAGACATAGAAGGTTTCTGTGACCACCCCTACCACCCCTACCCTCAACCCCCAAAAAGCAACAGCCTAGACAGAAAGCTATTGAAGAAAACACTTAAAACTCGGGATGAGGATGCCAAAGTGTAGGCTTTCCACAATTGGTGACTTACTGTGGGGATGCAGGTGGGAAAGGACTGAATGTTCTATAAGGGACTGGCCCCTAGGAGTGTGACTATACTCCAGCGAGCATACACTTACTTTTTAATGAGATTTGTCCACTTTGTTCTGTCTGTGAAATCAAAAGCATTCTTAGCCAGAATAAATGAATAATTCTGTGGCATGAACTTCTTTTATTCTTCTGTTATTTTGGGGCAGTGTCTCCCCTCTGTGGCCCAAGCTGGCTCAAGTTTGCTATACCACCCAGGTTGTCCTTGAACTCACAACTGCCCCTGCCAACCTCAGTTTCCACAGTGTGTTGTCCTGCCCAGACATGCAGCACTGCCCACAGCTTCCATGTGATCCCACCGTGACTAATATTTGTCTTCAATCTCATCTACATTTCAAACTCAGTTTTACATTTCGAGGCTCAGTGAAATTCTTTCTCTTCCAGGATGCTGGTAACTATCTGTCGAGTCAGAATCACTCTCTCAGTCTCCTATGAACAGTAGAACTCATGGGTGTGTAATCAAAGGGTCAGTGGGCGACCTTTGAGATGTAATTAATGGGGAATGGAAATCACATATAGAGTCAGTGTAAAGGCAGTTGAGAACCTGGCCACTGAGTTTGATACCCATATTATATTATTTATCACCTTGCATATCATTTACATAAAGATGGAAGGAGAAATCTGATTTGATAAAGTTGTTCTCTGATCTTCAAAGTCATGCCTTGGCATGTACAACCACATATGCACATGCATCCTCTCTCTCTCTCTCTCTCTCTCTCTCTCTCACTAGATACACAGAAACACCTACCTATCAATTAAAAAAAATTAAAGAAATCTAAACAAGACATCCTGTCTTGAATTTATTTCTCTGAAGAGCCTAAGTGTATGTAAGGATGGGGCGTGGTACTCCTAGGGTTTCCATGTAAGCTTCCAGACAGGGTTCCACAGTGTAGCCCAGGCTGTCTTTGTAGAGCAGACTCCCAGAGATCTGCCTGCCTGTGCCTCTTGAGTGCTGGGTTTAAAGGCTTATGCACCACGCTCTCCATGTAACCTTTTAAGGGATCCATGGTTAAGGCAGAATGTTCTATGGGGTGGACCACTGCATTTCTTTTAGTAAGTGAGTTGTGTGCTGGGTGATGGTGGCGCACACCTTTAATCCCAGCACTTGGGAGGCAGAGGCAGGTGGATTTCTGAGTTCGAGGTCTACAGAGTGAGTTCCAGGACAGCCAGGACTACACAGAAAAACCCTGTCTCAAAGAAAAAAAAAAAAGTGAGTTGTGCAACTAGTTTTTATAAGATTAACAGAATTCTGTGCTTCACATTTTAATTGTACACAGACTCTTAACAAAATAAATTCACCTAATAAATTTGCATGAGATTCTCTCTTCCATACAGAAAAAAAATATATATATATAATTTCATTTTTCCTCTTGGTTTGTAAGATTTCATGTAGGACTTAGCTTTCTTGCTGTGAAAGACAAAATAAAATTGTATGTTAAGGTCCAGTTCGTAGGATTCACATTGTTAGTGTGTTAATATACTTCTGTTCTTATTCAAAATTATATTTTTATTTCTTTAAGTACTATCTAATTCAAGGTAAAATAAAGTTAAAACGTATTTAGCGATTACTTCCACAACTTTCTCTCTATTGTGGTAAGCAATGGAAGACCAGGAGAGAAGCAGAGGCAACATTAAAAGATGCTGCTTTCCCTTTTGAGTTTTAACATCTTAGATAAAATGACAACAAATCTCCATTTTCTTCTCTGCCTTTCTTTTTCCTTAACGGGCATTTCCCCATTTTCTCTATGTTTAGAATAGTATCAATAGGTCCCAAAGCACCAGAGGAAACACACTCCTTGCAGTATTAGAAAAAGAGAAATGGGTAATGTGCTAATTTTTCTGCCCTCAAAGCCCAAGCGATTCTAACTGGCACTAACTGGGTTGCTCACAGCTCCACAGCCTACACTCACCTAAATTTGGGCACTGAAAAATGTAGGTCTGGAAAGCAGTTGTGGGACTCAGGGGTCAAATGATCTTGAGAATGATCGTGAGAGTCTCTGCTCTTTAATCTGAAGCCATGGGTGTCATGGCATCAACTACAGCAGAGCCAGATCGAATGCTCAAGGTACTGCCCATCTTGAAACTGAGATTCCATGGTGGGGTAGAAAGATCTGGATCCAGAGGGCCAGACTTCTCCTGTAATGAAAACTCGAGAGTGTGAGAGTTCTCTATGCACTCAGTTGTTTCTGTTTTTGTTTATTCCTAGACAGAGAGAGAGAGAGAGAGAGAGAGAGAGAGAGAGAGAGAGAGAGAACAGACTGTAGCAATTAAGAAAGCGAGAACCCTCAAAGTCAGGGAGAAAATCAAAGCAAAGACTTAGTCACCCAATCTTCCAGAAGGAAGGGGAGGAAAAATGAGCTGCAGCTTGGTGGATTAAATGCTGCATGTAGGTTTTTGTGCTAAGAAGCAATGGAAGATAGCGAGTTAATAGTACAAACCCTCCTGAAAAATCAGAGACTACCACCACAGGCACATTGTAGAACGAAGAAGCCTTGAAAGACAGGGCCATGTATTTACCATTTTGCTTGATCTACATATCAAAAGCATCCTCCACTGTATATAGAAGATCCTTGCAGGGGGATGTTTCATAGGAAAAAGTAAAATAAAAAGAGAAGAAAGAAGAGAGCGCTGGAGGCTATGTCCTTTCTTTTTTCTTTCTTCTTCTTCTTTTTTTTTTTCATCCTGGATTCTTTCGTGAATCTCAGGCCAGGGCTGCATGCTCATGCAAACCAATACTGTCCCAAGTCTCCACAAATGCAAGAGATCCTGAAGTGAAATGACAGAAAGAACTGAAGGGCAAGCAGAATCAGCAAGGAGAAATCGGGTGGCCCGCGCCATACAAAGAGAAAGCATCCAGGCCCCTATTTAATGACTGCTCGTGAAATAGGAGCCTTCTGCACCAGTCAGGGGAAAGCTTCTGCTCAGCTAATCTTAGACCTATTTTTATTTGATAATATAGCTTCCTAAGTATTTCCAATCAGTCATATTGAAAAACTGAAAGTCAAATTGCCAATGGGCTGAAACAAAGATGATTAGCTATTTGAAAACTAACATTATTTTCCGCACATATTAAGCTCATCCCTAGAACACTCTGCCATAGCAAAGATTTCTTTTTAACGCAAATTTCACTCAAAAAAAAAAAAATGCAAAACAGAAGTTTCTGCTTCCTGTAGATTTTGTCTTCCTTTCTCTGTATTTGTTTGTTGGCCAGGTATTTCACCAGCACTAATAGAGTTTTAGACAGAAAAGGGATTTCATACAGAATGAAGGGATTTCGCTTGTTATAATAGTAACACTTAGGATTTACTTTGATCTTAAATGTGAGACTTCTTGACCCCTACCTGGAAACTCTGGGACTGTGTGTTGACCATAGCTCTTCTGACAACGGTTCCAGGGTTCAAACCCACTTCCGTGCTCTCTCCTGACATTCAGCAACATCTGCAGTTTCCTGAACCTCGAGAAACAATATGAGTAAAACTATGTATGGTTGGTGTCACAGTTCGATTGTGAGATTTGAATTAATTAATGCAAAGGAATTTCCCAGTACAACACCTGAGCTGTTTCCCCTCAGAGCCCCACTGCCACGCCACGGCCGTCAGCCCTCCATGCTCCTCAGTCATGTCTTTCTTTTGCCTTCCTTTGTATCTCCTAATTTAAGCCCTGCATTACCTCAATCCTTGACTAGGATAACGGCTGCTTAATTCTCTCTTACCCACAGCCTCGACTATTCCTAACATTTTTTAAATGTTGACCTCCTTCCTGGGAATAAACATGGTCATGCTCTCCTGCTGTTTAAATTTTTTTCCCCAATGACCATACAAGATAATTTAATCTTCCTAAAGGAATATATGAAGAATTTGGTCATCAGGGAATTCCAAGTTGACTCTCACCCTCCTCCTCACACCCTCTAAGTAACACTCGCTATTCACAACCTACTAACTGAAGACTTGCCTTGGAGCTCAGTCTTCTTCACCCCTGTAGCATGCATTTCCCACCTTCTGACAGAGAACAAGCAGTCGAGTCCTCTTAGGCACGTAGAGGAATTTGTCTTCCTGTAGGATTTATAATTATATACACTATATCATTTCTTCAATTACTTGTTTGTATCTCGGTGTCTACACGGAACAAGCATCCTTCAGTGTTTAGCATAAGACCAAAAATGTTGTAGTGTTTGATAAGTATTTACTGAATTAACAATTACAAACAGCAACAACAACTCAATAGTGTTTCAAAAGATCAGTTCCTAGATTAATATAGCCCAGCTCACAAGTGGATTCTTATTTTCATGGTGTGCGTGTGTGTGTGTGCTCTCGCGTGTGTGTGTGTGTGTGTGTGTGTGTGTGTGTGTGTGTGTATGTGAGAGAGAGAGAGAGAATGTGTATGTGTCTGCGTGTATGTGCATGCAGTTTCTTTCTACATAGGTTAATGAAAGAAACAGAATTGAAATATATTGAAGGAAATCTGAAAAGCAGGGACAATCACTGCTACTCTTTATATTAAAGGTGATTTTTATTTTTAATTATGTGTATATGTAAGGAAGGAATACTGAAATGTGACTGGAGATGACTAAAGAGTCTAGAGGCAACTCGCCTGGTTGAGCCTGCTGCTGGAGTTACAGGAGGTTGTGTACTGGGAGAAAAACTCAGGTCCTTAGTAAAAGTAGTATTTCCCGGGCAGCTCTAAAGCTCCCTTGAGTCGATTATATTGATTTAACAAGCAAATGCATTTTTGACCCAAATATTCAAGCTTAATAATCTATTTCCTCTACTAGTTTAGACATAGCTCAAACACAAAGGGATTTTGTTATTTATAGAAAATAAAAATTTTAGGTCGTTCAATTTTTTTTTGTCTTATTTTGTTTTTTGGAGGATATTTTTGTTTTGTTTTGTTTTTTTTTTTTTTTTTTTTTTTTTTTTTT
>JANHMN010000001.1:9894419-9906411 GCA_030674055.1 Rhabdomys pumilio
TTTTTTTTTTTTTTTTTTTTTTTTTGGCATGCAATCAAAAAGGAAAACCCAGGACAGAAACAAACAGGAATAAACTGACTCTTTCCTATAGCTTTGGCATCGACTCTGACTTCTCATTCAAAGGGCTCTGTGTCTTGTTTACCTCAATCTTTGGGATGCTGGGAATACAATGAGAAGAAGGTCAATGGTCTTGTTGTCTTGTTTTTTGTTTTTGTCAAGAAAATAAGAGAGAAAAGCTAGTATGCAAAGGTAGGTTCTCGACTCTGCTAATGAAGTCCAGTGCTTGCCTAGCCTGGGGCTGACCGTGAATAAATGAGCCTTGCTGGTGATGAAATACCAAATATAAGACCCTGTGTTTCTGGTTCTGCACTGTCATAAAGCTGCTATTATTCAGCATTTATTAGGTACCCACAGAGTGTGAGGCATAAACATGACAAGGAGAAAACACACAGTCCCTAACCTCTAAATTACCACAGACAGATGCACAAGGAAGGAGGTAGACCTGGAAATTGCTTCCAAATGGCTGTTGGTAGGAGGGCTTAGAAAGGAGGAAAAACCCAAGGAGGGGCCAGTGGGCGGACAGGATGGCGTGTACAGGGAAGGGAGGTGTGAGAAGAGTTAGTGTTTTCATAAAAGGGAGAGGGTAAGAGGTCAGTCCAATTTCCAGAGTCGTAAGGATTGAGATGAAAGATGGACGGGCAATAATGAGGAACCCAAGGGATGAGGAGGGTGGCGTGGCTGCATGGGTCTGTGTTGTCCTTGTTGGAGAGAAGACCTCCTCCAGCTTCCCGGGGTTGGTAGGAAGATAAGGAGATCATGGATTTTTTTTAAAACCCAAGACTCAAATTTCAAGAATAGCTTGACCATTTCCCAGCCTCGGTTTCCTCGTTTTTTTTTTTTTTTTTTTTTTTTTTTGATGGGGAACAGCAGAGCTGGACAGGAATGCAGTTCCAGTTATCTGGAAACCTGGATTCTGAGGGTCACAAGGTCAAAACCTGCCTAGCATTCAGACAGACTCAAGTTCAGAAGCAGCCTGGATGCTTAGGGTGGTCCTGTCTCAAAAGTATAACAAAGACTGATGGCTCTTCTGCTACTGCATTGCCTGCTGCCCTCTTTGTAGGGAACTGAGTCTGTTTTCTTCCTTAAAGTATACCTATAAGAAGGGATGAGAATATAACGCAGTGGCTGAGCATTTTCGTAGAACGGACATACATGGTCCTACAATAGGAATGCTCCTAGCTTCTGCCCCCAAGACCTGGAAAAACAAGACCTCAAAGAATTGCCCCGAGAATTAAAAGAGACTACACTCCATCACTGCCCTTCACACTGTTAGGAAACTCAGTCAGGACATACTGCATGCAACCTCTGATACCCAAGGTTTCTTGCTTTTCCTGATTGACCCCAGGACTTTTAGAAAGAACAAGACTTGTTTCAGAAAGAGAAGATCAAGTTTAAACAAGCAACGTTCACTAGTAATTATGTAAACAAGAAACATCACGCTAAAAACCAAATTTGAACCCAGAGAGTAAATTGTTTGCTTGTCAGTAGACACAGACCAAACAATAAAATTAAAAAATAAAAATCACACTGGGAGCCTTGTCATATGGTTCCTGGGAGCCTTCGAAGGCTCATCTGCCTTTTCATCCTCCGAACTAGTCTATATGATCTTATTTATAAGCAGGCTGTCAGTCAATTTCACACTGCCTTTCTCTAACGCTGCCCCGCCCCCGCACATGGAAACCCAAGGGATCAGTAGCGACTTAAAGGGGAAAAAATAGTGTAAAGTTACACCAGGAGCTGCCGCTGTGCTCCCTCCAAGTGCTGTTCCCCTGGGCTCCGGCAGTGAATGAAGCTTATCTGAGTGGCCCAGTCCACTCCCACCCCTGCCAGACCCGTAGCCCTTTGTTAGAATGCAAGCGAGAATTGCCCAATCTCAGGGGGCAGCCAGTCTATAATGACCCACATTGTCGAAATACACAGGAGTTCACTCTCTAGGAATGAAAACTCACAACTCTTTTTCTATTTCTCTGTTGACAATGCAAAGGAGGGCTATGTGGAAAACCCTTGTTTGTGCCAGGGATGCTGGCTTCATAGGTGGTGCAGACGGAGTTATGGAGTTGGACAGCTCGCTGAAAGGGAAGTAAAACGGCATATTATCTCAGCGCTTGTAGGAAGGGCCTGAGAAAGACTGTTTCCCAAATGTAGCCGTCATGAGCCTGGCATGCCTGCATTGATGATTTCATCAGACCAATAATTAATAAGCGTGAATTAGGCTAATGAAATCAGATATAGTAATGAAAAGCAGCCTTCTCGTTAGTCTTGCTTTTTTTCCCCATTGTTTAATCTCTAACAGAGACTGAATTTGCCGTTCGGGACCTAATTGAGCCTATTTGACTTCTAGCCGATTTTAAAGAGTCTCTGAGAGCTTTTATAAATAGGCAGGTATTAAAAAACAAAACAAAACAAAAAAAAACATTCTAAGAGTCTATACAATGACACCGGTGACATTGGGAACAGATCAAATTGGAAGCACCCATCAAGAGGAAAGATGATGCAATAAAGAAAATGATAAAGAGGGTTTTGTGGGTGGTTTTTTGGGGAATTTATACGAAATGGAGATCCTCCATCCTCCAATCACAGGCTCTTTGAAATTTAAATCTATTTTGTGTGTGTGCATGTGTGTATTCTCGAGGTTCATGGTGGTGGGGGGGGGGGTTCACATGTCACAGGATGATTCCTTAGGTGCCCTTCCACTTTGTTTACTGAGACAGGGTCCAGCCTGGAACTTGCCATGTAAGCTAGGCTAGCTACTGGATCCAGTTGTCTCCACCTTCCTGGACCTGGGATTATGTGCCCTCACCCCTGACTCCATGCTTTCTGATGTGGGTTCCTCTCCTCCTACTTTTCCACTGAGCTGTCTTCACAGCTCAACTAGGGGACACATGTTGAAGTACAGTCTAGAAGGGGCAGGGAGGGGGCAAGGATGGACATTTTGACCCCCTCCGGAGTGGAGCCATGGTGACTTGTCCCCCCTAGAAACAGTGAACTTGCCTTCTCTGGCAAGAATTCACAGGCTGCTTCCCTATCTTAAATCTGCAGAAAAAGCTGGCCCCAAGCCTGATGTGATTTGGTTTCTATTTGAATCTTGTGTTCCAACGAAAGCTCCAGAATCCACAGAAAGGATCAAGGGCAAGGAAAACACAAGCTTCCCATTCTTCTCCTACAAGGAGCCCCATGAAAGGCAGAACTGTCTGGGCCTGGTTCCAGTGACTTCCCATGGTTCCCTGTCCCTGCATGAGTGTGTAAATGCAGAGAGAGAGAGAGAGAGAGAGAGAGAGAGAGAGAGAGAGAGAGAGCGCATTGGCGAGTGACGGGTTAAACTAGGCAGGATGTTTGGATTTAAAAAAAATCACAGTATATTTCAAATCTGATAATATTGGATCTATTTTAAGATTACTTATCAGTTGGTTATTGTGCTAATAATTACCATTAAAATTAATACTACACTTTGGGAATTAGGCGGAGAGCTAACAAGTTTTCGTTGACACAGAGCGTTCCAAAAGCAATCTGAGTAACTTGTTTCCGGAATGCAGCTGTGTACTCGAATTAACATCTTGCAGGTGGAGCCTAATTTTAGTTCAGCCTTGAGAAGGAGGGATTGTTTTCCTGCAGATACGCAGAGCCCCACAGCAGCAGCCAGGCAGGTGGGGCGCCAGGCAGGTGGGGCTCCGCGGAGGACTTGTTTACATTCCTGCTTTTAGAAAACAGATGATCCATACTGCCAATCCTACACTTTCTATCTGATTTTAGTGTGGTGTTTTTTGTTTTGTTTTGTTTTGTTTTTTAACAGAACAGTCTGGATTACATTTGACCTCCGGTTCCGCCGATGTAAAACAAAGGCAATGAAATCGAAAATGATAAGAGAATGAGCAATGGATCCTAAATATAGCTTAGAAGCCAGTGAATGAACGCAAGCAAAATTTAGAAATACATCTGTTTGGCTACAAAGGCATTTTAAAAAGCAACAGTCCAGATTCTGGTTGGCTCAGTAAGATTACATATATATGTGTGTGTGTGTGTATATATATGTATGTACATTTCTTTCTGCCATTGCAATAAGGAAACTATTAGAGGAAGCTGTTGCCAGCGGGAAAGAAAAGACATGGAGGAGCCAAAGGAAGGCTCAGTGGTGGGGAAGAGGCAGGACTGCACAAGCTTAAGCAGCCAAGTTGGTGTCTCCAGAACCCACATAAAAAGCCTGGCTCATGCTTAGTATGATGCCACAGGTCTTTAATCCTAGAGCTCAGGAGGCAGAGGCAGGTGAGTCTCTGAGGCCAGCCTGGTCTAGTGAGACTCTCAAAAGCCAACCAAACAAAAGCCAGGCAAAGCCTCAGAACCCTCAGAGCTGAGTTTAAACAGGCAGCACCCATCCAAGGGTAAGAGAGAGTATGTGCCTGTAACCAAGCACTTGGACGTGGGGGAGTGCAGTAATGGAGATGTGAGGGAAGCAGAGGCAGGAGGATTGCTGAGGCTGGCTGGCTCCCAGGCTGTCTGAAAACACAGAACTCTCGGCTCAGTGTGAGTAGATGCCTGGTGCTCCCCTTGACCTGAATGTGTCACACACTAAACATAAAAGTACAGAGAGAGAGGGGGGGGGGGGGGAGGAGTGAATACAGAAGTGAATTAAATAAAAAACCTTGGAAGGAAGGACAGCTTCCCTTGCAAGCACTGCCCCCTCTGGATCTCAGGGAATGCCAGGACTCACATTTGAGACTGAGGACAAAGCATTTTGAAGAAGCAGAGAGTGGTTATGAAGAGCAATGTCTCTTTGAATGTATTCAGCAAGTAGCTGAAGTTTCAAAGCACACGCCCCACCCTTTTTGCTGTCTTTAAGGTGTGTTGTGAACCTACTGTGTGCCTCTCTAGCAGGAGAGCTGAGGGTAGGACCCTAAACCAGCTGTGTGATTCTTCTGCTCTGTGGGGTGTTGAATATTCTGTAACCTTCATAGAGAGGGGGCGGCACCCCATGCAGGTTTCTTTCTTTCAATTCAGCCCTGTGGAATGGATGGAATTTGTAAGTATGCTGGATAGTCTATTGTTCTGAACCTGAACAGAAACCTCTCCTGGCAGGGCCTCTTTTGCACTTTGAAGGTCACTAGTCAAAGACTTCATCTTGAAGTGTCTTAACCTGGGATGTCCGTTTGCCTGAGATGTAAATCTTCCAAGTCAATATGAAGGTCTATTTTTCTCAGGGAAGGGTGAAAAAACATTCCTGGGATCCCCCACTCCCAAAAGAAAGTCTGTAACTCCTGCTAAAAACCGCAGCTTATGCTTGCCAATGTAACTTTTGGCACAGTGGTCTGAGTGAGCTCTGGCCTGTTACACTGTAGCCTCCGCCTTCCTCTTGCAGTGAGTTAACTTTAAATAGTTTGCACTTTTGCCTGCCCAGGCTCCTCGGGGTTTATTTCACAATGCTTTTCCCTGCTGACCTCTAGCCATGTTAAGTGACCATCTAAAAGAATGTTTTCCTAAATGATTTTTCTGAGGACTGTTTTCTTATTCGACATAGATTTGTTAAGCACTGGCTATACGTAAAGTACTTCCGGATTTCAGAAATACTATAACAGGCTGTTGTCTTCTCGAGAGCTTCCATCGCTTCGGTGGAGACATTTATCTACGGAAAGAAACTCCAATTGACTCCTCTGTTATATTGACTCCTCTTAGTGATATTCAAAGCATCTTCTCCCAGCTTATCTTGAGAGAGAAAGAAAAGGATAGAAAACAAAGGGTGGCTGGGCGGTGGGGGCGCACGCCTTTAATCCCAGCACTTGGGAGGCAGAGGCAGGCAGATTTCTGAGTTCCAGCCTGGTCTACAGAGTGAGTGAGTTCCAGGACAGCCAGGACTACACAGAGAAACCCTGTCTCGAAAAACCAAAAAGAGAAAGAAAGAAAGAAAGAAAGAAAGAAAGAAAGAAAGAAAGAAAGAAAGAAAGAAAGAAAACAAAGGGTGGTGACATTTGGGCAGCGTGGCAAAGTCCACACCCCATCCCACATATTTGTCCTACTGTCACAAGTCACCCACATGCATGTCATGGGAGCTGGGGTGGCTGAGCAGGGAGCAGTTGAACTTTAGAAATGGCTTTAGGGTGGGATGGGGGGAAGAGCTCAGAACAAGGCAAGAAAAAAAAATGGTGTGTTTGAAGCATTTTTGTGTGATTTAATCTCATAGGTGATATCCGCTCACATAGCAGATTGAAATTATGAAATTTTCTTGAGGGTAATCCCCTTGGAAGTCATTAAAACATGATAAGAGCCAACCTTCCGACACCGTCTCTTCCCAGTAGCCTGCAACCCTATCTTCAATTTCTTCATTCCTCCTTAACAAGGGTTCTTCCAGCTTAGTTACAGGGCTGGAGATAAAGAAAAGGGGACATATTAGACAACAGGGACAAATTATTTTTTTTCTTTCTGACTTCGGACCATACTATGGGTAATGGAAGCCATCCTTTCCATCCTTCCCGGATGTTTCTAGTCTTGTTTGCTAGAAGCCTCGTGGATAATGTACATGATAGCATCCACCCACTCCTCACCACCAAACACAAGGTTCTCTGGGTCAGAGTTGGAGAATTTCTAGACTATAAAGGAAGTTGTTTTAGCTCTGTACCCAGAGGCTCATGGCTTTGTTTGTTTGAGGTGGTGTTGTTTTCTTTAGTATTCTCAGAAGAAAAAAAAAAAATCACAGAACTGGCAATCTAGTTTCTTCTTTCTAGATTTTTCTTTCCTGTAGTTTCCTTGCTCTTCTTTCTAGGCAAGTCTATTTTTTCCTGCCAGATTCCTTAAGATTTATAGTAAAATGTGACTCACTTGCTGCTTGGTGAATTCAGAAGGCTACCTCAAGAAATCTGTTTCTCTGTGTTTAATCTAAACCTCATTGGGTCGGCTGCCACGGAAGCCTCGGCCACAGCTGATGAGACGACAGAAGTCCTCTCAGAAGCGCTTAGATCAGACCCAGTTGTTAGAAAGCTGATCCTGAAGAAGTTCTGACCACCAGTGGGGCAACAGTTACCAGATTCTTGTGAAATGTTTGCTCTCTGAAAAGAGTTCACAAGCTGTGGCGAGTCTGAGCACTCTCCATGAAAACCCTGCAGCCCTGTCCACCCACACAGGCCCAGGTGCAGAATCTGTGAGGTCGCCATTTGGCAGGGTCACATCAACCTCAGAGGAGACCAATGAGATGATTCCTGTTTCCTGGCTCTCAGGGAAAGCAGGCCATCTCCATCCCAAGGCTGCCTTGTGCTTATCTGGTTGTTATACTTAGTTCCAGCACCCATCCTAGTGTCCCAAGTGTTCCCTGGGCACAGTTCTGTTGAGTTTGTTTAGCACAGAGATTGAATAAGGCTTAACAAGGCATTAGCCAGAACTCCTGTAAGTGCATGAGAATCTTTACACTGGAGAAAAGAAACAATAATTTAAAAATAAAGACTATTTTGATTGTACATACCAGCATACTTGGATAATGTCTACTCTGTTTTATTTTTAAGTCTTTCAGTTAGCAAGGGTTATTTAGACGAGAGCTTTCATATAGTCAAGTCCCTTTCCCTCAGCCTTACATCTATAAGTATATTTAAAACCAAATTAAATAACGTATTTTGAAAGCGTTTATATTCATCTTACTGCCAAGCAAAGATCTAATTTCTCAGATAGATTGAATTTTGTGGAGTCGCACAATTGCCAACCAGTCTGTACCCAGTGGCGTTGGAGCAATTTCTTGAAGAACAGGTTATTGTATGCTGTGCTTGTTTTCAGATCATTGTAGGATCAAAAAAAAAAAAAAAACCCGAAGGCAACTCAGGGCAAGGCAGACAAAGCTTGTCAGATGAATGAAAATTGATGGTGTTAATGATAATAGGATTGATTTATAAATTGCCTTACCACTGTGACTTTCTACGTGTTTATGTAAAATAACAACCTGGTGCTTCTAGTTATCTTTTCAGAAAATTATAAAAGAATCCTCCAGCATTCTGATTGGCTAGAAAGTTAAATCAAGGGCTGTAGAGTGGTCACAAGTAACTTTTTACTACTATACTTAACAAGATGTTAAATTAGATAGCAATGTTTTAAAAATCATTCCATAAAGACTTAGATACATGAAAACTGAAAATGGGGACAGTGTTGGACAACTTCAGGCCCAGATGCCCCATGCCCATGGGCAGTGGAACCCTGGTGCCAGGGCCAGTCTCCTGTTCATTATTCGGAATTCACTTGAACTTTTTAGAGCTTTGATATTGAAACCTCTGGTGTAAGAGGATCATTATAAGGCCATTTCATGAGAAAGTAAGTCTAAAATCTGTTGCTTTTTTTTTTTTTTTTTTAAACCACAAAATGTTCACACCAGACCAAACTGGGCTAGCACATCATTTCCCCTGCCCAACATTCCACTGCTGCACTGGATGTCTCTAGTGTCCAAGCGCTCTTCTGCCTTCAAATTCCAGCATGATTGGTGATGATCCCCAGGATGCCTCCCACTTTTCTCTCCTGAATAATCTTAGTCCAGACTGCTGCATGCCATGTGCCCGGTCCTCTGCATCCTCCTTGGAGTCTCTCTTCAGCTTCCCACCTGCCCCACATCCTTTATTTAATGACCACCTGATGAGTGAGATAAGAACAGAATAGCAATATGATGTTAACACATTGAACTGCACTTGGCTGACTTTGACTCAGTTTATGTTGGAGCAGCAACACGTGGCTTTCTTCCCTGTTTAAACCAAAGGGACCTAACAAGGAAGATTTGAGAAAGAATCTCATAGCATCAAGCCTCATCCAGCCCAGGCAATGAGGAAAAAGTTAGGGCAATCAATAGGAGAATTGTAGATTCCGATTTTTAAACTCATTTGCTTTCAGAAATGTTCCTTGTAAGGTAGAGACCCTTCTCAGTTGAGTGCTTAAGTAGCTTGAGGGAGCCCTTGGTTCAAACCCCAGCTATAACACTGGGCAAACTGGTACACATTTATAGTCCTAGGATTCTGGAAATAGAGGTAGGAGAACTAGAAGTACTAGAAGTTCAAGGTCATCCTTGTATGCATAGGGAGTTCAAGTCATACATGAGAGCTTGTCATACAGACATACACATGCACACACATACAGGGAGAGAGAGAGAGAGAGAGAGAGAGAGAGAGAGAGAGAGAGAGAGAGGGAGAACCCTTACTTGAGCAGAGAGTTTATGAATCTATGTTTCTTTACCTTCTTAGGTTCAGTAAACAGGGAGAACATTAATTCAGTCTCGAGAAGGCAGTATTCTGCCTCACCTCAGCAGGAGACAAATTGGTACCTGGCAGGGGAAATTATATGTCAAAAAATGATAAAGAAATGATAAGAACTGGCCCCAGTTATCGATTCATTCCACAAATGTCCTTTAGGGCTTGTAGTGTTTTAGGGCTTAGTGATAAGGAGACGTGTAAACAAATAAGTGCAGTGTTTGTTATGGGCACAGGTGAGCATCTATCTATACAGGGATACAGAGGAGATGGCACGCACTGCAGCCTGATGAAATCAAGTTGATTCTCTTGAACTGAAGCCTGACAGAAACCTTACATATTTTATACTGGATTTGGATAAGCCATTAAGAAGTTCTAACTCTATAAAATAAATTAGGAAGATGAGCCTCTCTCTTATTAGAGTATAGATCATAGAAGATCAGTTAATAAATATAAGGTGTACATCAAAAAGCGTCCAGTGGCTGCAAAATAAATGAATAGAGCTGTATAATCTACATGCTACCTGGATTTCAGTCCCGGCTCCCTTGTTTAATAACAGTGTGAACTGGACAAGTTGCTTAATTTCTTTGTACCCCTGTTTCCTCATTTAGAGTTGAAATTAGTAATAAATAAGAATCAGGAAAATTTCTAGCGCTGCAATCCCTGGCACACAAGTATAAAAGGTTAGCTCTTAGCAACATTACGGTTAAAAGTAGTAGAAAACAAACTACTTTTTTTTTTTGTTTTTTTACTTGAAACAGCTACCTCAACAACAAGATCATATATTTCAAAGCATTTACTAATGAAAACTTAGATAATTAAAACAAAAAGAACTCTCTGGCACGACGGGCCTTGCACCGTTTATGCCTCCGCTTTGCCTTTTCTTCTCATTCATCTTGGATAATGAATCCAGACCAGCTCCCATAACTGCCTGTCTGCAAGCAACTGATGGGAATTGGGCCTCAGTTCTTGAGTGAGGATGGTCTTCCAGCTGCAGTGAATTAGCACAACAGTGCCAGGTCTCCACATTGTCAAAGAGAACAGATAGTGCCACCATAGGCTTTTATTTTCAAATGTAATCTAGATTTGTAAGTTGTAATCATTTATTTCATTTTATTTCATTTCCAAATAGAATTTAATGTAGCCCAGGCTAACCTCGAGCTCATTTAGGTGATATTTAGTTTCTAATCTTTTCTGCCTCCTGAATCTGGGACTACAGAAGCCACTGGGGATCAAACCCAGGGTGTCATGCATGTTAGACAGGCATCAACCAATTGAGGCTCTGAATCTGAAATGTTTTCCGACTGTCCTTTGTTTCCATACAAAAAGTCATTGTATGATCCCCTCAGCCCTATACCCTACTGCTAGGTAGATATTTTAAGGAGTATCTTTGAGATATATAGATAGATATAGATATATATTATATGATATATATGTTATATAATATATATGACATATATAATACACACACACACACACATATATGTGTGTGTGTGTGTGTGTGTAAGGCTTTTTTGGGGAACAAATTCAATTTTTACTTTCCTTCCAATAAATGCCCTTACAGTAAATGAACCCCAAGAAGTGGAAATGAATAAATATCAGTAAGTTCTATTGCCTTCCCTGGAAAGGGATTTCTGTTGAGCAGTTCTGCCCATTATGTTTGTGGTATCAAGGCAAACAGGATAGTCAGACAGACTCAGTTAATGCCGAGCTGGATTTAGTAAGAATGTAAGGTAGGGTCTGAGTTTCACATCATTTTCTAAGAAAGTTTACATAGAATTCATAAAGTAATTCATACAGCATTTTGAAAGCACAGCCCTGGCTATTACAAACTAGCACTGCTCTATTAAGAACAAAACAACCTTGAGGTAATCCATCTCATCCCCTCTCCAGAAGAGTGTGGAATGGGACTCTGGGAAGTCATTTGATCAGTGTACACATTCCTAGAAGCAGAGCTAGAGTCTTTGGTTAAGAAGACAGCATCTAAGGTATTCTAATCACATCAGCAGGTTCCTTGCTGTGTGTGAAGCTCTTTCAGGACAAGCCCTTGTCTTCTTGCTCTTGGCATCATCAGTGAACAACACACTGTCTGACACACGGGAGCCACCCAGATGCCTTTTAACGATGCACAATAAAACACGGTAACAGATACAATGGTTAGCCAAGTCAGGCTTCAAAAAAATTATCATAAATGATTAGAACAACACACCAGCACCAATGATAAACTCTAGAATGAATGGGCATGCAACTCACTTTTTCCACTGAAACAAGAACAAGACATGAAAGATTTGATTAAACAGAGTTCTGTCTGAAAAAAGACAGACATTTTAGTGAAAGCGCAGGAATGGAGAATATGACCAGGGTACCACCCCGTTTGCAGCATGCACTTCCTGCCTCTATAAATGACTGGAGACAGAGTCTGAGCAACTGCAGGACGCTTGTATTTTGCATAATTAGACCACATTTCAAGCAATACATTCAGTTCTGACTGCCACATTTAGGAGAGACACGGACAAACTGGAATCCATCCAACATGATGATAGGCCTTAAAAGCCATATCATATTATAATGATTAAAGGAACGTTCCATCTGGAGAAAAGACGACTTTGGGAAAAATGATAGCCATTTTCAAATAGTTGAATAACTTTCATGTGGAATGGGGATTAAATTTATCCTATGAAGCTTTTCTGAAAAAAAAAAAAATCAAGCCCACTCATACTAAAGAATAGATTATACAG
>JANHMN010000001.1:9919761-9945648 GCA_030674055.1 Rhabdomys pumilio
CTCCTCCTCCTCCTCCTCCTCCTCCTCCTCCTCCTCCTCCTCCTCCTTCTTCTTCTTCTTCTTCTTCTTCTTCTTCTTCTTCTTCTTCTTTCAGGTTTACAAAACAGAGTCTCAGTGTGTAGCCCTAGCTGGCCTGGACCTAGCTCTGCAGACCAGGCCCATAGATCAAACTCATAGAGATCTACCTGCCTTTGCCTCCTGAGAATTAAAGGTGTGTGCCACCTCCACCAGCTGTTTTCAATGCAGATGTGTATACTGAGTGCCTGAGCAGACATTAGAGCAGACAAATAAGACAGACTACAGCCCAGATAGTATTCTTTATTACTACCAAAATTTTGTTTGTACATGTGAGTCTTGCAACCTTTATTTTCTTTTAAAGTTTTTCATTTACTTTCTGTGTGTGTGTGTGAGTATATGTGGTTGAGTATGTGTTGAGTGTGTATGTATGTGTGTGAGTATGTGAGTGCATGTGAGTGTATGAATGTGAGTGTGTATATGAGTGTGAGGATATGTCAATGTATGTGTGAGTTTGTGAGTGTGAATGTATATATGAGTGAGTGCATGTATGAGTGTGTGTGTGAGTGTATATGAGCATGTGTTTATGTGTGTGTTAAGTGTGTATGTGTGTGACTGTGTGAGTGTTAGTGTATGAATGTGTGTGTGCTTGTGTGTGAGTATATATACGTGTGTGTGTCTGAGTGTGTATGAGCATGTGAGTGTTTGTGTGTGAGTGTGTGTGAGTGTGTTGAGTGTGTATGTGTATGAGTATATGAGTGTGTGAGTGTATGAGTGTTTCTGTGTGCTTGAATGTGAGTTGAGGGTATATATATGTGTGTGAGCATGTGTGAGTGAGTGCATGTGTGTGAGTGTGTGAGTGCATGTATGAGTGTATGAGTATGTGAGTGTGTGTATGAGCATGTGAGTGTGTGAGTATGTAGAGTGTGTATATGTGCAAAAGTGTGTGAGTGTGTGTATGTGTGTTTGAGTATGTGTGTGTGAGCATGTGAAGGTGTGTGAGTGTGTATGAGTGTGTATGTATATGCGTAAGTATGTGAGTGTGTGTATGTGTGAGTGTATGTATGTGTTTATGTATGAGCATGTGAGTATTTGTGTGTAAGTGTGTTGAGTATGTATTTGTGTGTGTGGGTATTTGTGTGTTTGTGTAGGCACATACACCACAGCTCATGTGTGGGCATTGGAGTCACTTCTTTCCTTTGCCTGTGTGGGTTCTGGGATCAAACTCAGGTAGGTGATCAGGCTCAGCAGCGAGGTCCATATGCCACAGAACCACCTCACTGGTCCACCCTTTTTTTCTCTTTTCTGAGCATCACCTTTGAATATTTTAAAGTCATGCTTCTAGAGTTTTCTCACTTGGCTGAGCATTTCAAAAGGAGGCTTTTCTCCTGCAAGTGTGTGAATTACCATAGTATCTGCTGAGGAGGAGCACGTGCATGTGTGTGTGTGTGTGTGTGTGTGTGTGTGTGTGTGTGTGTGTGCGCGCGCACGCGCGCGTGCAGTCAGTGTGGCACAGTATCTGTAGTATTCCCCAAAACTCACCTTCAGCAGGATGAGACAGACAGACACAGAGTTGCAGAAAGCTCCATTCCAATACAGTGTTAATGGGTAAACCACACCTATAGTTACAATCTATAACCTATAAAACAGAAGTGGAGGAAGGAAGACGGGAGGTTCAACAGCATTCTCAGCTATCTCGTAAGAAGATACAAACATAAGAAGGAAGAAAGGTACTTAGACTTATGTCTTCCCAGCAATGCCCTTCACTTGGTCTGAAATGTCTGGAAAGGTTCGTTTGTTACTTTAAATAAAGTCACTCGGCTGAGCCCCCAATTTCTAAACATGGCTGACAGTGTAGGAAAAATAAAAACCAAGGAGGTCAGATCTGCATAAGATCAGTTCCACAAGAGACATACAACCTTCCTTGGTTCCTCACGGGTTTAGGACCACTGTGTGAGTGGTAAAATTTTCACAGTGACACTTTGTTCTGCATGTCATGTGTAGTGGATTAACCCTTGCTCAGAAACCAGCCAACACGGGGCCTGACTAATGAGCTCTGCGTTCATTGGATATTGCCATCCTTCCTGATGTTATTAGCCCGTGTCGGAGTTGTATAATCCAGCTAAGGAACCTCCCTTAGTGGTTGGTCAGGGAAGAAAAACTCAGTAAAAAGTCAGTCCAGTACAACCAACTGTGATTTATCAGATCATATAAAAGATCCAGCCATCCCCCAACAACTGCAAAATTAGAATCCAAACCTACATTAAACTGGCCTAAAACTCCAAAAGTGGCATTTAAGGATAAAAACACACAAGAAAATCACTATTTGTTCCTTAAAGAGTGTGTGTGTGTGTGTGTGTGTGTGTGTGTGTGTGTGTGTCTATCATATGTATATGATAAGGTTTGTTATCTTGTGGTGTTAAGGAGCAAGAGTGAGAAGGGCCATGTCTGAGGTCATCAAGAATGGATTCAAGTCCAACTTCTTACACAGCATGTGTAAGAAGTTCTTACCATAAGACTATGAGAATGTGAGTTCCATCCTCAGCACCCCATGTAGAAGACAGGTGCAGTGTACACCTGTCACCCGTCTTCTGGAGGGCTGGAAGACACAGAAGATTCCAGAGCTCATAGGTCAACTGATCAGTCAGTCTATAAGCACAGTGAGCTTCAGTTTCAGTGGAAAACTCTGTCTTAAAAAGATAAGGTCATCTGCTGTGGAAGGTACTTAGTATCAACCTCTAAACACCACACACTCAAACACACACACACACACACACACCCCACACACTCAAACACACACACACATACACACACACACACACACACTCAAACACACACAACACACTCACACAAGGTCCTAAGTCTTCCCTTTGAAATAGGGATAACAGAGTTACCTCACAGGGCTGTGGGAGGCCTGTACCAGATATGACTTGCAGATGGTGATAGCGGTCTGTGGAAGCCTTGGTGTCCTTACAATAAGTGTAGGCCTTGCTCCCTCCACCCTCACCCTGTTCCTCCTTGTCATTCTTCTGCTTCCGTTTCTGGCTGTCACTCTGAGTTATCACGACTTCCCAAATCGAAGGCTGAAATGGCCAGACGGAGGACACTTGAACATGTTTGGTTACTCCAAGAGAAGAGGCCTTTTTTTTTTTAAATGACAGCTGGGGGCCAGTTATGTATGAATTCTTGTAGAAGTTTCCAGGGAACCCCTAGCCAGGGGTTTTCTCCTTTGGAGAGAGCCACACCACGGCTCCCTGCAGACCAACTGCAAATCAAAAGCCATGTGTCATGTTTTGACATTTCCCCGTCAGAATTCATCTATCAGCGAGACATGGGTCATATGACTAATCTTGTTTGACTTGGCATGAGGTGAACTGTAGGTACGTTTCCTATTTTGACTAAAATTATTAAACATACCAAAGGGAATATCCCACGTGTGTTAGTCATCCCTGGGTACACATGAACACACAGGCCTGAGGTTCAGCTCTACTAGCAGGATAATGGATCGTCACAATACCTCAGGTTTAAAACGCATACTTGGTTCACATTCTCGCTTTGCTTGGAGATTTCTGTCACTGTTGTGAGAGTCTTGGGTTTCCTCTTCCCAGTGCCTGGATTATCCATCGACACAAATGGGAATTTCACAGGACAATATATGGAGCTGAGATGACAGTAGCTGAATGAAAAGGACACATTTTCTGTGCTGCCCCACAGAGCATTTTCCCTGTTTCTGTTATAGTCATTGACTATTGCTGAGAAAGGTGGATTTGCAAAACCTGAAAACATATGTTCTCTAGAGGCCAGCTTTTCAAAAACATACTTTTACCCTGACATGTCATCACAAATTACACAAAAGAGTAATCGCAGGTCCATCTACATAATTTTAATGTTGTGGTTAGTTGATTACGAAAGCATACATACCCTCCTGGCCCTGCCAAGGAGGGTGGAGGGTGTATGTTGCTTTTCCTTCAAGATGAAAGAATAGCAGGGCTTCCAAAGGATGGGTAATATTTTCTTAAGGAAACATAATGCAAAGTTTGTCCCTTAAAGAAACTCAAAGTGTGATGAGCATGTTTGCGGTCCGTGTTCACACTTTAGTCATGACCCGTAGAGCCATAAGCCATCAAAACACAGTATTGAAAAGAAAAGAAAAACCTAAAGAAAAGAAAGAAGACACACAAAGCCCGTTTATATGAGTGACCCAGTGTCAAAGTGTATTACAGTGTCTTTTGGGTGCCCTGTTCATTATTTTGCTGACTGAAAAAAAAAAAAAAACAAAAACAAAACCCAAAACCCATCAAGTGTTTTGTATCCATTTCATTATCTACAAAAATATGAACTGATGGAAATAACATACAAATGCTGCCAGAGTGGGGCCTTTCCTGCGTCGTCAGCTGGTCTCCCAATCCAATCTTCCCTAGCATAGTCAGGGAGGCAGTTGCCACTTTCAAACAGCAAGCTCTCTTTTGTAAAGGAAAGTATGAATTTGAGCTATAAAATGAGCACACGTATTTTTCTATTACTCTGGATGCATCTACTTGCTGAGTTTACATGGAATGTCTAGCAGGAGGTGTTATTAAATAGCCTCAGAAATTAGCCCCAAAACAATTATCTTGGTTTAGCTAGGGGAAAAAAAAACCACCACCCTAACACCAGAGGCTTAATGAAAAGAGCATTTGAGGTCCTACGATTGAATATCAGCTGGACACCTCTGTAGCTATTAACCCTTATGGGCAGAATTTTTTTATTATTATTTTTAATTGAATTGTTTTTGGAAAAACCGCAGATTAAAAACTGACTTCTCCCCCGTGACTGTCAGGGATCCAAGGGCAAACTGTGAAATAATGGTTTCTTTCAAAGTTTGCTTTAAGCCTCACTGTACTGCAAGGTTCAACATAAATTAGTGTTTCATAGTTAATAGATTTATAGAAATACGAAGCAGGAGAGAATGTCTCTCATAACATAATCCACCACCCATCCCTTGTAATCATCTTTTCCCAACACCCAGGGCTTTCTTTGTAGTTTGTAACAAATAAGATGTGAATTAAAGTGGCTTAAATTCTCAAGAGAATATTCCAGAGTTACTAGATATTTTTTTAAAATTTTCTTCTCCTCCCCTTACATTGGCAGATTGTTAGTGTTTGCAGGATTGCTTTCTTTCTACGGTTTTTAGCACTCCAAATAATGTCTCTCTGGTATTTGCTATGCTCAAATATTTGTTGGCCCTTATCATGTCAAATCTTAAAAGTTCCTCAGACAGTTGCTTTAATCTTTCCTCCCAAGCCCCTTTCCCAACCTCACCTCCCCAGTCACCTCATCATTCAAAACAGTTTTCTCTTAACTCTCTCCAACGGTCCCTGTACTTCTGGAATCGAGCTTATCCAAGCTAAATGCGATTTTCCAGGTGGGTCATCTATCACTCCCGAGTCTGAGATGTGATGGTTCTTTGTACACAGCCCAGATGCTTGTGAGGTTCATCTTTTTTTTCCTGACCATTGTCAGCACGCTGACTCCAAGTGCATTTGAACATCTCACACCGATTCCTGAGGGAGTCTCCTGCAAACAGGCAATCTTCTACCTTCTGGCCTACTAAACAGCAGAGAGAATGGGATGTGGTGAACTATGTCATGAAACGTGTCCAGGTACCCCATCCCTTCTCCTGCCATCTGCAGAAACAAATCTATTTTCTTGGCATTTCCCTTTTTGTCCACTGTGCTTTGTTACGGAAATATCATGACAGGCCTATGCAGACAGCCTTGCCTCTGAGACCATCGGAGTGAAAGCGGAGAATTCAGCTTAGGGCCTGTGCTTCTCCTTGCTGCTTGACAAATGCTTGGAAAACATAGTTGGACCGGCCTTCACTGAAATGAAAGCAGGATTTATTTAATCCCAGCAAGCTGGCTCTTTACATTTGGTCCAGCCATTGACACTAAATCATTTAAGTGTTTCCCTGACCATCAAAATAGTTCGTAGTAGATACAAATGGAAAAAGGAGGGGGGGATTAAATGTGATATTCTACAATTTTAGCTATGTTCAAATTCCTTTAGGCAATGCCATAAATCGTACTACTCTAGTCTGAACAAAAGAATACAAATCTGTAGTTCCAGCTAGCCATGAGGCCAAGGCAGGAAGATTACACGGTTCAAGGTCTAAGATGGCTAGACAGTAAGTTCAAGGCCAACTTCAGCAACTTAATGAGGCCCTGTCCAAATCCAAAGAGACAATGACTATAGCTCAGTAAAGTGCTTAGCATGCCTGAGACCCTAGGTTCATTCTTCAGAAGTATAAATAAATTAATGACGACTACTCAACATAAAGGCCTGTTTAGTGCAGTCACAAGATAAAAGTAGGCTTCACCAAAAGGTACTTTAACACCAATAAAGGAAATCTAGTGAGCTGAAATGCCCAATGGCTGTGGGGGGAGAAGTCCTCTGAGATTTACATATGAATAGAAATGTAAATCAGTACAAGAATTTAAGCTGTGTTATATGAACCCCTCTCACCCGACCGATCATTAACGGTCAATCAAAATTGAACTCAAAAACAGAGTCAGAAAAACAGAAGAGACTCAAAAACAAGTGATATCAAAGACAGACCATCAAACTTTTCCATTCATGCATGTTAAATTCTGTAACTATTCCCCCATTCGTACATTAGAACCACAGAACAGACCCATGTTATCTTTAGTAAGGAGGAACAGTGCAAGTTCTAATATCTACGGGTATAATCTTCAGTCACTGCAGTCAAGAGTCTTTTCACTCTGTCTGGCACTCAGGTGATGTCAGCTCAGCAGGATGCGGTCCTCCAGCTGCCTCTGTTGTCTATAGTTTCAGCAGCCAGGAGATCATCTCTCCCTCCCCTTTCCAAAGCCACAGGCCTGGTTCTTGCTGACCTGAGCTGAGTTGCAAGTCCTTCAGTCAACACTCATCCATGTGGGAAGCTTTGAGTTTTACAGGAGCCTCACAGTTTGGCTCAAGAGAACCTTCTGGAATGAGAGCCATTATCTGTAACTTAAGTCACACAGCACTGAAGCCACTACACTCATCATCCAGGGCTGCTTGAAATGTGCCCACTGTAGCTAAGGAAAACTGTTATTCTGGGTTATTTAAATTTGAGTGAAATAGACATAACTGTATATGTAGTTCTAGAGTTTGAGTTGTAGAGAAAGTCCACTGAGTTCATAATGGGGGATTGTTTGGGAAGTCGATCCTACTTTGGGGACATGTAGATGCCAAAAAGTACTAAACATAACATAACACACACTCCTCTAAATCCTCCAACCATGAGCGCTTGAAGGGATGGGTGAACTTCCTGCTATATGGTTCACATCATGTAATATCCAATTTTTCTGTTGCTTTGTTATTCCTTCGTTAAAATGGAGGCAGAAGAGACTCTGTGGACAGGTAGCTGGGTCTGTATGATGTGCCATTGTGAGCTTCTGTTCGGCATCTACTGCCTTTACTAATAAATGTTTATCTGCAAACACTCTTTTGGGGGCTGTGGGGGAAGGTCTCCCTATGTATGCCAGGCTAACAGACTGTTGATGGCTCCCACTAAGTAGCCCAGGCTCTTAGCTCCTGAGTTCTAAGCTCCATCTCCTGAGTGCCAGTGCTTTAGGTGCCCTTTAACTCATTACTAAGCTCAACACACAGCCTGTGCTTTTCAAAGAAAATCTCTATCCCTAACCTTAACCCTAATATTCCTAACCCTAACCCTAAAACACCATAGATGAGACCAAATTTAAGTTAATGCATTCTCATTACAATGAACTCACCTGAAGACAAACTAATAATAATCTTGGAGGCCCTGTTAGCATCAAACACATACAATGATAATCCTGCCTTGGTGCTCTTCCTGGGTCATCCCTGGCTACAGAACTTCATAGTGAATTTGAGGACAGCAAGGCTTATCTGTGATCCTGTCTTTAAAAATCGAACAAGTAAACATAGGCAAATAAGAACAGTGCCAGCATATAGAAATAACTACCTTGGGCTTTGTTCAATGTTTCTGGTATCGCTATTACTAACGAGTTCCTTTGGCAATGGGTTTTTGGTTCTTGGAGTTGAGTCCTGGGCCTCTCACATGTCAAGCGCCTGCTGGAACACTGAGCCACACTTCCTGTCCCTTTCTGTGTTTTTCCTACGAGGGCGACCCGCTGCAGTGATTCCTTAGTAACTTCTGGCTGTGTGTTCTTTAAGAACAGCCTGCCTAACGACCGAGTGGTGTTCTATTGCAAGGACACAATAAACACCTGGAAAGGACAACTCTTCTGTTAAAGGGCATGGGAATCCCCGAGCATTCTGTCAGGGATTTTATTTACTGCCGAATATCAGAGCCTGGAGCAGTATCTAACATCTGGGACACATTCATTAAGTACTTCTTGAGTGCATGTCGATGCATTTCCCTTCAAATTTCAGGCAGGCGAGCATGAGGTGAACTCATTTCTTTAACATCTTCATCAACTCGAAGAGTTCTAATTTATCTTTAGCGTTGTAGACATCATAGTACCTCATTACAAATTTATCTTAACTTATTCCTCTTGAATACAAGTTGTGTCAAATCATGGGTATTTAGGCAAAAACAGTGTCTATACACTAAGAAACTGAAAGCTTTGAGCTTTGGCTGAGTGTCTCAGAACTTTAAAGTTTTGACTAAACAAAATCTAGTTCCATGCTTGGAGTCGGACTCTAGTCTACTAAAATCCATGTGACCTAGAGAAGTTACTGGCCATCTTTTATCTCACCAGTGTGTCCTGAGATAGGAACAGCCAGGGGAGGAAAGAGAATCAGATCTCCTTAGGCTACAGAGTTAGTTCACAGCCTGCCTGCAACTAAATAAGACCCTGTTTCGCGACACAATGCTGGAGTTCCTGTCTAACATGTATGAGGCCCCTGGGTCCAGTCCCTATCATACATACATACATATATACATACATACATACATACATACATACATATTCTTGTGAATTTATGTTATAATAAATTTCCAAATAGGCAACTCAGAAAGAGAAATGTAGCTATTCCTTTCCCTAACATGTAACTCTTTTCATCCTTCAGCAAAATCTTCCCTTTCCTCCGTGTCCTCAATTCATCCCATAGTCCAGTACTTAAGCGAAACTTCAAATTATTATTCAATTGCTTGGGAGGCAAGAGGCGGAGCTCAAGACTCTGGGGTTTAGCAATCTCTCCAGAACGGTTGTTCTCTTCCGTATCTCAGCCCTTCTCTGGTACTTACCCCTGCTTGGTCTCCCTCTGGGTGCTTATGGCTTTTCCTACTCTCTCTGCTTTAGTACAGCTTTGGACTTTATAGCCCTAATAACCTGTACTCATATTTCAAGTTCGCCAGAGAAAGTGAATCAGGTCCACTTTTCCTTAAGCATGGCTTTCTCTCCTCAGCCTCAAGTCCAGAGTACTCTGATGGCAGGGAAGGATCATGATATTCAAATACAGGCCAATGATCACTGACATGGGTCTGGCTTTCAAAGACATTCAAGGGTTGTAACCTCCCCTAAAGGGCCATGTCACAAAATCTGCATTTGTTAGACACTGATGTACCAGAGCCAGAAAGGTCTTCCTACTGTGTGGCAGTAATTCAAAGACCTGAGGAATATATAATTTAAATAATCTCTAGTCGTTACTGTTTTTTGAAATTATTTATGGGATAATCAAGGGTCTCTAAACACACCAGTTTTAATTCTAATGCTAAGATTTTCTGTGTTTATTTTTAAATTTATTTATTTATTTATTTACTTAGTATTTATTTATTTATTTTGCCTCTGCCAGGCATTTCTGATTCCATAGAAACAATTTTAAAAACAAAACAACTTTCCTGTTTTTGGTCTAAATATAAGACCCCTCTTTGCAGTTATATTTTACTAGACAGCTATATGTAGAAATTTTAGTGGCTGCTTTCTTATGGAATCCACCACCCACCAAAACAAATCTAATCTGACTCTGGGAAAACCAAAACAGGACAGGACAGGACAGGACAGGACAGGACAGGACAGGACAGGACAAACAAACAGGACAGGACAGGACAGGACAACAGGACAGGACAGGACAGGACAACAGGACAGGACAGGACAGGACAACAGGACAGGACAGAACGACTTCTACAATGCTGCATTTCAGGCATTTTTTATATTTTTTAAAAAGGGAATCCATTATGATCTGCTCCTTCTATTGGAAGCAAAATGATGAAACTGGAGCTAGGGATGTTCTTAGGGGGTAGAAGGCTTGCCTAGCACGCTCAAAGCCAGAGTGTGCATTCCTACCATTGCACAAACCAGGTAGTAGGTAGTATGGGGCCTTAACTGGGAGTCTGGGGGATCAGAAGTTCAAGGCCATCCTCAACTCCAGATGAATTTGTAGCTACCCCGTATCGCATGAGACACCCTCTAAAGCAAACAAAAAGAACTACAGTAGCAAAATTATTAATTTGAACTAGGGATCTGATGTGTCCGTGTTCCATCTGTTTTCCTTTGTATTTCATGATTATTTTTGTATTTTCTGTTTGATTTTATTGTAATTAAACTCTGTTATAGGGTAAGCTGAAGCCATTTTCTCATTTAATTTATGGGCTTAATCATCTTAGTCTTGTTTAGAATTTGTTTTGTTGTTGTTGTTGTTGGTTGGTTGGTTGGTTGGTTGGTTGGTTGGTTGGTTGGTTTTGGGTTTGTTTTTTTTTTTTAGGACACAGAAATGCTGTGTCTTTAAAAAAAAAAACAACATTTAAAAAGCCATGCTGGGTTTCATCATTTCTGTTGTACAGATTTGTCTCTGAGTTGTAGAAGCACATGTGAAGAGAAAACCTTCCGTAATGGCTGATGAGGCTGACCTTTCTCTTCAGTGAGTATCTAGCACAGAGCCACCTATGGGTGTCACATCTATCCATATGCTCTTTAATCCTGAGATCCTAGAAAGCCACAGCTGTCAGCACAGACTCAAGCAATTGCCTGCCTCTGTGGTCCCCACACATTTCTAGGTAGAAGATCCATAAAACGCAGAAAATGAGGTTGAAGGATTCCATGGTAGCATGGAGTGGTGCCTCCTTATGTAATTTACACCACTTTACCCTACCACTTTCTTTCTCCCATGTCTACAGAGGCTGAGCTTTCCACTATATATTTGACAAGGAAGAGATTCGTGCACAAATTTTCGATTTCCTAATTATAAGAGCACCTACTGTAGTTCAAAATGTGTAAAGAGTCATTTGTGTAGTTAACATACAGTCCTTCCTGCTTCAAGCTAAGCCAGAGCCACCGGCCTAAAAGAATGTAGTCTTGATGCAGGCCCCTCCTACCCTGAGGATTTAGACAGCTGCAGGTTTCTGTTTTTCCTTGTCCTTACAGCAGATTGATTGGCTTGTTTCTCTCTGCTCCTAAGGTATAGAGGCAGAACCTGTGATTTTGGAGGAAACCCCATCTAAGGTATCACAATTACCCTTCCATGATGCAGGTAGGGCAAAATTATATTTCCCCAAGATGCAGTCGAACAGTCTACTTATTACGACTTCCTCCACAGTGCACTCACAGGTGGCTTTGCCGTGAATGATGACTAAGAAGGCCTGTGTGGGCAAGTATAATAATTTGACTTTAGGAAGTCATTATCTGAGCCAGCCTCCCTCCTGGAAGGGCTCAAGGTTATTATTGACAGAAATGAGCCTGTGTGTTATGTTTAACACACTCTTAGAACACTGGCACATATACTATATCATGTTTTCTTGTTTAAGTGGTTTTGTTGTTGTTGTTGTTACCTGCATTCAAGAAAAAGTATTTTCCATTGGGCCAGCAGTTAAGAGCACTTGGCTACTCTTGCAGAGGGCCAGAATTTGATTCACAGACCCAACATGGGGTGGTTCAGAACCACCTGTAACTCCAGCTTTAGGGAATCCAATAAATACATACATATATGTGTATATGTAAACACACACATGTATACATTTTAAAAAATGACTAAAAACCATTTTCTACATGGTGTCTCTTTCCTTTTTCAAAACAATTTTTTTTTTTTGTCGTTGTTGTTGGCCAAGTTTTCTCTGTGTATCTCTGGCTGTCCTGGAACTTGCTCTGTAGACCAGGCTGGCCTCAAAGACTCTATAATTTTTACTATAACAGATATATTGTGTTCATGTCCATTTTTAATTTTGTTATGATCTGCACTGCACACAAATTGTGTCTCTCTGTGTGTCTTTGTGTGTGTGTGTGTGTGTGTGTGTGGCCAGTTATAACCTAATTTCATAAATGCTTTAGTCTGCATTTATATTTCCTTATTTATTGATTGATTTTTCAACGAACCTTAGAGCCTTGTACAGGTTGAGCAATCCGCCACCACTGAGGTACATTGACAGCTCTGTGCATTTGATAGTACTTTGCTTCAGCTGGGAGCAGTGCAGCCTTGGTGTCCTGGGTTTCACTTTGATTCTGAGTTTTGTTCGACCACTTTTCCTAACATTAATCACTGTTGACTAAGCAGTAATTTTATTTTCTCCAAAGGTGGGGAATGTTTATACACCTTACTGCTGATCCCCTCATTAACGATCACTTGCTAGTATCTAACACTGTGCAAAGCCCCTTGAGGCCAGGGCAGAAGAGAGAGAGAGAGAGACAGAGCCCTGCAGTGCTTATGGTCTAGAAGAAGATGCTCTGATCAAAGTATTTGAGGTCGGATGCTAATACGCTCTCCAGAGACACTGGAGTATCACTAGCTTGTCTCTCTTGATTTTCTCAGTAGCCAACTCATCGCTGTTTACACAGTCAAGGGGCATGGAGGTTTCACTGACTGTGAGAAACTCATGCTCTCTAAAGGAAGCGAGCAGTGGATCACATATTCCTTATTTTAACCTTGGAGCAGATCAGAGTAGACGCAGAGGCAAGGAATGCAGCCTGCTGCCAACTACTGTAAAAGGAACACAATGTGCCATCCTTCCCCGAAGCACTCTTTGATGTATTCCCTAAAATCTCTAGGTATGCCAGCTGTTAAAAAAAAAAAATCATCAGATGACTAGCCTGACAATAAATATAGGTGAAATTATCCTGGTTGGAGAAGTGTGTGAGGAGGCAAGCTCCTTTAATTCAGCTCTTTTTAGAGTTCTGCCGAATCATTATTAATACTTTATGTGTTATGTATCACTTACATGTAATGACCAAGACAGTGGTAAAAGAAAGGAGAACTAACAGATCCTTTAAACCTAATTCCCCAGAGCAATGGGACAACTAACTACAGCAACAGCTGGAGTCATCTTAAGCCAGCATTGGGACGATGACACTTGAAAGTTTGGGGTCTTTTGAAGATAGTAAATTTAAAAATGTAGCCAGGTAGTGGTGGCGCACGCCTTTAATCCCAGCACTCTGGGAGCAGAGGTAGGGAGATCTCTGAGTTCAAGACCAACCTGTCACAGATCAAGTTCCAGGACAGCCAAAGCTACACAGAGAAACCCTGTCTCAAAAAACCTAACTAACTAACTAACTAACTAACTAACTAACTAACTAACTGTAAAGCTTCATGCTTATGAAACGTAACTTAGAACTTTTTTGGTAGAGAATGCAGAATAGTTGAACTAAACTAGCTGTCAACAACAGGTCTCCAACTGAAATAAAGTAGCTGTCGTGATCTATCTTAGGATGGATATTTCACTCTCTTAACAAACCATCAACTTATCAATTATTTATTTTTCTCTGTTTTTAATTCAGCCACATTAATTTATCAAGGACCTCTGGTCCTGAAGAATCCTAAACATAGATACCTAGTCTGCTGACTTCCTTCTGCCCAGCACCTGCTGTGCTGCTGAATATAGGGCCATTCATTCTCCTCTCAGATCTTTCATTGTGAAGAAAGAGAGGTGTGAGTCAGTCAGCAACAGTCAGTCAGGAGTCACCTGATTGCCACAGTCAGGAGTGACAGTGCTCTGGAGAGAGAGGTGGGTGCCATCTCCATGAGTTCGAGGCCAGGCTGGTCTACTCAGAGTGTTCCAGACCAACCAGGGCTACATGTTGGCTTAGGCAAGGTTTCATGGAGGCAGTTAAGAAAGACGGTTACAAGAGGCAGGTAGAAAAGGTAACTTCCTTTGATATTCTCAGTGAATCCCTTCCTCAGTGTCAGCCCACCTCTGAGGCAGAGACCCTCCTGCCTACTGGACTCCTGTCATTCATTTCTGTTCTTTGAACTTTGCTGGATAAATCTATAGGTTCTGCTTGTTCTCAGTGACCATCCAGCTAAGCTGTCCTGGAACTAGGTATCTAGGCAGCCCTGCCTCAAAGACAACATCTGCCCCCATGTATCCAGGTGCTGGAACTAGAGGCATGTGACAACACACCAGGCTCTCTCAGACCCACATGTCTCTGCCTAGTAACCTATGTCTGGTTGCTACTTGGCTTCTACCCTGGGATTGGCTCTGCTGAACAATGATCACTCTCTCTCTCTACTCTCTCTCTCTCTCTCTCTCTCTCTCTCTCTCTCTCTCTCTGTGTGTGTGTGTGTGTGTGTGTGTGTATGTGTGTGCAGGAAATCATGAATAATCCCAGAGACGGTAGCTGAAATCCATGAACACCCTTGCTCCATGGATTTTTTTAAAGGTTTTTTTTTTTTCCTCAGCCTAGAATCTTCCCGGTTTGTTGGGACTTCCTTTGTTAGGTTCTGTCACATGATGGAGCTGAGTAGTTCTCATTTATGTGTCTGACTTGTGAAAAGAGAATATATTCTCACGGGTCACCTTCCTTTAATATGTTTACACATTTCAAGGTGAGATACATTTATTTTTCCAGTTTCTCAGGATCCAAAAATACTACCAGTGTCATCTGAATGTACAAAGAGATGCTGACCAGGGAGCCAGCTCCCAGCTCCAGAACTTCCATAGGAAGTCCTTGGGAAAAAGCACTTTTTAAGGTCTGACTAAGATTAAAATCAGAACAATATGTGTGCATTTCTATTTATAGTTACAAACACCAGAAGGCATCTAAATTCAACAAGACAAGCAAGATATACCTACCCTATAGAACAGGTATCGTCCAAATCACCCAAAAAGCCTTTGATACACTAGATAGAACTAGAGACTTGGAAACAGACTAAAACCCAGTTTGGAACTCAAACTTTCAAATAGTCTGGAAGGATGGACCACAACAACCTTAGAAGTAAATTTAAATAAATGACGAAGTCATAAGGCAAACAAACTCATGTATTGTGCAATGCAGAAATTGTATCAGCATTGCCCAGTCATGGCTTTACGGTGCCGGCAGATCTGAACTTGGGTCAGGACTAAATGTCAAGCTAACTGGTAAGCAGTATGACAGGAAAGAAAGTGATCTTGGATGCTGCTTCTCCCAACTGGGGCACTGGTGGATTCTCAGAGCTGGTATCGAACAGTTCCCAGAGCCGCTCTTAGCTGCTGTGAAGAGATTCTGAAGTCTCAACCTAACTCCTCATCCACAGGAACAGTACACTGTAAGAATGTCACTGGAGGACTAAAATCTTTCCAGAGAATAGTAGAGGTAACCTCATCTGAGCGGGAACTGAGGCATGGCACTATCAGGAATCACAGGAAAGGAGAATAGGTTGGGTACTCAAAGGTTGTCATAGTCGTTAGGATGCCCTGCAGAAGAGATCCCCTGCTCCCCAGAGAAGTACAGTGTTCTTCTTCCATGACTCACCTAGCACTGTGGTCCGCTGCATTCTACAGTGAGCCTGGCAGCAAGCGACTTTTTTTAACATTTTCTTTTTTTTTTTTTTCTAGTACAGCCTCGTGTTCTAACACTTGTGTGGCTGACCTCATTTTCTTCTTGTTGTTTGGGCCTCGCCTTCCACCCTGAACTCTGGGCTCTTTACCAGAAACCCTTGGCCTCATGACCTCAGAGATCATTGCTCTGAATGCTGCCATCATAACAATTAACCTAGTTATAGGGTTGCAGGCAGCAGGGCTCAGACTCCTTCAGATGCACTCAATCCACTGGGTGCTTTCTCAAGCCTGTTGCCCCAGGGACCAGTGGCCTAGTGCCCTTCAGATAACACAGGTGCTTCTGCTTTGGAATAATCAGGGCAAGAGAAAGAGCATTCATAGAAAGGGCTTTTGTGCTAGCAACCATAGACAAAGCATTTATTCAGCCATGGACCAATCCAGTAGAGCAAGCCTGGCAGAGAGAAAAGAAAACAAAACAAAACCACAACACTAGACAACAAGGGTCGCATTAAGTAACTCGGTTATCCAGTGGCAAGCTTAGTTGCTGAGAGTGCAACCTTGGTCATACTGGGCCTGGTTCTAGAATGCTCTGCATAACCCTGGGTATATAATCTAACTGATTGGTACCTCAGTTCCTCATCCATTACAAGAATGGAAAAGGACAGTTACGTTGAAAATCTTAAAATATGTTTATACAACCAGGTATGGGGTCGTGGTGGTGCATACTTTGAATCCTTAACACTCAGGAGGCAGAGCTAAGAGGATCTTTGAGTATAAGGCCAGCCTGGTCTACAGAACGAGTTCCAGGACAGCCAGGGCTACACAGAGAAATCCTGAGTTTAAAAAAAAAAAACAAAATTTATATGGCATGAGTGTGTTTGTGTGTGTGTGTGTGTGTGTGTGTGTGTGTACGCAATAACATATGTAAACATACCTACAACACTGCTGGCACCTAATGATGCTCAAATATTCTTTACTATGTAGCCCAGACTGGCCTTCAACTCACAAGAGATCTGCCTGTCTCTTCCCAAGTGCTCAGATGGAGGGCATCCTGTACAATGTTCATCTGCTCAAAAAAATCCATAATGGTTTCCGCACCGTCTACCAACTCACTTCCTCTACTTTTGACATAGAAAAAAAAATCAGTTTAGTAAAGAAAGGATTCATGTCTAGAACACAGAAAGAAGCCATCAGGAAGTCGTCTAAATTGTTAATCTTGTGGCTCTCTTTTCTGCATAGGAGAGGATGAGAAAATGGAGAATTACTGGTTTATGTTGACTTCGATGTTGGATGGTAAGCAGTGTCTGTAAGATGAAGCAGAGGTACCACGTCATCACAGTCTGTATGAATCCCAGGCCAGAGTCACTCTTCCTAGCACGCATGGCAAGACTCCAGAATGCTACAAAGGCTCAATGGGGCTTCTCAGCTTTGTTTACATGACAACATTCTTTCTTGATCAGGGCTGTCCCAGGCATGTGGGTGCAGTGGCATACCTGGGCCCTTCCCCTTGAAATGGCAGTAAGTTTAATAAGGCGAGATGCCTTACCGATAGAACTACCCCTGTTCACACCCACCTCCACTCTTCTACAAAGCTTCATATTGAGAGCCATGGCTTTCGCTATGTAATCACATACATGTCTCAGGAAGTTGAGTTCCTTGAGGGAAATAGCTTCTACAACCAAAGAAGGTTAGGGTTAGCTAAGGGCAGTTGTTAGCCCTCATCCGGGAAAGTGGTATTTATTCCTGTAAGCCATTAATTAATACTGAGGTGAGGTCACTTTAATGAAAGGGATTGTAGTCCATGCTTTCCTTCAAAACTATTCTCTGACAAGACCCAATGATTCCATATTTTCCACTGTTAAACAAGATATTTCCCTGTATATAGTGCTACTAGATAAATTATATCTGTATTTAAAGGGTTGAACCAGGAGAGAAGGGCTTTGATATAATTTTTAGTTTATTTAGTAGCCGTATTCGAGATGGCCGGTTATTATTAACTTTTAGGCAGTGGCTATCAACACACTGCAGCTTTAAACCATTTTTATTCCTTTTTGTTGTATCTGTGAACTTAAGTCAAACTCTCTGACTTGGCAGCATTTCTGTTAGAACTTCAATACCTTTTGGCTTAAGTAACTGCACTGAATAATCCTAACAGGGTTCAGACAAGCACACGTTATTCAGACGCAGATCCGGAATCCAGACATACACAGACATGACTCAAAGGTTTTGTGCTCCCATAGTGCCCACGGACTGTCCTGCTGCACAGACAGCCTCTTAGCTCCAGCCAACATTCGAATTTACTATATGAAAGTTAAGCTGTTTGGTGGGCTTTCTCCTTTACATTCCCTCCCTAGATGGGATATCAAGAGGATCGGCTGCTGTGAACAGAACCAAAGAGCTTTTGAAAGAAGAAATGCAGGCAATGTAGCAGAGGGGATGAAAGAGACCGAGCCCTCACCAGTAATAGAGGGGGAAGGTCAGAACCTGCACGCTGAGTGTGGAAAGAGAGAGTGATGGATTGTGGAACAGGAGGAAGAAAGACCCGGTGAAAGAATTCTGTTACCATAAAAAGGGAAAAAAGTTTCGCATGCAGGGGAAAAAATATATATATAAACCAGAGGTTCACATTGCTAGGACGTGGTTCAACCTCACATCTTTGTGGGGCAAAAGTGAACTCAGGTGAAGACAACACAGTGGTACTCTCAATGAAAAAAAAGAGGAGTGGAAGAGGGACCAAGGGAGGAGGGGGAGGAAGGGGAGGGCCTTAGATTATGGAACAAGGGTGAAGAAAATCAAACGGAAATGAAGTTGAAGACTAAGGCCAAAATAGATGTAGGAAATGATAGGAAAGGGAGGGGAGGTTAGGTGGTAAGGAAAGGTTAATTAAAAGGAAATACAGTACCAGGGAAAGGAATTGTGTGCCCTTCTTTGTTTGAAGAGTCATTGTACTTTTAGAAAACAGAGTGCCAGGCAGCATATTCTAATATTTTGAGTGCGAACTTCTGAAATATTGAAACTTCATTCTTTGAAAGGATGTCTGTACATTTTACCTGCACAGTCTAAGATCAACTTTACAGAGCACTAATCAGATAAAAACATCATACTCAGATATGTGTAGTTAAGTTTTACAGAAAGTTGTTTTCTTACAAAACTTGGAAGCTTTTGCATTTAAATGTAAAGCTACATGTAAAATGCACAGAAACTTATCAACCTTCTCTTTAAGCCCACAGTAATCACCCTGACTGAATTCCCCTTGGAGACTGTGTTTTTCTAAGTTTTTTTTTTTTTTTAAATTGACCAAAATTAGCTGTTAAATATTTCTAACCAAACGGACAGCAGTATTCAATCAAATTAATGTTATCAGTGTGGCGATTATTTGAATACCTTTGATGTCAGAGCCAGTCCTCAGAATGTTAAAATTTTCTTGCCTTTGAAATCAAAGACTATATGCTTTTTTTCCTACTGTAATATAAAATATAAATATTAAAATTTTATCAAAAAATTGAATGCACAAAAGGACACCGTAAACTTTGACAAGGATTTTGATAAAAATTTAATTTGTTTTCAAATATCTTATTATTTAGGAAATATATAAAACATAAGCTAGCCGCCAGTGTGGTATACATTTTCCTGGTGTCTGTGTGACAATCCCTGGCTGGCTTCTGTGCATTTGCCTCTAGACTGTATCTTTAAAAGACTGTAGTATGTATTATAATGTAAGAAAATGTCAGTCTAGAGCTTGGAGAGTTATTTTTCAGCCTCAACCCTGCCTTTTACCTGCTAGTTGAATAGCTTGCTCATTGCTTCTCTTTTTAAAACTTGGCAACGTGTTCTTTCTGGAGTTAGTTGATCACAAAGAATTTTTTTTAAATGAAACAGGTAAAACACAAACAAACAAACAAACTTTCAAGCACAGTTTAGTTACTTGCATGTAGAAAACAATTTCTTAAAAAAAAAAGAAAACAATTTCTTTCATTAATGGTTATTGTTCAACACATGGATGTGTCTTCTGTTGGTCTTTATTTCCTTAGTATCTATTTCTTTATTGCGTGTTATGTAGATTGTGTGCTGTGTAGGTGTGTGTGCTGTGTAGGTGTGTATGCTGTGTAGGTGTGTATGCTACTTAAGTGTGTGTGTTGCTTAGATTGTGTGCTATATAGATGTGTTATGTAGATGTTTGTGTTATATAGATTGTGTGCTGTGTAAATGTGTTATGTAGATTGTGTGTTATGTAAATGTATGTGTTATGTAGATGCGTGCTATATAGATATGTGTGAATGTATGCAATCAGAGGTTTGATATAAATTTTTTTCTATAATTTCCCACTTTTTTAAAAGGTAAGATCTCTCTCATTGAAGCTGGAACTCACTGTCTTGCCTCATTGGCAGGACAGTGAATGTGAAGGGGCTGTTCTTCTCCCTGCACTGAGATGTGTCTCCCCACACTTGGCTTTTGTATGCATTCTGGGATCTGATCTTAGATTGCCCAGCAAGCACTTTATACACTGAGCCATCTCCTCAGTCCTCTTTTCTTCACACAACAAATTCTTCCTCTCATTGATGGGAAAAAACATAAAATTAATAATAATAATAAAAAAAGGCATTTGATTTTTTTCAAATCAAGCCCTTTTCTATCATACTTGAAACCAAAACCACTTTGAGTAAAGATCTTGAGGGAAAGAGAATTCAGTTCAATATTTCCAAGCATTTGCTGTTTTGTGTGTATTTTCCTTTAAATGGAATCACATGAAGACTTACAAACAGAACAAAACAATGCCACAAGGCACATGGTGTGACCCCAGTACTTGGGAACACCTCGGTGTCTGCGCTATGTAGACAGTTCTAAGTCATCCCTGGCCTTATACCAAAGCTGCTTCCCTAATCAAAACCCCCAGACAATTTGTAACTGGAACAAACAATTACTTAGTCCTCAGGCTAACACTCCACATAGTAGATGTTTTTCTGTTACAGCTGACAACCCATCCAGCAGGATGGAGAAGGTTCAGACAGGGGAAGGGATCAGTGGGAAGCTCTCTGGGTGATTTCTGTGCTCAGCTGTTGCAGTCGCTCTTAGGCAGAATTTGTAGGTGTATTTGGACAAGAGTTTTAAGTTTTGATGCTGGCTTGGAACTTGGTATGTAGTTAGTCCAGTTTTGCCTTTGTCTTCAGATTCCCCCTGCCTCAGCCTGCCATATGATGGCAGATTACAGCTATGAGCCACCATCCAGCTTGAGAAACAAAGCATTTCTGATGTTTAAGTCACTGAATCATTACTTTCCCAGGAGTTCAACATTCTGAGTTGTTGCTCACTTTATCAAATATAGAATGTGGAGTCATCATTGGAATGCTTTGGCCAGATCTCGACGAAGAGTTGACCTCTTCTGCTAAAGCTAGAGGCTCTCTTCCAAATCAAGCAGGAAAGGCCTCAAAGAACTAAAATAAAAGACACCGACTTTGCCAAACAGTGATGTCAGCAGTAAGGAAGTCGAGAGACAAAATGGAAGAAATGAGTCTGGAAAGAAAGCTAGCCTTGTAAGGAGGAACAGGAAATACAAAGACTAAAATACTTTCAAGCAGCCTCACGAATGGGTTTGAAATTGAGGATCCTTGGAGGAGACTTGGGATTAGATTAGGATAAAGAAGTAAAGAATGAAGGGAAGGAATGGAGGGGCCTGTATGTCTAGGGTTGGTGTCTTGAGAGAGAAAGGGCAGCCAGCAGCAGTGACTGCAGCTGATAAATTGACCTGTGTAAGAGCAGACACGGAGGCTCCGCGCTGTGACAGTCACAGAGCACCTGACCCGACCATCCAAAGGAGTTACTTAAAATTACAATTGGCTTTTCCTCCTCTTCTTCCTCCTCCTCCTCCACCTCCGCCCACCTCCTCCGCTGTCTTCTGTCTCTTGTCTCCTGCTCAGCTTGTTTAAAGAGAAGGGAAATACAAATGACTAATTTACAGGATGTACTGTAGGAACTATTACTAGGAAATAAAGAAGGGAAGCCCTGGCAAATGCAACTTTATCGGAAAGAAAAGGGACAAACTAGAGCAGTCTTCTGTTAATCTGCTGTGACTTACAATGCACATTTCACCTTTTCTCCCCGCACAAAGTGTCCCTAGTACTGTATATGATGTCCACATACAAATTTCTATTGTCGGCATATACAGAGAAATCAGTGAGCATTCTCTTATATTATCTATCTATCTATCTATCTATCTATCTATCTATCTATCTATGTATTCATCTATCTATCCATCCATTTAGCACACACACACACACACACACACACACACACACACATATATATATATATATATATATATATATATATTCCATTTATTCCATTTCATCTGCTCAATAATCATATATTTGGTTCCATTTTTCTTGGCTTTCCTTATTTGAGGTACTGGGGACTAAACCTAGGGCCTTATGCATACCATGCAAATTTACTTTTATGTTCCTAGTTCAACTGCCTTAAGCTTTAAGATTTATCTGTACTTTGAAAGTGTTCAGTGTATCTCCTCTCTGTTTGCCTATAAGGTCTATTTTGGTAACAGAGCTGATATCACTAAGTGATAATGAAGAACAATGTGACACATGACCACGCTGAAGGAGAGGAAAAGACAAGGTCCGGCTTGGCTGGTAACAAATTGTATTAAGTGTGGGAAAACTAAGACGGGATATAAATGCCAGCACATGGGAAGTGAAGTATGTTTCTGGGAAATTAAGTAGGAATCAGAAACAGACTAGGAGTGTGGTGACTCACTCTTCAAGGATATGAACCTCCATTACTGATAGGTGTTTGTGTGTTTGATGCGTGCACCACGAGGTCACCTGTGCCTCTCTGTGTTGATTTAAGAGGTGGTCATAAGCTTCTGAGGAATGAGTGTCCACTGGAACCTTGGACGTGTTTGGAGAAGTTTCCACATTCCTTCCATTTTCCCTGTCAGGTGCTTCTGGGCTATGTGGGGGGGAGGATCTGATAAGCTCGTTTTACAAGTTGGCACGTGATAAGTAGACTGAGATAACTTACTCCGTTGAAGCAGTTTCAAACAAGGGTGGACTCTGGTTATGAACAGACACAGCCCCTGGGCAGAGCTGCATAAGAAGCATGCCTTTTGTGTCTAGAAGAAAACTACAGTAAAACGCTACAGTTGTGGATGCTGCTCTTAATTTGAAAATCGTATTATTGTGTGCAGTCTATGTACGTAGGCATGCAATTGCTGTAGTGTACCTGTGGAGGTCAGAGACCAATCCTGTGGTGTTGGTTCCCTCCTCCCCCTTTACATCCAGGCATGGGTCTCAGGTCCTCGGGCTCACATGACCAGCATGACCAGTTTGCACTGAGCCATCCTCACAGGCCCTGTGCGTGATAGTACAGAGTGCTTCAGTGGAAAGACAGTGTGTGTCCCATGGTTGTTTGTCTACTCTACTCTAGAGCTGGAGACCTCTCTTCCCTTACTGCAGAGCAGCAAACAGGCTCTCAGTGAATATGTCTCAGTGTCCCCAACACTGTGCTTCGACCGAAAGGAAGATTTCAACACGAAAAGAAGCTGGGGCACAGCTTACTAGGAGAGAGCATGCGAGGTTGGTGGAAAGACAAGAGCAGACTAGAACAAGCAGATGTCCCTTCTTAGATTCTTCTGTCTCTTGGTGTAATTTCCTAACCTGTCTCTGGTTCCAGCACACATAAAACCACATGCAATTATATCTGAATGAGATGTTCACAAAGTCCCTGAGAGATGTCATATTTCTTAGGTCTTTAAATTTTATTCCCAAAGGTCCTTGTATGTAATTTGACTCAAAGAAGGAAATAACTTGCCAACCAAGGAATTCCGGGGCCTTTATCATTTAGGATAGAGTGGACAGGAAAACACAAAGATGGGTCACTGCAAACCACCCTGCCATTTCAGAGTGGGCATCATCTCAGAAGGCTTTAGCTTCCTGTCCTGGTAATTATAAACATTAATCCTGGCAATCCTCTCTCACGGGGAAAGAAAAGTTCAGCAAGGGACTAGGAAAGATGACTTCTTTATAGGAACACAAAAAGTTAACTAATAGGGCAATACAACTTAAAAAGTTCAAGTTAAACTATCTTATATTGGTTATTTTTAATTTTACTTTTGAAGTGTGCACGAGTGTGTGTGCCTGTACGTGTGTGTGTGTGTGTGTGTGTGTGTGTGTGTGTGTACCAGTGGGGGCCAGAAGAGGGCATCTGATCCCATGAAGGTAGAGTTACAGGCTGTTGTGAGCCGCCTGTCCTAGGGCACTGGGAACTGACCGCTGGTCCTCTACAAGAGCAATGTGTGTTCTTAACTGCAGACATAGCTCCAGCCCCCATCTGGAAATATCACCTTTCTTAATATCTGTTTCTGAAGAAGCAAGCAGTTGGGTACATTTTTGGAGAGGTCTTATTCTTTCTTTAGCACCAACATCCATTCTTATATAAGATGAAAAGACATGCTCTTCCTCAGCTAGGTCTCGAAGTTTCTTCACTTGCAAAAGGGAAGAGTCAGGACTGTAAAGTCAGAGCACACCTCGGCTGGTAATTGTCACCAACTGAAACGGCAAGTTCCTGTGTTCCAGTCTGCTCTTGTCTGCCACCTTCCACAGCCATGAGTAGCACTAGAAGCAAAGCTTAGCTTGTGGTACCCTCTCAGACGATGTCATCCTTCCAGTGAAGCTTCGCTTTGTCCTCACAGTATCGCTGTGACTGGTGTCCGCTTCTCTTTCTTTGGATATAAATGTATAGTGAAAATCCACAAGTGATATCTATGGGTTTATGTGAGGATGGGGGAGGAGGTAGCATGACAAGCATCACCTCCTCAGCTGGTGTCCAATTTTGCTGTGTTGTTCTAGGCTGCTCCTGTTTGCACATTCTAGCTCTCCTGAGAGTCGGGGTGGTGGGGTCTCTACATTGCTTCTGTGTACAACCATCTCCAGCAAATGGCTGGCTAGTTCTATATGTGAGGCCCGAAGAGATACTTTGTGACTTTGTTTACCTCAAAAAAAAATGGCTTGAGGCAAAAGAAATGACTTCTGAGGTTCATCACAGCAGAGAGGGGTTTCATGGCGCAGTAATCATGTCAGCAGAAGAAGTTAAGCTCAGTGATTTGCACATACTAGGTACACATATTTCCACTGACCCACATTTCCCCAGCCCTATACTGTAACTTTGGGTGTACAGATACACATGGAAAGACAGTTCAATTCCATATATATAATAATTATTTTGCGGAAATATTCTCATAGCTTTAAATCTGTGTGTGTGTGTGTGTGTGTGTGTGTGTGTGTGTGTGTTGCACATAGACACATGTGTTTGAGTACATGCACATGTGGAGGCCGGGGTGGGGTGGGGTGGGAGTGGTTGATGTCAGTTCTCTTCCTCTACTGGTTTCTACTTTAGTTAGTTTTTGAGACAGTTTCAGACTAAGCCCAGAGCTCACAATTGACCAGTCTGGATGGCCAGTGAGCCCAGGAGGATCTCCTGTGTCTTCCCCCTGAGCCCCAAGGTTACAGGCACACCAGCGCTCCTGCCTCTAGCCGTGCTCCACATGATTCAAACTCTGGTTCTCAGGATGTGCAGCCAGCACTTCACTGGCTGAGTCATCTCCCCAGCCCTTGGTTTTTCTTTCTAAAACAACACATTTAAGCTTTTTACCATTGTATATGTATTTTTGCAAATATGTGTGGATTGCATTTATATTGAATTTGCATATAGTAAAAGAACAATGTATTCATATTAAAGGCAAAGGATACCAAACAATTCAAAGGCAATGAGTTAGAAAAATAAGTACCTCAAAACAGTTTACTCTATGTTCTACAAGAAACATTTGAAAATGAACATAGGAACACAGTGTGTGTACTGTGGAAGATGTTTTCCTGTAAGTTAGTGTGCAATTTAAAGTCAAGGATTGTAATTAACAAAACAATACTATTGGATAAAGTTTTCCTGATAATTTAAATATTGCAATAGTATTCTGGCTATTCTGTTTTGTGAAAATTAGTATTCCAGTTCAAAAGTCAGACTTTTATTTAAAAAGTAAAAATCTAGTGCTAGGGGTGTATCTCAGTGCTACAGTTCCTGCCTGAAACGTACAAGACTGTCTACAGCATCTCTCCCTTCTCTCTCTGCCTTTCTCTGTCTGTCCCTCTCTGCCTGCCTCTCTCTCTCTCTCTCTCTCTCTCTCTCTCTCTCTCTCTCTC
>JANHMN010000001.1:9945748-10008546 GCA_030674055.1 Rhabdomys pumilio
AAAAAAAAAAAAAAAAAAAAAAAAAAAAAAAAAAAAAAAAAAAAAAGCAAGCCCAAAACCAAAACCAACCAAACAAACCCCAGAAGATGTGTCTGACTTTGAACATACCATTTCAGAGGTGCATAACAAAAGGGAAAAGGCGTGATGCTTGTTTCTCTACTCTATTTTTTCTGAAGTGTCTTCACTTTAAGGGATTACTGCACCTTTGAAATGATCAAAAAGAGACAGTGCAGCATTGTCGGTGACAGAAATTCCAATAATAAATAGTTTGACTACAAAATAGTTTTTCTTTCAATATTATATGTACATGGCTGTGAGGGGAGGGGTTGAGTGATAGGCAGGAGAGCGGAAGTATGTACTCCGGAAACTCAGGAGCAGAGATCCCCTGTGGAGCTGTTTTTGCTCATCTAGGCCTGGAAGATTTTTCTAAATGGTGACTTTAGACAGAGGCAGATGGTCCTGTTTTCCAAGAAGAAGAAGAAGAAGAAGAAGAGGAGGAGGAGGAGCAGGAGCAGGAGGAGGAAGAGGAGGAGGAGGAGGAAGAAGAAAAAGAGAAAAGGAAGAGGAAATAACTAAGGCCTTGGAGGGCTCAAGCCCTGTCTCAAAATTCTGCATCTAGTAATTTTTCTTTTCCATATAGAACAATGAATGAGTGACTCCACCCAGTCATTCTAGCCTTCAGCCAATTCCACTCTTTCTTTCTTAAGTAGTCATAGCGATTCTTTAAGTTTGTGGTGTTATCACTGGGATAGCCATACAGCTATTAAGCTAAGAAATATGGCTTTTACTTAACGAAACAGAAAAGTTTCTGAACCAAATTGGCAAATTATGGCAACGGAGACAGTGTGTATGTGAGTGAATCTGAGCAGGCTGCACGCAGCTCGGCAGAGCGAGGCTGTCTTCTCTCAGTGTCTCCACTTGCCTTTGTCCATGTGTCTATCTCCATTGCTTTGTTTCTCATTGATTCTTCTTCCAAGATAGATGAGCTCCCAGCATGCTGCTGCTCAATTTAGAATTCAACCGCTACAAAACACTCCTTTAAAAGCAATAAAGAAAAATTATGTTTTTAAAAAGGCAAGCAATATAAAAACTTCCCTCTTAAGTTGATGAATTTGTTGGTACTATTTTCCCAATGCCATTTCCTTCCTTCCTTCCTTCCTTCCTTCCTTCCTTCCTTCCTTCCTTCCTTCCTTCCTTCCTCAGTTTACCATTTTGATCCCTAACTGTTCTTTACACGGTATTTTTTTAAAGCTGTATTTTATTTTACGTATGTGTTGTGTGTGTGTGATTGGGTACATGTGATGTGTGTATGCACATATTTGTGTTGTTGGATCCTTTGTAGCTGGAATTACAGATGCTTGTGAGATACCTGATGCGAGTGCTGGGATTTGAACTCCCGCCCTCTGCTTGCTAGAACAGTAAGTCCTCAAACAGTAAGGCATCTATCTTTCTGGCCCACAATATAGTTTTTGACATCTGGTAGTTTGTTACAAAACTAACCCAAGTATATTAAATGAAAACAACAAACAAATATGATAATTTTTTTAGTAGCGACTCTTGGAGAGTAATGATTGTAAGAAAACCAAATTAAACTAAGCTTCTATTGAGACAGCATTCCCTTACTTCTTCATAGTCTGTTCCCTTGACCTTCTTCATCTTTTTTCAGCATTATTCAATTTTTAAATTTGAAAATATTACGTACATGTGTGTGTATTCAGAGGTTACAGCACCCTGGAAGCTGGAGTTTCAGGCAGCTGTGAGCTGACCAGTGTAGGAAGTGGAAGCCAAACTCAGGTCCTCTGTGAGACAGCATGTGCTCCTAACCACTGGGCCATCTACCTCTCCAACCCTGCTTTTTAGCACTTTTGACATCATCAAATTCCATATGTTGTATGTTTATTGTTTTTTCCCTATTGCAGGACAGAAACCTCATCTTCAAACCAAACAAACGTCTTTCTTTGAGACTGTCTGAGGTCATGCAAGCCACTCTACACTCAGTGTACTTGAGGCTGACCTTAAGCTCGTGCACCTTCTGCCCCCACCTCCAAGTTCCTCAGTTAGAGGTCCAACCCACCCATCCTGTCCAGCTAGAGTTTGATATTCTTGATCACCACTTGAAACATACTAATATTCCATATTCATTAAATAAATAAGCTAGAATCCTCGTGAGGGGGATAACATTTTTATTCCTAATTGTATAAAAGTGTGTTTTTTGTAAAGGTTTCTAAGATATCTACAGTTGGCCCCTGATGTTTCAGTTGTGATTGACTTTAATATTCTTCCTGAGCCTCATAATTCTACCATTTCTATCATTGTATAGGATAATATATGTCATACAAATTAGAGGAAAATCCATGCTGGCTTCGGGAGTGACCTTATTTTGAATAAATCGTCAGTCTCAATGTGGTTTCTTATAATTGGCCAATTTCCCTGAAAAGTCAGTAAGTAAAATATATTGATTAATTGATAACTACAGTTAATTGGGTTTTTACTAAAACTTATTATACTACCACAGAGTAGGCACTCGATAAATATCAGTCAAGTGTGTGAAGTCTACTTAGTGGAAGTAGGGTTATTTTGTTTTCAGTTCCTCAGATAAAGAAGATAAAAATTTGCTTTAACTTCAGGATTCACACTGCAGAGACATGATTTTAAATGCACGTCTTCTTCTTTATTCTCTTTTTCTTCTTCTATTCCCTTTCCTGTTCCCTCTGTTCATCTCTTTCTTTCTTGAACAAGTCAGTCCTAACTCAAAAAAGGTGGTAGTGGAGAAAAAGGCATTGTGTAGGTAGTGTGAGATGGAATCTAGAACCAGAGCAGTCTCTTGGACCTCTGATAGGATTAGGGAACCATTGTGGTGGGACTGAGAGTGTTCAGTGGCAGAAGATATATTGCTTAAACTCAAGGTGATTGACCAACAAAGGAACTACATTAAACATAATGCAAGACAGACTCTCAGTGTCAAAGAAAGGAGCAATAAAAATGAAATTAGAGGCTGTGTAGGTCCCCATAAGACTGGTTTGGGAATGGGCATCTCAATGCTTCATAAATATATAAGGCATAAATATAGATCTGCATATGTTGATAGATGGATGGGTTTTTACACCATGTGTCCCTTCTGGGTTCTGAGAAGACTGCCCTCAGGCACTGGGCATACTCTCCTACCACACATTGTTTCTAACCACCATTCCTAATGGGGGAAAAAAAATGGAAACTCCTCGGAGAAAGGGCTGATTATGAGAACATGGCATGAAAAACTATAATTCATAACTAGCCTGGAATATCGCGTTATGTAAAAGCACAGATGTTCTTGAAGAATTCCAAGAAGACGCTGAAGAAAAAAGTCATGTTAGAAAGAATGGCTGTGAACATATCTGAGATGGTATAATGTTGCAAATGAGTAGTAACCGTGAGAGACACAAATTCAGCTTGACACAACTACACCCAGTTTGAGGCCCAGCCACCATGACTATTCAGGGTAACCCTAGTCAGTTTTGCTCCACCAGGTTTTCTGGTGAACAGCAAGTAGATGATACCATTATTAGGTTGTGGTGGGGATTTTTACAGTTGGACTCTGGTGCCAGAAATGGATAAAACTCTAAAAGAACTTTTAGCTCAAGATAAACCAGGTACATTAAGACTGAAATAAAACCACGTTTGTCCTAAAAAAATGCATGCCCCTCCTTGTGATCCAAATGTCAGCGAACACCTGGTATTTCTATCCTCTAAACTCTGTCAATAAGTTGACCTGGAATACTAATCTGTCTGCCTCTCTCCCTTCAGTTACATTACACAACTCCAGCCTCTTGGGGTGGGTTCACATTCAGAAGTATTAGAATGTCCTGGCATAGCAGATTATAACTCATTACATGAGATGAACATCCATGAGTTAATGCTATTATAAATAAATACAATGAAATGTTCTGCTCTGAAAATACTTATAAAATGAGAAAAAGTCATTTTACAGTGATTATTTTAATCACAGGATAAATATTAATATCACAAGTAATGTGCCACCTGATAGGATATAGAACAATGAATCACTGTAACAAGTTCCCACAAAAACTCGATGACCTGAATCTGATGAGAAAGTAAATTAGAAGCTGATGAGATGGGTCAGCAGTTAAAGGAGCCTGTTGGAAGCCTCATGACCTGGGTTTGATCCCTGAGACCTGCATGGTAGAAGGTGAGAATTGACTCCAGCCAGTTTACTTCTGAAGTCCTCAGGCGTTTCCCTTCCTGAAAGGGATTTGATGGGTAGATATAGAAATGCAAGGACCACAGGACTTGGTCTATTTGACTGTTTTTAGAAAGGATTCCACCCCAGGACTGGGTAGATGTAATGGTGGTGTGTCCAGAGGACACAGGAGATTGTAGTATGTCTTCTTAAACTTCATGAACATTTTTTTTAATGTGGAAGAAAAATTAATTTAAATATCTATTCACTACCGTTGTTTCCATATATGCTGTATGGATGATTTTCTGGTACAGGTGCCTCCTTCCATCTTTTTGTGGGTCCAGTAATCAAACTCATGCTAAGATTTACACACATGTCTTACCAGCAGCATTGTTGTCCCACACCCAAGTTAACTTTTGCTACTGTGACTCATTGTTTATTTTAAAAAGTACCCAGAAGTCTGCATTGTTAAAGATAGGCTGGGTGATCATCAGAAATGCGGTTTAATTGGTTCCAACTCTCCTGCTATAGATATAGCAACTTAGATGTATTACTTAGCTTCTTTATTCCTCATTTTTCTCATATGTAATAATAACACCTTAAATTATAGGATTATTATGAGCATTAAATGAACAACACATGCAAATTGCTTACAGTGGTACCCAAGGAACAGGAAGCACTAATTGCTAGACATAGTTATAATTATTGGAGATAAGAAACAAAGCAAAAAAAAAAAATTCAAGCAAAAACTGGAAGAGGAATCTGTGGTGTAGAATCCACTTGATCATTTTTTCTGATAAATGTATTTACTTAGTATGTACTGGGCACAAAATTCACACACATGAGTATTGCTTTATTTTTATACTCATCTGTATAAATGGAGACAGTTTTAGTTACATTTCTCATAGTACTGCTACACAGATTTAGTTATAAAAATTTTTTACCAATTTGCCTGACAGTCCTAATGAGCACCCAGAACACAAGTTGGACCATCTTGCTAATTGTTATTACTGTCATCGTTAAGATATAGTAGTTTCAGAGTTTGAGAGATGCATACAAGGACATAATTACATCTACATAGGACAGCAACAGAAGAGCTAAAACCTCAGGGATTTTAGAAATGAGTATATTTTCCAGGTAGAAAGGAGGAGAAAAGCACTCATGAGTTCTCCACGTTTTCCCCTAAATTTCACTTATTTTCAAAGTCACTGGGTCCACGGTAACTGCACTGAGAACCTGCTTTCAAACTGACAGTGTCTATAAGACAATCTATAATTAGGAGCTGGGCACCAAGGCTGTGAAAAAACACAGAGAGCAGAGGCAGCCTCCCAGCTGGGTGTGCTCTACTCATCTCTCCTCTTCCTCAGCGGACCTTTCCAATGTTAACAGATTGATTCATCTCCTTGGAGCTAGTTTTCATCTTGCCTTGATGGCTAGACGAGGCAGAGCCATTCTCTAGTCGCTAGCTTCCACTATCTTTATAGTATTCCCATTCCAAGTGTGGCATTGGTGTTACCGCCACCCGAGAACTTGTTAAAAGCTGGTAATCACATTCGTCACGCAAACCTATTAAATTGGAGTCTTCCCTTTAACGAGGTGGGGGGGGGGTTGCAAATGGAAATTAGTTTTGAGAAGCGCTTCTCTACAACCCACATTAGTCTAAATCACACAAAAATCACAAACCGTGGCCTCCTCAGGGAGAAACTGAGCTGGCAGCATAGCTCAGTGTTAGAGAGACCATGTAGTATGCACAAGGTTTTGAATTCAATCCTCCATTCTGCAGAATTAGATCTTTTCACAATTAGGGGTGGGGGGTTATCCCAAGCAGTCTGTTGATGCTCCTAATTCTGCCTCCTTCATACCCACTTGTCAAATCTCTCCTGCCAGTGAAAAGTCCCATAACTTCATGAAAACAATCAAGATCATTTCAAATGACACTGTTCTTGCTAAACATGCCTTGGACTTGGGCTATACTGTTGTATTCATTTAGTACCTACTTATTCTTTATGCACTGAATGAGCACCTTCTAAATGTTTATCATTATCAACACTGCTGCACAGAGCACACTGCAAACCCTAAGTCAGGCTCTTCCTCCACGCAGTCAGCTCACTGTTGGGGCTCTGATGGCTTCATAGAGAGGCCTTAATAGTTTACAGGCAAGAGGTCCATGTAGGAGATGGAAAGGCATGGAGCCATATTGGACTATGCCACAGAATTTGTGCCTTTTTCCCTTTATTATTAAAACTACTTAAATGAAGTTAACATTGTTGAATTATATGAGAGCATTTTGTGGTATCAAATAGGGGGGAAAAAGCCAAAAGACATTGAATTTTTCATAACATTGTTTCATGTCAATTCTATCTTTTGAGTGTCTTCGGTTTTATAATATGCCAGCAATATACAAGTCTACACTCTTTTAACAAACATCACCATTAAAAATAGCTCCTGTCTGCCCTTTTCTGGCTCCTTAAAGTTTAGACATGATAGACATCAAATAAATACCTGTTAATTGAAGCCAGTTTTGGTCTGGGGTCAGGTGCTAGGTTTACCAGTGAAAAAAACTACTGCATGGATTCAGCCCTCCTCTCCTGGTCTTCGAGATACAAGGAAATATTCGTGAATTTGTGATGACATTTGGGGATCAAAAAGGTCCTCCAGGGTACCACGCAAGGTTCTGCTTCTCTGTAGCTCACGTTTGTGTTCAGCAGAGACCGCTGGATCACAGCCAACCAAATGGGTTGCCTTGTAAAAGCTTTTACTGTAGCCTTTTGGAGGCAAGTTTCAGGGCCATTTGGCTAGCAACATCGCAGCAGGAGAAACCTTACCAGCATACCCTAACGCCAAGGTTTGATGAGAACAGACTAGGAAGGACAAAGGAGGTGAAAATAATTAATAAGTATACAGCAGTCTGTATATCTTTTTATGGTCCAAATAAAAGTTCTATCTGGCAGTTGCAAGACCAGCTCTGTCGGTATCATGGCATACATCTGGTGAGCAGCCATCCCTCAGAGATCACTTTCTCCAGCATAGCACATGAACACACTTAACGGACATAGTAGCACACAAGACCTTTTGCCAGTTCCTTCCTTCAATGTGATGTGAAGATGTGTCACCCCAGGAAGCTTCAAAACCAAACAATGAAAATACTACTTCCAACTAACATGAACTGGAGCTTTACAGGATCAGATGTTGCATGAGGAATAGAGACCATTTTGACACAAGAATCAACTTCTTTATATTTACAATCCCTAAATTAGTTACAACTTCCTTTTATCTTAGAGAGCAATCATGCCAAAGCTGAGTACTCCTATGAGGTTTGTAATTTTCTCTTCAATTTTTAATTTCTCTGGACACAGAAGAAAAGCTCCTGCTTCTCTTAATTGAGCAATTATTGTTTCTTAAGTGAATGTAGAATTTGCGGATAGCGCCAAAATCCTTTTATCCAGAGAGGAAGTCTATAAGCAGTAAGAGAGGCAACTTGTGGCAGAACCACAGCAGGAAAAGCCAAGTCAAGACCAAGAGGGGAACTCAATCTTCCCTCTCTTCATCCCCTGGTGACTCCAAAGGTTCTTGAAGAGAAGCCAATTAGAGCCAATTTGCATGTCTCCTTGGAGGCTTGATAGAACTCTCCACGCTTGTTTTTCTCATTCCCTGTTCCTCTACACCAGGCTTTTCCATGTGCTCTTTGAACATAAGTGCTAGGTCTCCATAAAGAAAACCCACACTAAGAAGTGACTCACTGTATCTCCTGATCTGGATCCTGGAGTGGCTCTAACACACACGTCCTACTGTGCTCTCCCAGAATTCAAGCAAGAGAAAATAGTTACCAAGTGAATAGTTCTGGAAAATGCCTAGACAGGGATTTTGGTGTTTTACGGCTTAGGGTATTATTTAAGCAACATTCATTGTTTTAGAGTTCTCTTTCTACAGAGATGAAGTCCACTTCTCCGCCTCTCCCACTTGGCAGTTTTGCCAGACACTTCCTATGTGCCCTACATAAGAAGTCCTTTAAATATCTGAAGACAGCATCTGGACTTATCTCAGCTTCTAGGTTTCTCTTTTTAATTAAGCACCTGCTCTTCCTTTAGCTTCTGGAGTTATCTAGCTTCTGAACTTTATCATTAATGAGAATTTAACTTTTCAATAATGACATTTTGATAACCTGCTAATATGGAGCTCAATTAAAGCTAGAAGTACAGAAGAACCCTTTTTAAATGGTCTTTTATGTCCAGGTTTTGGTTGCTGTCGTCGTCTGTAATACATAAAACGCCACCTAGAAACTGCGGTTCAAACATCAAACCAGGGATCTATCAAGCTAACACCTTTTTGGCTATTTCCACTAGCTACTACTACATGATGTTTGTAAATGCATGCTAAAATATGACAGCTGGCCACTGAAATAAAACATTTTATCAGGGACTTATCACAACTTCAAGATAAAAGCTTTTTATCTAAAGCCAAAGTGTAGCAGCCCCTAAAATTGTCGGGAAGGTCTTAGATCACTTTGCTTCTTAAATCCAATTTAAAGTAAATTATTATACAATATCCAATTAAATTAAAGACCATCTGAGTAATGTTTATAAACACCTATTTGTTGAACTTTTTCTAGTCTTCTGCAAAAGGCTGGCAATTTGCATGACTGTGTACATGGTCACCCAAGGGGCGTGCTGGAGTTTAACATTGTGCTGTTCTTTCTCATTGAAATCATCACACTACCTGGAACATGACTGCTTTATTCATGCTTGGCTGTCTATTTAAACCTCATATTTTCCACTTTTCAGCCTATACAGTCTTTAATTATTTCCCTTTCCTCTTGCTCTTTTATTCGAGAAATAAAGGATGGGGTCTTTGACATGGCAATCCAGAGTGTGCTCCAGTAAGAGGCAAATAATCCAGCAGGCTCTTAACGAGGGTTGCCATCTGAGCCCTGGAAACTGTTTCTTTTTCAACCTTTCTCCTACTTATAGCGCTGACTGGCTAGAGATGACAGACCAGTGAAAGAAAAGAATAAAGATGGATAAGTGATAGAAAATGAAATAAAAACAAATCAGCAGAGTAGGAAAGTCTAAACATCAAACCCTACAGTTGTCTTACAGCCTTAAACCTCTCTGGGAATATTTGTATGTGTGCGTGAAGGCAAGACACATCAAACCGTAAGCTGTGTTATCAGATTAATCAGGACGTGTTGTAAATTTGACTATACAGTTTGGGCTCTTAGAAAAAAAAATGGAAGCATCTGATTAAAGTGTGCATTGCTGCAGAGGCAAGTGAATGTTGCCATAGCAATTGAGATGAAGTGTTCAAGAAGTGAGGTAATTAAATCTAACCCTTTAGTAGGGCTTGACAGTGAACACTTTGCCAGTAGAAGTTATCCAGGGCCTTAAGATAAAACATATTCCAATCGAAACGTCTCCTGCTAGCATTTTGTGGTTCCTTCCCTAAACACGAGCTGATTTGAATGTTCCTTTTAAATAAGCAAATGTAGCTTTGACCTTGGTGTGCGACTGTGTAGACTCTCTTCTGGTTCATTATATCATGAGAGCAGATGTCTATAAAATAGATACAGTTCCTCCCTGCTAGTTCTTAAAAAATATAAAGCAGTGCAGTAACCCCAAAGCTGTCATATCTAAGCTTAGAACTCGATGATATCTAGAGCGTGCTGCCCTCTTCAGGAGCTTATGCTTAAAAAATGCTTTGAAAAATGGAAGTTTAGAAACTATAGCTTTGAGTGATGATATCAAAACCTTCTGTTAGTAATCTAATGTGAATAAGGAACACATATAATGCAGTAATGCCTTTCTAAATATAATTTTGGGGATGCAGTAAACAACCTAATAAATATCATGTTTTGAACTGGACTATGAACACAAATCATTGGATAAAAAAAAGATAAATTCACGTTTTTTTTCTTTATTTTGTTTTAATCAGGAAAATTTGTGAGTTATGACAGAATACAAATGTTTATTTCAAAATAATATATGTAATAAAATAGGTATCTTGTGACACATAGGATGTAAAACAGTAATTAGGGAAGCGAAGGTTTCATAAATCTAAAACAATAATAGGTGTTTGTGAAAATATAAATATGACAGGCACCTATCAATTTTAATTTTATTTTTCTAGCCAGAGGTCCTTTAAAACTATAAACATTAGAATCTATATTTGAAATTTTAGTTTTTATTTACAGAAAAAATACATTGTAAGGAATAATCATTTTAAATGTATATTAAGGCTAGCTTTACTTAATTACTACTTCCGTAGAAAACGTTTTAGGATCTGAAACATCGGGATCTAGCGAATTCCAGCGAATTTCTTTTATTTTTCTGTTGTCATTTCCATTCCCCTTAGTCACAGTGTAATTTCAAAAAAAATATAAACTCTGTATATTTTCCTTAAATTATGTTTCTAATACTTAAAAAAAGACCAAAAAAAAAAAAAAAAAAAAAGCAAAAACAATTTTTACTAACCTTATTAGGAAGTGACACGGCATATTTTCTCATATTCTAACATATGTTTATACATATAGTAACAAAAGGAAAAATTATTTTGTGTTAAAAGCAAAAACAAACAAAAATCAAACATAAAAGTAAGAGTTTATTAGAAACTATACCCGGGCAGTGAGGGTGTGTGCCTTCAATCCCAGTACTTCAAAGTTAGAGGCAAACAGACCACCTGGGCTACAGTGTAAGTACCAGGACATCCAGGGCTACATAGAGAAACCCTGTCTTAAAAAAAAAGAAAAGAAAAGAAAAGTTAAAAAACAGAGTAAATTGGAGAGCCAAGTCGTGGGGCTGGAAACAGTACTCATAAATAAAACTCTTGTGTTTCATGGAGTGTGTGTGTTTGGGGGTTTTGGGGGGCAGGCTTACAGAAAACAAATTTGCTCTAACTTTTATCCTGTAATATATTGAGACCTGTAAGGTTAATCAATAAGAAGGAGCAAGCAAATGAAATTTGCTTCAATCCTCTTCATTTCTTAGCTTCTAATGCGATTTTTGACGTCAAGATTACAATTAGAAACTTTATTTCTATTTAAACAGAAAGCACGGTCATGATGTTGATAGCAGCATACTGGAACACACCCCAAGTTTTCCCTGAATTTTAAGTATCACTGTCACCTCTATGTTCATTCTTCTGAGTGAAATGACAGAGTGGAGAATATATATTGACTATTTTCTCAACTCCATAGCATTTACTTTGAGAGAATAAAATGTTGCACTATGCACCTGAAAGCAGCTATCGTAGGAACCGCTCAATCCTGAGGCAGCCCTGTCTACAAGTCGCCTGTGTTCAAGAACCCTTGGCCCTGTGAGCCATGTTTCTGTTTTATTTGCTGTTATAGTCACTTGGCAGTCAGGATTTCTGAAGATGAAGGTATAATAAATAATAATATTTTCTTTGCTTTCCAGGGTATTTATGGTTCGATGATGAATTTCACCTTTCCCAGAATGGTAAGTACAGAACTCTTCCTATATTTGAAACTCCTGAGCAAAAGCAAGAAGAAGCGCACAGATATGATGAAGGGGACCTTGCCCACTAACTCTAGGGGAGGGTCTGAGGATAGCCGAGTGTTGCTTTCAAATCCCTGGAGCATCCCACTGTTCTCACCAAATACGATACAGGCTTTTTGAAAGGAAAAGAAGGCTTTGCCTCCTTTGTTGGATCATAGTTGAACACAGTGTATTCAACATTTTGTTTCCTGGGGTAATTTATTTTAAAATATACGCCGAGGCAGAAATAAACGCTTTTTGCGTTCTGCATGCAGAGAGAGAACGTGTACCCATGACACATACTGAGAGTTGGTGAACGAGAGTCCTTTGGAATTTTACCGTTACAGAAAAACGGATTGGAATTTAAGTCTGACCAGGGCTTTGAAACTTCTGTGAATTTTAAAATGTGTTATTTTCTAAACCATATATCACAACTTCCAGTAGGGACTGCAGGATTTTATTCAACTGTGTGGCTTGACTGTCTTCATGGCTTTATGACCCAGCACATCATTTCATTATGGTCTTGATCATGACCTCTTTACAATCTAAATAATAAACAGATGAATCTGACCGAATAAAAAGCACCATTGAGAAACAGTTCTTAGCAAGTTAGTATTTTTTCTGCTACACCCTGCTCTGACATTCTTGAGAATTAGTTATGAAAGCAAAAGAATTTCCACAGAAGAAAAATATCACTTTGAAATAATTAAACACGAGAAAGTGTGAAGTAGCAGGCAGATAAAGAACATTACAAATGTGATGTGCTGGGAATAGCTAGAATGATAATATCTTGTGGGCTTGGGGAAAGACTCAGAGGCTCCAAAGATTGTTAAGAATATGACTCAATGAATATTTTCCATTTTTTCATTTTCTGAATTTCCCATAATAAATATATTATTTTTTAACAAAAGAAAAACATTACTTGAATAATACACTATTTAAAAGAACATTTTTAGTATTAAATAAAAATATATACAGATATAATTGAAAAACATTTCTCTATGCCAAACTTACAACTAGAATATTCATATCAAATTAAATATATATTTAACTCCAGGAGAAGCTGAAACCACATAAAATTAAGTATATATTTAACTCCTGGAGGAACTAAAATAAAAATGAATATTAATTAGGTAAAATATATTTTTCAAGTATCTAAAGTGACGAAAACCATTCTTTAAAAAACCATTTTAATTCTGGTACAAACGTGTTCCCTGTATTGAGGCATGTTCTGCGATTTCACATTGCTGCTTAGTGGATAAGAGTGTGGTGTTTTACTATTTAATGGTTACAGTAAACGCTCACAAGAAGGAAAGGCTGGACAGGAAGATGAAACACTTCAGCCCATTAGACCGGCAGGCCAACACTCAACAGTAACTAATCTCCATCTATAACCCACTGTGCAGTTTTCCCTTGTGGAAATCACTGTCAGGTTAGGAGTTTTGCTTAGAACACTTAAAGGAACGTGTGAAAAGGCATGGGTTCTGCACCCAGCTTTGACAAAGACTCTGGACATCTTTGCAATTTAGTTTTACTTGTGTGGGGCTGAGCATCAAGCCCAGGGCATCCCACACACCAAGCAATCGGTCCTCAGGCCCAGACTCCCTTATGTGAAAGCCTACTCATGGTATGGGATGAAAAGAAGAATTCAGTATAAAAACAACTAGTGAACCTGAGAGCGTCTTACTGTGGCAGAAAGAATGTTAGTGTATCACCCTCTTGCAGTAAGTCAAGGGAGTGTGCCAATATTTTTGAGGTTGGAAAGTTCTAGCTGGACACGGTGGCATCCATCTATAATTCTAGCGCTTTGCAGGCTGAGGCAAGAGGACATTAAAAGATAGAACAAAGCATTGATTACTCAGCTGAGAGGCTGAGCGTATCTGACACTTGGAAAGAAGCAAGAAGAAGGGCGAGAAGGCCCCTTCTCTCCTTTTCCATGGTCACCTAATCTCCTTATCAACCTCAGGGATTTTGGCTTCACACATTTCATTTCACAGGAAAAAGTATTTGTCCCTATTAGCCATACAGTAATTGATGGGCTCTTTAGAACCTTTTCTCTGTGCACTGACGTCTGCCAATAGATGAACCTGTTTTGCTTTTAAAGGAAACAAGGATTGCTGTCTCTAGCCACTGCCTTTTGTTTGCTGGGTTGGTTTGGCTTTGGTTTTTTGAGACAGGGTTTCTCTGTGTAGCCCTGATCGTCCTGCAACTTGCTCTGTACACCATGCTGGACTCAAACTCAGAGACCCACCTGCCTCTGCCTCCCGAGTGCTGGGATTAAAGAGATGTGCATGCCATTCCCAGCTAGTAGCTATTGATTTAGAAGTCAGGCTGCCTGGATGACTGGCTGTCTTGGAACTTCCCTGTGTTCTGTCCTAAATTAGCTTCTAATGTATAATTGCTTTGCGTTGTTCAAATATACGGCCTATTAAATCTACACAAAAGGTCTTCTAGTCTCTCAACAACTACATCATATAGTTTGTAGAGTTGAAAGTACTTGTGGACTTGAAACTCCAAAAAAAAAAAAAAATACCAAGTAGTTAAAAATATGGGGGGCTGGCAAGATGGCTCAGCTTATAAAAGAACTCACCTTTCTAGTTGAAATAGCAACCCACTTTCCATCCCCAGAGCCCATGGTGGAACAAGGGAACAAACTGGCAAAACGTGCCTACTTAATCCCACGTCATGAGACATGTGTACCCATATCTGCACACCCATATCATACAAACACACACACACAATGCCAGCCAGTGTCAGGGGGGTAAACAGAAACTCCTCTGAACCCTGACATCATCCCTGTCTCTGTCAATGATATTTCCTTAATCCCTCCCTTCAATCCCAGCTGGACCTTATCTGGAGCCTGCCTCTGACATCTCTTGCTTACCCAAAGCAATATTATGACTTGCTGTTCCTCCACAAATAGCTTTATTTCATGTGTTTGTACGCCAATGTATTTACTTATTCATTTGGCACTAGAGAAGAGAACAATATCTGTCTATAATTCTTTCACACATTAATACATTTTCAACCCTTTACATCACATAACCGTGTATACTGTTATATAATATTCCATTACACTGCAAGCATCTACATTGCTTCCTGTAATCCCCCTTCGTTTATCACTAGAACTATCATATAGAGTCATTTCATGAACAATATAGGACTTACATAGTTAAAGCAAGTACATGCAAAGGTCTTTTGAAGGGGATGGTTCTAAACCTGGGATGAGTTTGTTTTCCTCCAGAGAACATTTGGTGATCTGCACAAGCTTTTTGTTCTGCTTGCTACACTAGGTATGCCAATAGATACCCCAGTAACATAGATTACCCCTTAGAAAGTGCTAAACACATCCTTAAAGACACAGTATAGTCCCTGCACAGAGCCACCTTATCTGAAAGGTCAATACTGTGGCTCTGAGGGAGTCTGCTCTACAAGAGCTACCGAAGAGGAAAATGACAGCTCTCCAGGTATGTGGGTCCCGGTGTTATTCACCGCCTCATGGCTGTCATGTAGGTTCAAGGTCCAGGTCCTACCAGGAGCACAAGATCAGGGTTCAAGTGTCTGGGGCCCCAGTGAGTACACAATACTGTTGGGGGTTGTGGTATTTTTAATGAAATGGCTGATTAGACAATGAAAACTCTTCACGGTTTTAAGTTTCTAGCCCTTGATTATGGAAGCAATAACAGGTAATAGGGTTTCTTGTTTCTCTTCTAAACATAAATGATTCTTGACCGATTGATTTGTAGGTGACTCATGTTCTAATCTGTTAGTGTTTTAGTTGGGTGATAAATGTATTTTATTTTGTTTGTTTCTGTAGGTTTGTTGTTGCTGTTGTTGCAGCTGCTGTTGTCTTGTTGTTGTTGTTGCCTTTTGGGGCTATGTTGAATATGAGTTCTTCATTAGCGTTCACTCTGCATGGTCTCTTTTTCTACTTCTGTCTTTGACATCTGAGTTCAGAAAATGTTTCTCTGTCTTCTAAGTGTCTAAGCATTTTGTTTTCTGTATCTGAGTATCTAATCCATTTGAAGTCAACTTTCATGTCTGAGGTAGAAATATGTTTTTTTAAAAAAAAGGAAATTATGGCCTCTGTGCTGTGTTTGTAATGGTTTGTTCTTTCCCTGGGTGATTTGTCAAAGCTAGCCTTTCGTAAATCAAATGTCCACGCATTTTCCATCTAACGTTTGGTTCCCTGTTTGGCTCTATTGGTCAATTTGTCTGTTCCTCTGCCAATGTCACACTGCTAAGTTATTGTACCTGTGTAATAACTTTTTGAGCTCTTTTGTAAGTAGTGTGTCTCCTTCTCCTCTGAGGTATCTTGGCTACCATGTCTTTTTCTCTTATAAGTAGATTTTAGAAAGAACTTGCTCCCTGCCTTCTTCTATGAACACAGAAACAGACTGAGAAAGGCAAGATGGCTCAGTAGAAAAAGGGGCTTGCCCCAAAGTTTGGCAGCAAGAATCCATTCCTGGGACCACATAGTAGAATGGAGAAAACCAACTAGAATTTGTCCTCTGACTTCCTGCACATGTGCATGCGCACACACACACACACACACACACACACACACACACACACACACAAAGGTGGTCAGATTAAAAACATCAACTTGATTGGATTATTGAATCTATAAATTAAGATGAAAGAAAATAATCCCTATATGATCTGTACTGCTCCAATCCATCCATATGCTCTTTATCCAAAGTATTTATGTTATGATCCCTCTTTCTTTCCCTTCTTCCTTCCTTCCCTCTGTTTCTCTTTCCCTTCCTCTCTCCCTACCTCAATTCATCCTTTTCTTCTTCCTTCCCTCCCTTCCTCCCTCCTTCCTTCCTTTCCTCCCTACCCTTCTTTCCTACTTTCCTTCCTTCCTCTCTTTCCTTTCTTGCTTTTTTTTTTTTTTTGAGTTAAGGGTTCACATATAGCTCATGTTGGCCTCAAACTCATTATCAACCTGATTTCAGCAATCATGATGCTGAGATTGGAGGCATCTGCCTTCATGTCCAAACATTATAATGTTCTTTAGAAAGGTTTTTTTTTTTTTTTTAACATACTTTTACTAAACTTATTTCTACTTTCTTACAAAGAAATTTTCAGTTACACCTTTTAGATTCTTAATTTGTTGATATAATAGGATCTAATGTTTCTTTCTTAACATTCAAATGCAACTTTTTAATTATTTGTACCTAGTAAACCTGTTTCTATTCATTTTTATAACTTTTCTCCAGATAAAAGAAGAGTATCTTCGGTTCAATTGTTTTTTCCTTATCTTTACGTATGCCCCCTCTTGCTACGCTAGGTGGACCCCCATTCTAGTAGTGTGGAGCACAGCTGTCTTGTCTTGACTTTCAAAGCAAAGGCTTCAGATATTTTTTCCCCATTAAGTGAGAGGTGTTTTGAACACACATTTCATTGAGTTAGAAGTTTTTCCTTTCTCATTTACTTGTTTTAATTTTTCATCTTTCATGACTACTGAGAGTCATCAGATCCCCTTACTGTACTGATTTAAGGACAAATTTTTCACCCAAAAGGTTGCTGCGTACTGAAACACCTTAAGCCTTGAAGCACCGAGTGGTGTGAACATGGCTTGCTGTAATGGGAATGCCAAGCCACAGGAAACACCATCCTCCCCAGAAGGGATACAGTCAGCATCCTGGGTCTTAGTGCAGGACCTCGGAGATGGGGAACATAGCTTAGTTGCCAATACTGTCTGTTCAAAGTGCCCAGGATCTTAAGTTATAGTCTCAATCTTGGAGGGGAAAATCTATAGGCTGAGATTGAATTAGTCCCTAAATTGTGCCTTTTGAATCAAAAGGAACTTCTGACTGGGTGGGGTGAGGTGGCACATAGGCCTGTGAGTCCAATGTTGAAGAGGCTGAATCTGGACAGTGGTCTCATTCGGTGAATGCTACCATAGCAAACCACTCAATATCAGCAAATAAACAATAACTAAAAAAGCGATTTTTCTGTTTAGCTTAAACAAGAAACTAATACATTCCATTAACAATGGTGTGACCGAGGATGCAACTTAAGTAGATAGAGCGCCTGCCAAACATACACAAAGCTCCAGGTTTGATTCCTTAGCACATCATGAACTGGGTGTGGTCCTATAGACTTGTGTGGAAGAGGAGGATCATAAATTCAAAGTCATCCTTGGCTACATAGATGAGTTCCAAGGTATCTCTATCTCAAAAAAGAAACAAATAAACAAAACAATAACAACAACCCCCCAAACCAGGAACCTGTGTATTGAGGACTATTGCAAAGAACACGTTCTCTCTCTCTCTCTCTCTCTCTCTCTCTCTCTCTCTCTCTCTCTCTCCTTGCTTCCTTCTTTCCTTCTCTCTCTCTTCCTCCTTCTCTCCTTCCCTCTCTCCCTTCTCTTCTCCCTTTTTTTAAACATAAAAACCATTCATAGAGATACCCCAAAGCAGACATATATCACAAATACTTAGAATCTACATATATCACAAATACTTAGAATCTACATATATCACAAATACTTAGAATCTACATATATCACAAATACTTAGAATCTACATATATCACAAATACTTAGATTCTACTTGTTTGTGTATAACATGGCTTCACTTGGAACTTCAAGGATGCACAAATATTTTTATGCATCTGCTCTGGGAACTTTGCTGAGAGGAGTTCCCCTCTACCTTGACTTGCCCTGAGTGACTCATCCATGGACACACTTTAGCTTGACTAGCCCTGAGTGCCCTCCGAAGTGGACAGCAGGCTAAGGCTGAGGTCAAGGCTCATCCACGCATAGCTGTTCTTTGTAAGGTTTGAAGCTGTAAATATGGACAGACTCGGGAAATGGGAGACTGTATTAGTTGACAGATATAAGAATAGGCAGGTTTTAAGCCTCAATCCCATTTATTCAACTTCCCAGAGATCCACAAACCAACTCACTGCCTTTGTAGAAGCTGCTTTGAGTGAAGTCTAACTTGCAACCACAATAGTCATGACAACTGCACTCACAAAAACAAAAAACCACCCTGAGATGGGATCCCTAGGTGCTGGGATCTTAGAAGACATGACACAAGTAAGGCTTGTGATTCCTTCCCACTGTGGAAGAAAGGATGGAGACACTTTTGGGTATCTTTGGGTAATTTTCTTGTTCCTATCATAGTATGCTCTAACAAAATCAACTTGTAGTAGACAGAGTTTATTACACTTGAATTTCCAGGGGAATAGAGGGAGGGCAGAGCAGTGGGCAGGGCAGGTACAGTGGCAGAACCAAGAGGCTGGTGGCTCCCACGACATCAGGAAGCAGAGAAAGATGGAAAAACATAGTTGCTTGGCTCTGTTTCTCCAAGATACATGGTCTGAGAGTCCAGCCATTCCAGGGAATGGGCAGCAAGACTTCTCATTTCAATTAATTCGTCAAGATTATTCCCCATAGGCGTGTCTAGTGGCCTGTCTCCAAGGTAATTTTAGTTTCCATCAGGATGACAACTGAGGGTAGCCACCACACTGGGCTAACTTTGAAAGCCCAGGTTTGACAAGGATATAGCACTGTCCTTCAATGTCTCCAGAAGCATTTCAGAGTAAGAAGGATGCTTCAAATCATTATCTAAGACACTTGTACACACACAGAGTGGGAGGGGGGGTGGAGGGGGAGGAGTCAGGTAAGTAATTTTTTAAGAGAAAAGGTGGACCTGGTGAGATGGTTCCGTAATCAAGAGAACTTGCGACTCTTACAGAGGAACCCAGATTTCAGTTCTCAACACCCATATCATGGCTTATAACCACTTATTTCAGGGGATCTTATATCCTCTATGGCATCCATGGGTCCTGCACTCATGAGGTACACATATATACATGTATGGAAACCAGTCACTTACTTAAAATATTTTTAAAAATTCTTTTAAAAAAGAAGAGGAAATGAGACTGTGTCCCTATTACAGTTTTAGTTCAGTCCCAAGTGCCACAAAATAAATGATAGATGATATAGTTAGACGATCGATCGATAGATAGATGATCGATAGATGATAGATAAGAAATGAAGACACAGACACACAAAGAGAAAGCCACAGAACACACAAGAAAAAGGCTACCAAAAAAAAAAAAGCCAAGGAACAAAGGAGAATCAGCAAGACTCACATTTTCACTTCAGACCCTAACCTTAAAAACAAGGAAAGGAGAAATTCCAGCTGTTTAGACAGTCTGCAGCATCTGCAAAAGAGAAAACTGTCTTTGGAGCCTTCACACCTAGTCAATCCTCTGCCACATCAACCCTCAGTACATGGTATCTTCCCAAGGCCTCCTTTTTCCTCCCCTTTCAAGATGACTGCCTGAGTTTAGGCTTTGTTCTTCAGGCCTGATGTATTCTAGTAAAACTTAGGGTCTCTCTGTTCTGATGAAAATGTCCATAGTTTTCCAGTAAGCTCCCTGGATCCTTGGCAGCAATGCCAGCTCTGCATTATTTACCCAGCTGCAGTTTGTTGTCTACGGTTCCCAACTAGAGCTGTGCATCAAGGGTTTGGAGTAATTCATTGACTGATGTTGAGGTAGGTTCTGATTTATCCAAAGATGGCCTGGAACTTGATTGGTGGTCTAAGGTGACCTTGAACTCTGCCCTCCCTTTTCTGCCTGAAATGTTGGACTCATAGGCACTCAAAAGCTGTGGCTTAATGAGATGAGGAATAGGTTTTAGTGTCTGCTCAAGATAAGAAAGTGGGATTATAGAGAAGAGCAACACATAACACAATCAGGGTACACTCAACTTCACTCTCTCTAAAACCAAAGACAGTCTTGTTGATCGTCCTTAGATTCAAAAACAAAAGCTTGTTGTACCTAGCTGCCAAACTGATTAAGTCAATAAATATGTGCCTTGTGCCCAGCATTTTAAGTATTATATAATCTAGGGAAATTTAAAAAAAAAAAGAAGACATCTCTCTGTGTTTATAGACCTTTTGACTTAGACAACAGAAGTCTTAGTTGTCTGTGTGTGTTTAAAGTGGGACTCAGTGGTTGAATGTTTGCCTAACATTTGTGAGACTCTGAGTTCAGGGTCCATAACAATATGTAAATGAATATGCTAATTTGTTTGTCTATTTAGAAACTAAGAAGGTGGAATGGCATGTGTGGGAGCCTGCATAGAGGCAAAGGCATGCATGGGACACAAGGTCATGCTAAAGGTCACTTCCGTGGGTACCACTTGTACTCAGATCTTAGTAGTCAGGACACACCTGGGACTTAACTGAGCAAGTGAGGATGGCAGCTTTATGTCTACTCTTGGCCATCCCTGCATCCTGAGCAAACAGACTGCCATAGAAGTGAAGAATTATTTGTGCTGTGCTCTCCCAATTCTGAGTATCTCTTATATTCAGTAGAGAAATATTTTGCTAAATCTACTTGCGGGCTGAAAGGTCTCCATACAAAATGAAATAGTCAACTATTACTCTTTGGCTTCTTCTTCTTCTTCTTTTTTTTTTTCCTGGCTTGTATTTTGAACATTCTGAACTTTATAAATTGTAATCTGGACAGAATCAAATGATGCAGAGTTGCTTCCAGAAGTTTGTCAGCATCTCCCGAGAAAGGTGTGCATGATTTATGTTATCAAGACATTGCCTCTAGAACTGGGGGCACGTCTCAGCTGGGAGAACACTTAGCTCACATGCATAAAACCTGGGTTCAGCCTCCAGCATTGTATAAAGGAACTGTGGTGCATTCAACCAGCAAAGCAGGAGAGTAAGAATTCCAAGGCCATCTTTAGCTATACAGGGAGTTTAAGGTGAATATGGGTTACACAGGCCCTGTCTCAAAAAGATTAATTAATTAAAAAAAATCAACTCTTTTAAAAAATGGACTATAAGTAGTTCTGCTTTTATATTGAAATATGTCTTATAATGCCTTTAGGTATCTTAATCTTAATACAACTTCTTTGGGAACATTTAAAATAAACTAATTTCTCTTTGACATAGCAATTATTATTTTTAATTCAAAAGCTGCAGGTGGGAGTTTTACAAAATCAAGATAAGCTTAGTAAAAAAAGTTTTCTAAAATTAAAAGAAATAAACAAAAGAAGGTGATTTTTCTCAGTACCTTAGTATAACAGTTAAAACTTTGATACATCTATTTCCAGTCTCCTTTCTCTGCACATTATTTTGATTTTCTGTTATTTCACATAATTTTATCATATATTCCATATATACACATATATACTTAATATCTGGGCCTACATAATGGGTAGGTAGATTGCATGTGGTGAAGAAAATCTGATTTAAAGACTGAGTAGAAAACGGGTTAAAATTTAAGCTTTAATGTGTGTTAGCATTTATCACCTAAAATCACATTGTACCCTTGAATATAAAAACAGCTCTGAACTCACATCCTAGGGTTGTTGTGAGCACTAATTAAAGCAAAATGGCTAACACAGCATATAGAAAATAGTAAATCCTCAATAGCCATTAAAATCATTACACTATTAAGATAAAATGATTAAGTGTAATTGTTTTTCCTCATAAAAATTCACAACTCTTTCAGTCTTTTTCTCACAGGAGACAGCTAAGTCTCTTTACCATTCCATCTGCTGGATCCTGGGACTTTCATATCTTCCACTGGTACCTTCCTTTAAACGCTGCTTCCAGCACAGCACAGCAGTCTCGGCAACAGAAAGTGGAGCTGGACTAACTACGCCCTCCATTATTTTGTGAATGCTCTAAGTTTATCACACAGTCTCAACTACTTCTGTTTTATTGTTTGCAGCCAGCACTCTCATGGCTCCTTGCCAGGCCAGGCTCTCTTCTCTTCCCCCAGGAGTACTGTTGCTAAGTCACACAGACTTCAAACCAAATTTAGGCAGTTGGTGTTTCAGTCCCAAGGCAGGCCCACACAATTACTCTAACCAAATTATATATTATTAAATTTTATGCATCTTTCAGTTGTTGAGAACATGTATATCCCTGATTTCGTAATCTAGTGTATCTTCTTCTTCTCATGCAAGCCATTTTTGACAGCCATGCCTTCCTCTTGCTTTATCTCAGTCACTGACAAACCTGGTCACATCAGACAAGGAGAAGGACAAAGGCCTTGTGGTATCGATCTGTAACCTTTCTCTAGGTGTATGCCATTTCACTAGCACTGCAATTAGGGCAATCCTTCAACTAGTTATACTACAAACTACATACTACAAAATTACCCCTCGATGTGAACTTTTCTATCCAGCTCACAAGGGTAGAAAGACTTCAAACGTCTTGCCAAAACCCACACATCTGCGCCTATTGCAAAGGTAAACTGTTCGCTAACTTTTCCAGGAAATGATACATAAGCTCAGACAAAATAGCTTATTCTTTTTCAGTGGAATAGTTTCTCTGACTTTTAATCTTGTGAAATGATCGCAAAGTTTTTTCTGTTTATATAAATGTACTTAACCGTTCTCTCTAAAATGACACCGCTGTCGTAGACCTAAATTCTCGGGCTCTGAATGGGTTTTTGTTTTGTTTTTCTTCTAACATCAGGGATATTCTTCCCTGTGCCTCCTGACAACTCTTATCGGATAAAGGCAGCTGATCACACTTTTCACACCATCATTGAGAAGGTATCTGGCAATGATTCCTAGAGATCAAGAGACATGCTGACAGCTCAGACAGTCATCTCCTCGGGTGGAGTATAGAAGTTCTATACTGAGACCTGTCCTTAATTCTCTTGGTTCACACGTGAGCTGTGTGCACTTCTGCAGTTGAATGCTTATGGAGAAGTAACTCAGGAATAATACAAGATTCATAGAGTCAGTATGATAATCAGAGCACATGAGTACTTACGTAGTATAATATAATAATATAATATAACATAATAATACACAATATTATTGACCTGCCAGCACGTCAATAATATTGTCTATGTTCTGTGTCAGTTGTACAATGCCTTCATATATTTCTCTTTTTAGAGATCTAGCCTCATGGTCTTGACTCCGTTCACTGAGCTCATGTCCACTGAGTAGTGTTTGTTGTGTGCAAGGCCCTGGACACGCATTAGTGAGAACAGCATTCCCTTTGCTTGTGGAACGTACATTCCTAGGCAGAAAGCAAACATTTCAGTGTGTAAGATGATGGCACCAGCAGCCACGAGACTGAAAAGTCAAAACGTAAAAGACGTCAGGGGGAAATGTTTTCCAAAGGTGCTCAAGGTCCTCTCCCAGGAGGGGACACGTGAGCCGAGGTGTGGATGACCTAAAGGGAAGATGTAGAAGAATGGAAAACCTTTGCTTTCTTTTTCTCATGAATGAATTTGTCTTCCACTTCAAAAATCTGGGGCTGTCCCTTGGTTGCTGTTTTCCCTGGTTCTGTGCCAAGAAACAGCGTTTTTTGCTTCTTTCCAGCATCCTCCAGGAGCCCCAGCTCATTCTCTGCTGAGGGCTTAGAGGTCCATGCTGCCTTCATCCATCCCTGCTTTCTTCTGTGCCCTCTTCCTGTCTCTTGCACATGCTGCTTGAGATTCAGAGGCTGTCAGCGAGTCCCCGTGTGGCATGCTGGTTTCCTTAGTTTCCTCCCCGTTTTCCTGCTCATTAGAACCATTTGTGTTTGCATAGGCAGAACACTGTTTAAATCAAACTCTGAGCCTGCACGGCTGCTTCCCCCCAAGGTTCCAATCATTTCTACTTTACCTACTGCTTTCTGTCAGAATTGGGTCCTGAGCAGGAGTCTCCTTAATGCTTACTCTGCCTTCTGGGAAATGAAATTATCAGCAAGGCTGGTCAAGAAATTGTAAGTGTTTTGCTTTCCAAGGAATTCAAGTTTCCGCAGATACCTGGAGACTAAAATCCCCAATGCCAAGATGTATTGCTGTTCTATCAATTTTGTGGTCTGTAGGAGAAAAGAATCTCTTACCTCTCTTGGCCAGAAAGGCTAAAGTATAGTCCTAAATTCCTATCATGTCTGGGCCTGCCATTTACATTCACCGAGAATTTTCTCCAGTGTCTCTCCATTATGGGTCAGTGGAGGTATATGCAGGTTCATAGCTTCCAACTAGCAAGGCCTATTCACCAACCTTCCAATCTGCTTGGCCTAATTATAATTAAAATAGAGGCCTAAAAATCAATTAATATTTATTGGGTTAATACTCCAGATACAAAGTGTTTGCCTGAGGTCCTGAGTCCGCTGTTTGTAACCTATGCAAAAGAGCCAGGGATAGTGCCAGGCACTCAATCCCAGTGCTGGGGAAATGCCAAGATAGGCAGATAGATCCCTTGAGGCTTGCTGGGAGTCAAGCTATTACTGAGGAGTCTCAGGTCAGAGGAAGACCCTGTCTCAACAAACAAGGTGAAACTCAAGGTTGACCTCTGGTCTCCACATACACACATGAACATACATATACTCACATAAACTGTTTATGTGATAAAACTCTGCCCAAGAAATCAGGAAGTTTCCCTCTAGCTTTAACATTGACATGGCCATAAAATAATCAGAAGGTTCGAGATGGCAGGTTGAGCTCTGAGGCTGCTCAACCCTCACTCAGCTGAGTGCCCTCTCAAAGGGTTGATAGGACACCTCTCTACTGAAGAGCCCTTGGGAATGAAAGGTCTGAAACCTCCATTTTTACCGATGAGCAAATTGTAGCCAGAAAAGGTTAATTGACTTGCCTAGGGTCTCACACACAGCTCATTGGGGATAACATCACAGCTCATTACAACTGTTAGACAGCCCCCTTCTTAGGCAGGTACATTTCATCCACACCTTATTATTCTCTACGAATAGCCGAGAGGCTTGCTTCTACTTCAGTGGAGTGGAAGCCTGACCATCTATCCTTGTATCTGAAGAAACCCGGGAAAAGGGACAGAGATAATAGGAGTAGAATTGTTGTGTAGGGTGGTGTTCTGAGGAAGATACTTTTAATAGTTTAACCTGTAGGTTTCTACGGAGTTTTTTCCTTTTGATTGAAGTGATTTACATTTTGAATTCTGCTCTGTATTGAGGCATGTTTACACTCCTGTAGATTTACAATAAAATGCAGGCTGCGTCCCCTAGGTTTTGGCATTCCTGAGACCAGGTGTTACTTCTCTTTGCATTTCTCAGGAAATGCATGACAGGACCTCCCTTACTTTCAGACTTTACTTTTCCCATCTGCTAAAGGGCTGGTCATTTTTCTCTTGGGTGGAAGGATCCTGTTACAACAGTGCCTGCTTTCTTTGACTTTTTTTTTTCAAGATTTATCTTATGTATATGAGTACACTGTAGCTGTCTTCAGACATACCAAATGAGAGCATTGGATTTCATTACAGATGGTTGTGAGCCACTATGGGTTGCTGAGAATTGAACTCAGGACCTCTGGAAGAGCAGTCAGTACTCTTAACCACTGAGCCAGCTCTATAGCCCTTTCTTTGACTTTTATTTTCCCTGTTCTCTTCCTCTCCCTCCGAGCTTCCTGATGGCAGACAGTGTTTATTTATCTTTGTATTCCTTGAGTCTAACACTCAGTAGCTACACAGTGTGTTTGCTGAGTGAATTATTTACCAAGGTGAAGAACAGAGAGTGGGCTGAGGCTACAGCATTTTGTAGGTCGCTGGGTTTCCCTCTCTGAAGAGCAGGTCACACCGCATGATGCTGCTGAAGGAGTCATAGAGAGGATGAGGAAGGACGCAGCTGACATTGTCTTGCCTGAATCACAGCAAACACACTTCCTTCTAAATTGACAGATCAGGCTGCTGTGTAAGGTCTTTTTTGAAGACTGAAATGAGACCTGTCCCTGGCCGGAACATAACGCTTACACAGTCTCAAAGATGCAGCTTCTGATATTTTGTTTATGGTCGGGCAAGTTAACTTTTCTATGCCATTATTTTCCCGATTTATCATTGAGCTGATGGGCAGGCAGATACCCTATGCACACCTGCCGTTTCCACATTATTCTAGCCCAGTGGACAGGACTTGGATCCAGGCAGTGGGGTACATCAGAAGCAGGTGCAGGCAAGCACAGCATACCTGGCTTGACTTTTCTCTGTGTCTGGTTCCCTCTGGGCCACACAACTGCCAAGGAATCCACTGCCAAGGCTGAAACACACACTTTTTAAAAAACCACTCTAGTTCACCTTTCTAAAGAACTTACACTTACAGTCTACACATTTCCATGTAAGGTGGTGATGGGAAACCCAGCACTTTCTTGGATCTAAGAATAAACTGTTCCAGGTAAGAACACCTACTGTAGGTGGGGTTAGAAGGAACAGGCAGAGCTCAAGCCAGGGGTCCCATGCCGGTCTCTTCTACTCCTCAGAACTCCTGGAGGAAGATTAAAATAGAGAAAACAAGAAAATATCTAATGCACAGCTTGGGCTTGGATATCAGTAGTTGAAAACAGATGTAGGCCCTAAACTACCAGGTAGCTACCAACACACACCAGCACAACTCCAGCCCTGATAGAAAGGAACCTGGATATGTTAGCATCTGATATCGAGGTGGTGCTGGGCTAGTGTTCCTCCCTCGACCTGCCCATGACTTCCACCCCAAGAAAATCCAAGAAATGGGATCTCCACGAAAAGGTATCTTCAAGTAGCCGAGAAATCAAGCCAATTACGTTAACCCTACAATATGCCTGCCAATGGGGGAACTGACTCTAATGCCAAAATTCACTTGGTAACTGCAGAGGATGACTAGACTTTCAAAAAATTAATTATAAAGTAGTTTCTGTATTTGGAACCCACCTGTTAACTAATAGTATATTATAATTATATCAAGTTGGCCTGAGGTCTTTCTCTCCTGAGTTGATTGTTTTGTCTGGAAGGGAAGGCTGGTCCACGAATGATGTTCTATCTTCTGCCCTATAATGTATCACTAGAATTGATGGTGGAAACCTGGAACATTCCACAGAGGATTTCTCATTATTCTTCTTCAGTACTTATCAGAGACTGTGAGATCTTTCTTCCTCATAAGAATTTTTATCAGAATGAAGGGGGGGGGCATGGGGAGAACATGGTTGATGTCTGAGGTAATTTCACCTCTAAAAAGTTGAAATCTTTATTGAGAAGGTACATCAGAGTTGGGAAGGAAGGATGTCTCTGTGGAAGCAGTAACCCTGGACTGAAATTACTTACTGTTGAGAGGAAAGGGCAGAGAAAGACCCTAGGACATCAGGGCCAGGTATGAAGGAGGGGTAACTGGCCAGCTTTGGATTCAGTGAGTGAGTTCTTCCTGGCCTCACTAGGTTTTGTTCTCAGTATTGGCAATCTTTTAAGAGCCTTCCCCTTTCTATTACTCTTGGAAAGTTGGAAGGCAAACTTGGCTCAGTGTTAGAACACACAGCATGCACAAGACCCTTGGAGAGAGGTGGGGAGGGGAGAAGGGGGGAGGGGGAGGGGAGAGGGATCTCAGAGCTGGGCATGATGGCATGATGGTGAATACCTTTAATCCCAGCACTCCAGAGTCTGAGGCAAGTTCCAGGGCAGCTAGGACTACACAGTAAGATGCTATTCTGCAAACAAAGACCATGAACAAAAGCCTAAAATTAACATTAACCAAGGGTAAGTAAACATGCACTTCATATTATAAGACTATTTTTGGATTTTTTTTTTTTTATAGGGCTTTTTCAAGGTTAGTGAGCAAAACTGATGAATCTTCTATTTAATTCTTATTTGGAAAAACAGCATCTGTGGCTTCTTTGAAAAGATGAACTACAGAACTCAGTTGTCATATTTCTAAAACTTCTGCAGAGCAAATGACTTCAAATGATGTTTACCAAATCCAGACAGAATTAAATTGTAGAATTTAAATAAGACGTGAACATAAAGGATTCAGCCAGGTGTAGGTTCATTGGCTTGTTAGGAAGCATAAAGAGAAGAAACTTTACTGTTTAAAATACGTATTCTGTTAAGAGCTCTAAATGATAGAGGAGAACAGGTTTCTTTTCTTCTATTTTTCTTGTATGAACTAAGAAATTGCTCTAATCTTTCATTCAACTTACTGACTTTTATCTGTTTTTTTTTTTTTTTTTCAGTTTGTCAGATTCATGGAAATAAGATGAAAACATTTAGAAAATAGCTACTATCATTAATTTTATTAATGCCATTTTTAAGAGCCTTGCCTGATGAAAAGAAATATTTCTTTTGAGACAGGGTCTTGATAAATTAAACATTAAATGTGTGTATGAGTGTATATGTGTGTACAAGAGAGAGAGAGAGAGAGCCAGAGAGAGACAGAGAGAGACCGAGAGACACACAGGTATCTGAGAACAACCATGGCTGCTGAATCTCACTGTCTTCCTTGCTTGATCCTTGTCTCCCAATTCTCAGCACTCTATAGACCAGGCTAGTCCTACAGTTTCTTATCTCCACTTTAATAATAAAGTTGCTGAGTAATTCTTTAACAAAATAGCTGGCAGGTAGCATTGGTAAGGAAACAAAAGTAAGGAAAATGCCAGTTATTAAAAGTTGATGGAACTTTTTGAAGAGAATAATAGTCCAACTACAAAATATAATTTTTTTAAAATAAATTACATATTATCCCATATTTCGACATGTTATAAAAGGTACCTTGTGGTCCAGCAGTGTGTGATTTGGCTCAGTGGAGGAGAAGCCACATTGTACGTGAGCTCCTCAGCTTAATATCCAGGATCACCAAATTAAATGTATAATTTATGGATACTTTTAAAAATGAGCATATTTCATATAAATGGTTCTCATGTTGTGCAGACATTTATGATGATCAAATTTTCCAGCTTATAAGCTGATGCAATAACATCCCATGAGAAACTGTCTTAACCTGCAATCATACTAAAAATATGAATGGGGAAACAGTTACTATAAAGTAAATTAAGAGTAACATCAGCTGGGTGGTGGTGGTGGTGCATGTCTTCAATCTAGGCATTCAGGAGGCCGAGAGGGTGGATTTCTGAGTTCAAGGCCATCCTGGTTTACAGAGTGAGTTTCAGGGCAGCCAGGGCTACATGAAGAAGCTCGATGTCAAAATTAAAAAGCAAAAAAATCACACACACACACACACACACACACACACAAAACCAAAAGCACTAACAACCAAACAAACAGGAACATCAGTGATGCCAATGGGAAGCATGCCGACTGGGGTATTGAAATTATTCTTAACTTAGGTTCTGCAGATTGTCTAGATTCTAAGTAAATACTCTCCTTTGAAAAATAGAACTTTAGCCTATTGGGGCTATCAATTCCTTGTGGTTTTAAGCAATAGCCTAGCTTGTTTGCCTTAAAACATTTGTGTTTAGCTGTCTCTGCCACCGAGTCTTACTTGTTCGTTGAACTATGGCTACTAAATTCTGCGGTTGGTCATAGCCCTTAGAAGGCTGTTTGCTTCTGTTTGTTGGTGGGACGTGTCTGATTTCTTTCATGTGCCCTTCTTTGGTGAAACGTAATTACAGGGTATGGCATGGCACAACAATAATGATAAACACAGAGGGAAAGCAAACGAGTCACAGAATGAAAACAAAGTGAAAGGGAAAACAGAAAAGGGGTGGGGGTGGGTAAGCTGCCAGCCAGGAAAAGAGAAAACAGAGGCCCACCAACTTAAGCCAATCAGTAAGTAGAAGGCTTCTACAGTATGAATTGTGAGTAACAAATGTGCAAATATCATGTGAATTTTTTGAACACAGGAAAGTACGTTTACTGCTATTTAGTGCATTTCTGCATGTCTTATACAGGGACCTACAATTCCCATGTTTGCTCAGAATATAAAGGAGTGTCTACTGAGGCATATAGATAAGAGGCTCGTTGCTTTCTGGAAGGAAAAGGAAATGCATGAAAGGAAAGTGGGTCAAAAGTAAAGTCCTTGTGTGCGTATGTGTGCATATATACTCATACATATGTGTGTATCCGTGTGTGTGTGTGTGTGTGTGTGTGTGTGTGTGTGTGTGTGTGTGTGCGTGCGCGCGCGCGCAAGCTGACTTGTGGATAGAGGGCAAAGGTCAAGGTCAAGTTCTTAACTGTTCTCCACATTCCTGTTTGAGACAGTGGTCCCATGAATATGGAGATTGCCAACTTGGCTAGAATGGCTGGCTAGCAAAGCTATGGAGGGATCCCCTGTCTCTGCCTCTCCGGCACTGGGATTACAAACACATACAGTTATGCTAGCAATTCCATGCATTCTGTGAGATCCATGCAGGCTCTCTTGCTTGCACTGCAAGGTTCTTACCTTCTCCCTAGCTCCCAGACAGTCCTGGTACTCTGACTTCCCACTTTCCAGAATAGAGACATGGGTCAAGATGCATTCCTGTTTCATTTAATGTCCTGCTGAGAGAACACGAGACACTTGCAGAAACTGGGTGACTCATGACCGGAGATTCTCTCCATCTGCAGGAGGCAATAGAATCCATGGAGAACTCTGTAAGTTGGTGCCTGCACATCTGTTTACCAAGAAAACCCCCATCCTCAAGGTTGTTGCGAGGTTAAGAATATACCATCTTTCAGGTACCCTTGCTTCAAGGGTACCTCTTAGTTGCCCCCCACAAACTAGGACCTGATATATGGCAGGTCGGTGCTCCACCCTTAAGCTACATTCCTAGCCCCCAAATCTCAGTTTTAAGTTGACAAATAACAGATTAAAACCCAAAAGACTATGTGGTCTTATATATATGGGGCAAACAAACTGCATGTGTTGGCTAGCCTTGTTATGCTCTAGCAGTTTGTACCATCTGAGAATAAATTAAACCAATGTAGCAGAAATGCGTGGCAGGTGACGTTAAATATGGCCATTACAGTGATTCTCAAAGACCCAACACTGCCAATCATCAAAGACAGGTACAGAGTCAGTATGGTTTTCTTGACACCATGAACTGGAATTCCGCTGTGTTCCCAGAGAATTTCACGGAAAAAAAAAAAAAGCTAGAAACAGAACCAGCATATAAAGTGATGGCGCAATATCTACTCCTCTGGAAATTTCCATTCATTAATCTGCTTTTTAAGATAACATGAATACACATTGTGGTCATTTCTCAAGCCCAAAAAACCAAAATGTTTTTTTTTTTTTTTTTTTTAATGCATTTCTGGTTCTCGGATGTAAGGTTTCTGAGCTGGACAAATAAGTCAGTCATAGCAAGCTAAGATGGAGGCCCGATGTGTTCTAGCGTAATGTAAAATTTGTCAAAAATGTTTTGCCTTTAAGCAAATCCTGAGTGCTGAGGTTAGAAACAGAGACTGTGGACTACAAGATCTGAGGGTCTCCTGTGTCCCCTGTGCCCCTCTTTCTGAGGGAGAAAGGCTGCTCTTTACGAGGAGGCAAGGCTGCCACCATTTCAACTTTGCTGAACTTGGTACAAATGACAGTAGATACATGCACACACACATGTGCACACACATGTACATACATGCATATGAACAATAAAATCATTTATAGCGGAAACTCGAAACTCCCTTCAACAAACTGTCCTTACTTGTGATGTTACTAAAAAGAGCATATGCACTCAAATACAACATTCTTATTAAGTTAGTTTTTGGAAATCACTCAGATTTTCATTGCAATCACCCACATGTGAAATTTACCAATAGCTTATTGGTAAATTTCAGTGGACTGAGTAAAAGAAGCTATTCAAGTAAATTTATTTAATTTGTTAATAAGTAACAATGGTGTGCATGCTTACATGTTAATAAATATATTATTAGATTTCTGGGTTATTTGACTTTTAATCAGCTATGTCAGCTAAAATGCTGTCATACATGGACCATAGAGCCATGATGCTGACCTGATGGGCGTGGTAGGAAGTCCACACGGACAGCATCCTGACTCCCATCTATTCCAATGGACAGCATCCTGACTCCCATCATCTATTCCATAAGCAGCAACGGCAGCTGCCAAATCCTGAGGAAGTCATTGTTCTCCTAGGCCTCTGAGAACAGGTGACATGTTTCCAAATGACCTCAGTGATTGGTGCACATCATGCTATTCTGAGTGGTAGGTAATCCTACGACTTCCTCTGATATGTAGAGTTTAGAGTCAAGTCTACAAAATGTGTGCTGGCCGTTATGAGGACATGGCTCAGTAGGAGAGCGTGGGCCCAGCACTAGGAAGGCTCCAGGTTTCATCTCAAGATGTGGATAAAAGGGCATCGTGGACAGAGAAGGACGTCCAGAGGGACAGTCTATTTCCTACTCTCTCTTCTTCATGATTTAAAAATGTATGCTTTAAAAATAAAGACTTTTTTAAAGACTATCGTCACACCTAGATGTCATAGTCTCACTTTGCTAGGTCAAGGGCTTTTTACAATTGTATCAACTGGCTGCATTCTGAGTCCTTCTCAGTCTGTGGGCATAGCAGATAACATGTGTGACATGGTAAGTATTACAGACGGGCTTTCCTTAGTGAGAGACCGGTGCTTGCAAGTGTATTGTGGTATTGCAAATACCACAATCGTGTGAGGCAATCTATGTGTAAAATGAAGACCTCTCTGACAAGTGGAAGCCAAGAGTATGCACTGAGAGGCTTGTGCTCCAAAACAGAAATAAAAAGGAAATGAACTCACCTCAAACCAGGATAACAGAGAGAAGACTGCCCTACAAAAGTAAACAAACAAATAAAAACACAACTGAGCCGCTCAGAGTCCCCCAATGCAGGGACCTAGCTGGCAAAAAGAACAAACACAATTGGCACAGGACAGTCTTGAACAAAAGCTGACTTAAAATCAAAATCGAGTAGAAGCTGTCGTAAATTCTTGTAATTTTGTCAAAGTTGTGGAATTATTGTGTGCATTATTTGTGAAAGTAAAAAACAAGAACACATCTTCAGAGGAAAAATAGTAAGATTTAGTTGGGAAAGATTTTGTGAAGAATAAATGAAGAAATAGCGGACAGCAAGAATTTCTGAATGGCATGCGTGTTGAGCAGAGTCTGGGCTGACTGTGTCCCATGGCTTTGTGTGCTGTTCGTTCTGCTGGCTGGTGTCTGTTCTTACTGCTCCTCCAGGCCGATTTGTTTGTACAGAAAACTTATTTCTCTGGGGAGGGGCTGTGTTTGCCACTCTTCAGTAGCACCTACAGCAGCAAACGGAGAAAATCAGTTTTCTGTGACGGCTCAATAATTGCCTTTATTATCCTTACATGTTGAAAATTATGTCAGCCTACAATTTCAGCAAAAATGCAAAATTGAAAATGAATATAGAAAATAGTGTGTACGTTTCTCTGACATGAAATCACCGTGTGCTGCCAAACGGAGCACAAATGGCCCTCTAACAGGGCTCCTGTGCCAACAGTGGATGATCAAAGACCTCCTCTGCGGCAGCCACACCAAGTCACACTGGGGATGTCAAGGGCAGGCCGTCTGAACCCTATGCTGTATTTTCTCAACAATATTGTGTTAGAATACAAATATATAGATATAGATATATACATATACATGTTCACATATATATTTTACAGAACTTAAATAATTCATCCAAATAAATTATTTAAATGATTTAAAAATTCCTTTGTCAAACAGATTAATGGAACCTTGTTATTCAAAAGATAAATCATTTTATATGAAGTGGCAAAGTCTTCAAGGGCTAATAAAGGTTTTATGAGAGATAAACTTTTAATGAATTAATAGTTTTGCATGCACTTATTTTTTATATATACAAATATACACATATATGCTTATATTGATATTTGTATTAACATTTTCTGACGGATTGTTTTTAAAGGAAACAGTGTTCACATTACTTAAAGCAAAGCATTCTTATAGATTTAAGGCTTAGAAGCTGATGTATTACAATTTACCAAGTGAACCTTTAAATAGTGCTACAAACGTTATTTGTGTAAGAGATAAAAGAGACTGGTGTTTTTCTGTTTTGTAATTTATATGAATCTAGCAATCATTACCCGTGAACAGTTTTATGCATGTCACTGTGTAGGTTTAAAGTGTATCAGGTCTGCAGGACTTTCTTCTGCATCGGTCTAAATCAGAACAATATTTTACTCTAGAAAATCATGAACTAGTATTTGCACAAAAAGACCCCAAGACCCTGGGAACAATTTTAAGGATTTTTATGAAGTTTAATGTGCATTCTTCAGCTCAAATTTGGCATAGTTTCAATTTGAGACTCCACTGAAATTCAACTGGTTTATTTTATAATTAAAAACAAGGAAATCATAGTAACAAAAATATATAATGTATGGAAGTCTTGTTTATTATAGAAACATCCATAAAGAAAGAAACATGTTCTAACTTTTCTCATTACCCCAACGGGAATTGCATCTTTAATCACACAAAGCACAACAGCTTTCTAATTTTGTTTAAAGGGTTTCAGTACTTACAAAACCCAGATCAGGTTATTATAAATCTAGAGGAAATTAGCGTCCCCAGCCCTCTGTCAGCTCTATGTAAGGCTTCTATGTGTATCATAAATTTAATGGTATATTAAGACTTACATTTGGTTCAGTTTTGTAGGCGTTAATAATCTATAGAGTATTTAAACATTTTGTTCATTAACTGGAAAATTTAAGCAAAGATAAACTTGGTTCTATTTTAAGGGACAATATGTTATAACTGATTTTTTGAAAGCCTATATAGTTACTCAAGTAGTTAAAGATAGTTTTCTAAACATTTAATTCAGTATCTACTTTTGACATTAAATAAATTTTTCTGTATATAAGCATATGTTATCCTTACAATTTTGAATCTTACCTGCATGAAATATCTTGGTACACATATGCACATATATATGTAGATGTAGGTGTAAATAAACTTTGAAATTATTTTACAGTAGGGCACTGGAGAGAGAGTATGCATTGAATAATGGCATGAAAATGTCAAAATACATTATTTCAGGTATTTCTCAAAGTCTATATTTGAGTACATGCAGATTTATTTATTGTATGCCTACACCTAGAGAAACACACAGAAGCATCCCAAGAAGTAATATTTTCCTTGGGATTCGTATTATTTACAAAGAAGGCTCAATCTTGGGTTCCGTATCCATTTATATTTTATAGCTGGCGAGAGCAGTCAACTTCTCTCTGATTTTACTTTTTAAAAATGCTTTTTTTCTCATCATTATCTACTGCCGTTATCTTTGAGACTGGTCACTTCACATACAATAATAACCCAGTACCATAATGAATTATTGTGTTTCAATTACCATCAGATAACAAACAGGAAATTGGTTTTAATTTTGCACTTCGTTCTATATTGTCTGAACAATTTAAAATACATGGTTTTCATTGGAGCCATTAATTCAAGTAGTAAGGACACAATAATAATTAAGGTGGTGCCATAATTACATCCCATAATAAAGGTGTGGGAACTCTTGGCCAACTAATAGTCCGTTTTCATTCTGTTGCAATCTGTGATTTTGGTAGGAAGGACAATTGAATTAGAAGAAAGATAAGTTAGAGAGTCACACAAAAGCATCTCAAGAATATTTCTTCAGGTGACAGTGCAGCACCATCTTTATAATGCACAGTGGTTGCATGTGTTATAATAGTGTTTTATTTTTTAATCCAAAGCAAAAAATAGTTGGTGATTTTTAAAAATCGAAATACTTAAAAATAGCCACGCCACAAAACGTCATCGTTACCACACCATCTCAGCACTCTTTTGAGATACAAATGATATTTTGATATGACTCTAAACTGGAGTGTTAGAGAGATATTAATTCTATTCTACTCTACTTCTGTGTATCACAACGGAGTGTGCTGATGATGTCACCGCACAGTCTAATGGCATGTGGGGATGACGTCACTGTGAAGTCTGATGGCGTGTGCTAATGACGTCACTGTGCCTTCGCGGTGAATGACAAAGACTTACAATGGGGTGAAAATTCAGTGGAATGATTTAAATTGTTGTGGGACGATGGGGACATTTTAATATTTTATCAGAGAACTGTATGATACTCTGAAGAATCTATACAGCACTTTACTTTGCAAATTGCTATTCTACTTCTCACATGCTCAGATTTGTTTAACCAACATGTACAAAACAATCGTTTTCACAAAACTATAAGTAGTGCTGGCATTGTAGCTCTGCTGGTAGAATGCTCGCCTCTTACTCAGCAACCCCTGGGGTTTGTGCCAGCATCGCATGTGACTGACATGATTACACAATGTAACTCCTGCACACAGGAGCTGGAGGCAGAAGGATCAGATAGTGGGGCTATCATCAGCTACACATTCAGCTATAGGCTGGTCTGGGCTGCATGAAATCCTGGTTGAAAAATAACATAGTTATACTAACAAGGATATAAAACAATAGAAAATATCAGTAAAAGCTGAAGAAGATAATCAGAGGATCAGAAAAGACAAAGTAAAAGGGGTCACGTTTCATAATTTAAACCACAGAATGTTTTCAAACACGGAATACATCTTATTTATTTATCTAAAAATATTAAGACTATATAAACCACTATACTTCATGTTGGACAGCTATGAGAACTTAGTTTTGATCTGAAGACACCAGAAAATGATAGAATGATATCTTTGACATTCCAGAACTTACAGAAACATCTATGTGTTTGCATTCGTACTCTTAGAGTCTTTAGCAAGTTTGATCCTACCGTGGTGGACAGCAGTATGAAGAGACAAAGTCATATTCGCTGAGCCATGGAAAATCCCACTGCTTGGATTCTGTGAGGCTGCTGTTCAGCCTGGAGCTGCCGCCACAGTTAACATCTGTTTGTTTCTGTCCTGTGCCCAAGCGATAGATGCATCATGATTTAGGAGGAATGGCACACGCAGAGACTGGTATCTTGGTTTAGTTTCAAAATTTTAAAGAAACTCAGAGAAATTTCATCTTCACGGCTGATGTGGTAAAGTTCACAAGCCTTAGAAAGGCTGGGAGAACATTCATTTGTAACCATACACATTAGTAAGGGAAGACGCCTGAGGGTATGTATCATGAACAAAATAATGACTGTTCAGGTAGGACAGAGAGCTTTGTGCAGTTATCAGTCTTGGTTTGACAGAAACATTGATAGAGGAAGATCTATAAGACCCAATTAGAGAAAATCCTCACGGTGCAGAGATTAACAAGAGTTATGGGAACAATCTATGGAAAAGAAAGATTTTGACTTCTGAGAAACTCAGTAGAACAATGATTCTGAGGGATATCATTTTTAATTTTCTTGCTTTCAAGTATCATAATTGTAATGGTATAAAAATTTTATAATCCTTTAGAGATAGTTATGCATATTTAAACACTTGGTGTATGTAGAAAAACTCATGCAGCCACTTATATGGGTGGATATTTTTTTAAAAACTAATAATTATAAAATGATGGTCTTTAAATGCATATGACTATATCTTCTAAATAATATCATTAAGCATAAGATACCATAATCATATATATATTCTGCCTTTTACTACTCTGAACGTTAAGGCTGTGTCACACCCTCTTAGGTAAGGTTTGGCCTTCTTGGACAAACTTTACTGAGCCCAGGGAGCTGAGAGAATAATTAAAAACTGATTGGCTTTGCCAAATGCTTTCATATGTTTCTGGTCTCATGGAAAATGAGTTTTGATTTCATTTTAGCTCCATGCATGGCAAGGCAGGGAAAAAAAAAAAAAAAAAGCTAGCAACTTTCAACCAGCTCTCCTTAAATCTGTGGCTCTCACTACTTTGAGCTGCTCTACAGGGTTATGGTGGAGGGCTTTTTAGAGCAGGAAGCCCACTTTCTCCCCCAAGTGTTAAATAGTATGATCAAGAAAAAAGACCACGCTCAAATTTAGGTTATAATCTAAACTCATTTTGCTCCTAGTTTTGAAATAGTAAGTGAAGCAGTTTTATATACTTATCTTTCTTTCTTTCTTTCTTTCTTTCTTTCTTTCTTTCTTTCTTTCTCTTTTTGTTGTTCTTTTTTTCAGACAAAGATCTTACTATGTAGCTCTGGTTGTCCTGAGAATTACTATGTAGTCTATGCTGGCCTTGAATTCACAGAGATCTGCCTGCCTCTGCATTGCAGGAGCTGGTATTAGGTGTCACCACTATGCCTGGTTTATTCCACACTGTTTTCAATTTCTGAGGTAAAAATGTGTTCTTTATGATAGATCCAGCTTTCCCTCTGAGACAGTTCTCTTCAGCAGTACAATTCAGAATCACTAGGTCGCCTTACCCACAAGCAAGTCCCAGCATCTTTTCCACCCAAGCCCCTGTGCAGCCCCTTTTAGACTTAGTTTATTTATATTTAAGTTTGCTGCAGCAGGACAATGAAGAAGCCACTAGCTGGACTTAGTGGCTTATACCAATCACAATATTTTGCCACTATGACCATCTTCATATTTCTTCAAATCCATTAGCTTGTTACCTAAAACTGTTACTACTTAGACTTCTATTTTGACAAGTACTTGATGGCTTTCCTGTAAACAAAGATACAGCAATGGCAAATAGCTTTGAAAATTAACCTGATTTTGGTATCAGAAATACACGACCCTATTGAATAGAATAATCTCTAGTTTCTTGAGGTTGTTTAAATTGAAAACATGCGTTCCTACAGTTGGGAAAACATGTATGGTAAGACATTTGAAGCCCATCAATCTTTCCCACCACATGAACTAATGAGTTCCTTCTGTTTGCTTTGAATGAAATCACCATGAGTGGCTAGATGTTGATTTAACATAAAACAAATGGAAATGGGTGTTTCTTTGTCCTTTGTAGAATCTATTAAAAACAAAAACAATTAGTGAGTACGTTGGGGAAGTCAATGATTTTGCCATTACTTAAATAATAATATATACTGAGTAGCTGCATCCGTTGAATTTGAGGAAGGAGTAATACACTCCAGTTTTCCTGGCGCTGCTCACATCTGTAGACACTAACACCCCGCTCATGTTTTTCTAGGACCACAACACCTGTAATGCTATAGACTGTGTTTTGAATAGTCGTGAAGTATCAGGTATGTTATGTTTTCTGGATGCGAACAGGATCTGTGGAGTGTATCACATAATGGCTCCCTTTTAATGTCAGGGCTCTGGCTAACAGCTTCATCTTGAACATTTCAATTGAATTGATTCTTTCTTATGATATATAAAGAAGGAAGTAAGAATTTAAAATTCCTAAGTATTTAAGACATCTTGGAGAAGACACATTGCTAGGTGTGTGTGTGTGTGTGTGTGTGTGTGTGTGTGTGTGTGTGCTAGTATGGTGAAAACATTTTGAACCTTTGAGCTGTAGAAAATACACAGCCTATTGACTCAAGATTGAAAATGCTTATGGGCCATTTTATATTTCCTAGAGTGTTAACTCACTTTTGACAAGTTTTCCTGTGTGTGTGTGTGTGTGTGTGTGTGTGTGTGTGTGTGTGTGTGTAATGCTGTCTCCTTAGAAACATAGTGGAGAGTGACTCACTTTATGTCTTAGGCATCAAAGAATATCAGACCTATGAAATGTAGACAGTGGTTTCTTTGAGAGATTCTTTCTGAGAGAATTAAATAAACGAGCCAACATATGGCCAGCTTAATTCAGGCAAAAATGTCTATTGATTACTCACTAAGCTCACTAAATAAAAACTTCAGGCTAAGTTTTGCTTCCCCAAAGAAAATAGGATTAGACGGGTCTGTGCACTCACTGGGGCTTCCTGTGAATCAGGCCAGATGAATGAAAACCTTCAAAGCTGAACAAAAGAACGGCTAAATTTTTTTTTGGCAAATGCAAATTATTAGTAGTTTGACATACTGTGTTTTACACTCACAAATAAAACATTTTTTAAAAGAGGAGGATGTGATATTAACGATCTTTGATGTCTGAGAAGCATTTGTCTACCCTCTTTTCAGCTACTTTAAGTAGGCTGACTAAACTTTCCTAGGTGGACCAGCGCCTTGTACAGCTTTTGGCTAGTGGAAAACATAAGCACACTTGTAATGTTTTGCACGAGCTCTGCGAAGGTGTGTATTTTCTAGGCTATTTTAATCCTGCATGGATGGTATTTGAACTGATGTATCTAAGAAATTTCAAGTGTAGAGTGTCTGTCCTTTAATGTACTCTTGGCACCCCTCATTTATCAGCACCCTTCATCCAGTAGAAAATACGAGGTCACAGGAGACTCTCTAATCTGAGCATGGTAATGTGTCAGTGATTTGGGTATATATGAACATTTAGCTTCAGGTTTTCTCCAGTCAAAAACGCATTTGACCAGTATTTGAATGATTTTAGTGCTGCAAATATTTGGCTTTGTGACAAAATGCAAATGCTAATTGATATTCAGAATCTTCGAGTCTTCGGAGCAATCTCCTGTTGACATTTTAATAACATTGTTTGGAATGATTTCCGAAGTGTGGTGACTGCAGCTTACCCGCAGTAACAAAAAGTACATATTGCTTCTGAAAGCAAACAGGCTCAAGTTTCATCCACTTCTCTAGAGGTCTCCAACCTGGGGGAATTAGCCTCTCGAAGGCAAATGGCTGCATTCATTAGCTCACTCGGTAGTTTAGGAACTCACTGAGAAACTTGCTGCTTTCTGCTCAGAAACCTTATAACTAAAAAGAAAATCCAGATTTTATTTATTTATTTACCTCCGGGGCAGGAGACGTTTATCTAGTTTTAAACGTTTATTTATTTATTTTCTCCTAGCACGATGATACTGTTGTGGTTTGGTCCTTTCAGCTTGTTTCTGTCGTTTGCTGACACTGTCAGCAGAGAGGGGCAAGGAAATGTTTCGAGAGGACAAGAGAGGTTTCAATATAAGGAAACGAGGGAAACAGACCTAAGAGGACTGTGAATGTTCTAGCAAGCAAAGCCTTGCAGTCTCCTTTCCTTCCGTTGCATATCCTGGTGAGTTTAATCAAAAACAAACAGAACGCTCTTGTGAAATATAGTCAATAAAGTCAAAGTTTAGCTAGCTCTATGTAACTACAAAGAAAAAGTCATCGCAATTAAAAAAAAATGTAACTTTCGTTAACGAGCGCGCCGGAAATCTCAGGTATCAAAGACGCCTTAGCCCTGGAGCGTCCCCTGCGCGCCGCCGCCGGACGGAGGCAGCCGCGGCGAACAGACCTCCTTTCTCCTGCGAGCAGTCACACAAAAGGAGGGCTGCGGAAACTAAAAGTTTCGGGGCCTCCAGCTCGGGGCACGCGGAGCAGAGAAAACCTGGAGACGGGGTGGGTAAAGCACGCATCTAGAGTGCCCGGGAGCAGTCCTAGCTAGGAGGGAGCTCCTGGGCTGGAGGGGAAGGACATAGGGAGCGGGGTCTCAAGCTGCAGGCCCCAAGCCCGGCCCCGGTGGCCCGAAAGCGAGCTCTCTCGGATCCCCTGCATCGGGATCCCGAAATAAAAGCGATGTTTGGAAAGTGCGTGTGTGCGCCCGGGCTGCAGAGCGTGCAGCAGCGGGCGCGCAGTGAGTGGAGTTCGGGGGAGGAGAGGGAGGCGGGGTGCAGAGGGGGAGAATGCTGGATACTGAACCCCGGGACCTGGCTAGGGGTGTTTGGGGAAGGTACGCCAGCCGATTGCTAGGGGGAGGAGAGGGGAGGGGCGCGAGCCTGCGCGGGCGCCTCTGGGGCGCGTTCCGCGGCCGTGCGCGCGTCCCCCGCCGCCACCGCCACCAGCGCCTCCCGGAAAGCCCTGCGGCCGCCCCACCGGGCCGAGCCCGGGCCGGCCAGTCTTGGGGCGGCTGCTCGGCCGTCGCCACTGCCACCCGAAAGGCTAGATCGCTTGTAAGTGTTCCCCTTTGCTCCTCCTCCTCTTGCTCCTTCCCCGCGCTCGGGCGCCCCGCTGCCGCAGCTGCTCCAATGGAGTGGAAAATGGCCATTGGGCGCAATGAGTTCTAGATTATCTGCTCCGCGTTTTGTACTCAGCTGCCTGTCTTCTTTAGAGTTTGCACAAGCCCCTTGGCTGGCAAACCAGGGAGGGAGAGACGGATGCTGCGCTGCGGTCCGCGCTCATATGTTTATATGATTAGCAGTCCTGGGCTGAGGGGGCTGGGGGTGGGGACTGACGAGGAGGAGGAGGACGAGGAGGAGGAGGAGGCAGGAGGTGACTCCAGTTCAGCCCTAGCTGAGTCCGTGTCAGGACTTCGGGCTCCCCGCCTCTTGCTCCCTGCTCTCCTTGCTCTCCTCTAGCTCTCACTCTCTCCCGGCTCACACACACTCAGCACACACACACTCGCACACACACTCGCACACACACACACACACACACACACACACACACGCGCGCGCGCGCACCCGCACGCAGAGGTGCCCGAGCGCCATCGGGAGCTTACCGGAGGATTCTTGGCGATTGTTGAGGGGACCAGCCTCCCTCCGCGGCTGTGCAGCGGCGCCGCTCTTCCCTGCTCCATCCGTCGCTTTCCTCGAACCCGAGTTTCTCACCTCCTGCATCCGCGGATCCACCCCCCCCCCGCGCCCCCCGTGCCGGGAGACTCGACGTGTGAAGAAGGGCCGGCGGCAGAGTCGTGCCCCAGGCCGCAGGGGCGGCGCGTGCGCCGGATGCAGGTCCTGCCGGCGCTGCCCGCGCGCTCCGGGCTCCTCCGGACTGATTGACGGACTTGGCCTCGCTCCTTGGCGACCGTACTCCCGCGGCGGCTAGGGGACTCCCGCGTCGGCGCACCTCCGCCAGCCTTGCTCTCTCATCCCTGCATCTTTTGGTTTTGAATTTTGATTTTTTTTTTCGGCTCGGGAGGGGAGCTTGCAGCGGTAGGCGCGCGCGTGTGTGGGCAGAGCCCCCTGTGTCGCGGAGCGGCTTGTGGGAAACTGCGGGAAGATGTTGACTTAGCCCCCGGCAGCCGCCCGGGCCGCTGGGCTGCTTGGCTGGACTCGGCGGCTGACGGCGGTGGAGTCTCGAGCCGGAGGACAAGCCGAAGAGCCGCGCGGCGCCGCGTCCGGCCCGCCAGCCGCCGCCTCCCCGCGCGCGCTCAGCCAGCAGGAGCACCCCGCGCCGGTCGCCTCGGCCCTGCTCTCGCGCCGGTGTCCCCGCGCGGCTCCCCGCGCCAGATTGGCCCTCCCCCGGGGCGCGCTCGCACACCGAGGTAAGCGCCAACAATGTGCCTCTGTGCTGGCTTCGGAGACCTGTTTGCTGGGCGCCTCCCGATGGGGCTGACGGCTCTGGAGGTTGGCCGTGTCGCGGGGACAGACCCGCTCTGGCCACTCGTGCGCAGCCCTTCCCGCCGACATCGATCCGCAGAACTCTGTTCGGTGCAGCCCGCTCGCCGGGCCGCGTGCGGCTATTGTCACGCTCTGGGGAATCAGGCTGGCTGCTAGGGACCGAGAAGGTGTGTGTGTGTGTGGGGTGTTCAGGTTTGGGAGCCAGCTCCAGCCTAACCTTGCTTTTTTGGGGGGGGGGGGGCAGATTTCTTAAAAATCTTAACAGGGACCGGAAGGTGCCCTTGGTTCTTCACGCAGCGGGGCTGGGGAGGGGACTGTCCAGTGCGCACTCGGGGTTGTCCCACTCTAGGTGTTGGGACCCTGACTCGGCGGAGACTAGTCCTTGGGTTGTCGCTGGGAGCGAGTCCCTGGGAAGGGGGCAGTGGGGGAGGGCTTGGATGAGTTGTTGCGGACCGTCGTTTCTTGTTGGTCAGGTGGTGCCGAGAGGCGAGGATGAGAGCAAAGCACAGCCAGATGTGGCGGCGCCGGTTCAGAGGCTGGCAGCGATTAGGGGTGGTGGGCTGCCGGGGCCAGGGGATCCCGGCAGTGGAGCCCGAGGGTGGCGGGGCCCTGAGACTCGGCGGGCTAGAGCCTGGGCAGAGAAGCTCCCGGACCCGCAGTGAGAGGGCAGCAGCGGGCCGCGCTGGGCCTGCAGCAGAAGTTAAGGGGCGTGGGCTCCTGGGCTGCCTTTGGGGTGGGGAGCCTGGTGCGAGCTTCAGGTTGAAAGCAGCGGGGAGAAGGAGTCGTGGGAGGAGCACGAGGCCAGGGAGACCCTTGGGGTCGCGGGCGTGGGCTCCTGAATTCGAGACTGTCTGCCACACGGACCGGGGAGATCCACAACGAGGAGTCCCTAGTATGCAGGACTCCTGCACTTGGGACCAGCAAAGTTTTTTTTCTCTTCGTTGAACTGCAGGGTTTCGGTTAGAAGAAAGCGCTGGAGGCCTTAGCGAGTGCGGGACTGGCTCCGAGCAGAGGCCGAGGCTCGTGTGTCTTCCTGGGTGTTTTGGACCCCTCGGTCCAGCCTGTCCTCCCAGCCTGTCCTCCAAAAGCAGCGTCCTGAGCTGCCCATCATAGCCCTTCCCTGGCGTGTAGGGGACTCCTCTCCCCTCTCTCCTTTATTCTTTTCTCCTTCCCCTTTTCTGGCCCCGTCATTCCGTTCCTCCAGATACAAACCATGCTTTTTCAGATTCAGATGGAGGAAATGTTTTCCTCCTGCATCACGAAAGGTGTCAGGCTGCTTAGCAGCTTCTCCATGCAGCCTGGGCGCGCCTGAGCCTCAGCACCAACCAGATGGTTGCTGTTACAAAGACCAGGTTTCCAGGTTTCCAAGGAGCTCCCCCCGACACTCCCCCCCCACCCCCCGCGCCCCGCTGCTTTATCTTCTGCATTTTCCCGGTGCTAGATCCCTTTGCTTGCTCCCCATCTCCAGAGGCGTCGCGTTTCCTAGTAGTTGATTCATTCATTTCTCCCTCTGCAGTCTAATTCTTGAGCCTGCCCCTCCAAATTGACGCTGCATACCTCTAGCTCCAACCTTGAAGAAAGGCACGCCCGTTTGGTCAATGATTGCCTGCTGGGAGTTCTCTTGCTAAGTCAGGGTCCATGGCGGGTAACCTTAAGAAGCGGGCGCTAAAGAGGCACTAATTCGTCCACAGAAATACAGAACTTTTTGAGGGTGACCGTGACAGCATCAAGGTTGGATAGAACTGTCTCGAGCCTAGCCAAAGGTAACTCTAAATGTAGTGTCCTTTGATGCTTACTGAGTATCCTAGAGACTCTTTCTAAGAAAATCTGCTTAAGTTCAGGTGTGTTTTCGAACTTTGTCTCTCCTCCCTCCATCGTCCAGTAAACTGGTGCGTGATGGAATCCCCAGAAACGCATGCTCTGTTGTTGAGTTCCTTCAGACAGCTCGCATCTCCCCCTTTGTTGCTCCGCTCTAAAAGAGGTGCCATTTCACATGCTGCACAAATTGTTTGAATTAATGCAAGTGTGAATTCTTACCGTTTGAAGGGGGCGATTAGCATATCAAAGGTTTCTTAGCTTCAGCTCAATTGAGAAAACTGCAGCCTGTCTTCCTTTTGCTTCCAAGCCGAGGCCCAAAGGGCAATGGGAATTGTAAAGGGTGCAAGCTGGAAGAAGGAATCAGGCTGTGCTGCCGAACTTTGACTGTTCTGTAATTATGTGAACCAAAAAACATTGTCTGTTGCTCTGGAGCCCTTGCAGATGGCAAGACAATTATTTTCTATTGATAAATGGTTTGTTCCTAGGAAAACGGTGACCTTTTGTTTTAGGAGAGTCTCTGTTGCCTGTCTTTTGGGATTCTCTTCGTGGAACACTGAGAAAGCCTGACTGTGTAACCTAACGTTTTTCTCTAAAACCTAACGCACTTTGCTCTATTACTATAATTAGAAGGGCGTCCAATTAGCCTACACAACAGTAGCTATTCTGTGATAAGACACTCATTGCTACACATCGGAAACTTTTTTTATATATACTTGCTAAATTAATAGGGAAGAAAAAGGAAGTAGATCTTGTTGAAAATGAAAAGCCCACGTGAGCTTTATTAACAGAACTTCTGGAACGAGTATCAGCTTGGAAAACATTTCTAAGTGACAGACTCAAATTTTATGACTTGTATATAAATAGGGGTAATTCTATTTAGATAGAGTTTTGTTTTAATTTTTAAAAGTTGGTCAAACATTAGACACCTTTTTGTTTTGTTTACCTAGTTTATTTGATTTGTTTATTTTCTCCCATCTGTATAGCTCTATGATATCTGAATTTCTTTTAGCAGCTCACAACTTGAATGAAGAAGGAAATAAGAAACTAGACTGTGGGGCATTTGTGGAGGGCAGAGAGGTCAAGAGAGAACTCTTTTCTTCTGGGGAAAACTGCTTGTATTTATTTCATGTTAGTTTTTCAAACTGACTTTTAAAGACAAACAGAATGGTTGAAAATTGTAAGCTTCCCCACCCCCAATCTCTGGTTTACCAGTGATGTTTGGTTTTGACCAGGAATTGCCATTCTTATCTTGGAGGAAGGATTATTTACTAATGGTTAGGAATCCTAACTTCTAATAGTGGAAATAAATTCTCATGTACCAGTTTAAGAGGGGAAAACCTACCACCATTAATTGCCTAAATATTTTAGTCTTTTGTTTAATGGGGTGGTAATTGTTTTCAGATCAAGATGAGTTTTTTAGTGCCTTTCCAATGGACAGCTTCACCCAGTGATCATTTTATGATAGCCTTTTTTTTTTTTTTTTTTTTTTTTAAATCTGCTTTGTTCACTAGCCAAAGAAGTACTGAAGTATTGGGGTGGGGGGCTGTCACTGGTTGTAATTGTGACTCCTGTACCCGAATTGCATCTAACTCCTCTGCTTTGAGTGCAAAGTATTATGGAGAAAAAAACACGCTATCCTTGAGAGCTATTAGTGATCATTCAAAACTTGCCTTGAAAGCATTGTTCTTCGTTTTCTATGATCTTGCATTTGACAAATCTCTAAAGGTGTAAAACACAGTGAAAATAGGATTTCTCCGCATTTCAATGACAAAATTGGGCTACTTAGAGAAAAATTAATGTGCCCGTCGAAGCACTTCAGCTGCCATTTTCAATCACTAGGTTAGTATGTGTTGGCAACAGAAAACGGATTTAGAAATGCAGATAGCCCTGGAGCAGGTCGTTTGGGAATTCAGAATATTGAATCTGTGGGCTAGACCAAACCAATTCCTTCAAGTTTTGACATGAGAATCTTCAATAAATAACTTTTGTTTTCTAGGCTTTTTTGCTCTGCTTTATTAGTGGAGTGACATCAAAGCACCCAGCAGAACTTCCGAATGCCATAAAAAACGGATATAAATACATAGATCTCACATGCAGAGAGTCCTAATTTAAGATGAGCACATGGAGTTTTTACTGCTGCAATTTCCACCATCAGCAGAAGCAGCAGGCTGCTGGGTGTTTCTCAAAACCCTCAGGGGGATGGAGACCTTCAGAACCAAGACTTACTTAGGGTTAGGACTTTGATCAGTCCTGGCGCTCTGTGTGCTTTCTTAACCAATTTAAGGTTGTAATTTATTGTCCTTAAGGAACATGGGGTCTGAGAAAACTGACAGAGATGTGGTGAAGGTCAGAGGAACCATCGACCTGCAAACCCCAGGAATAAAATGTTACTGCTCTGCTTTCTGTAAAAATATTTATCTGACCTAACTTTTGTGAGGAATTATTTGAACAATGGTTTATTAACAGACGTAGTATGGACTAGAGGTGGCATTGCAGATTTATATAGTACGTGATCTTTGCTCACCTGCGCCCACCTATGAAGACTGGTTTGATTTTAACAAACCCTTTATCACTTACCTAAGTGTTGATAATTAGAACCCAGGTTAGGGGGATTTGGGTTAAGAATCCAATCATTTGGAGCATAGAAGGGCTGGCTGAGCAGCCTGCAGAATGCTACTTTTAGAAATTTCCCTGCCAGAAGCTTACACTTCTGTGATCTTGATTCTTTCTGCTTCGGAGTCTTGAAGGGTCATTTGACACCTGCCTGCTTTTTAGCCAGGTAGATTCTTGTAAAACAAAAACCACAATTTTCTAGGTAATATGTGTTAGAAATAAGGTGTGTTTTTATGGAGGAAGGCTATTTACAAGCATGCTGATCTAAATTGAAGGTTTTGAGAAAGTACTACAAATAGCAATGTTTGTAGCTGAGCCTCAAATGGACTTGTATTCTTGTAGATTCTTGGCCAGTTCAGGTTTTTGTATTTATTAGCTCACATTGCCTCAACTGCTTTGGAACTATTTTGAGCAAAGATTAAAACATTTCTACTTGAAAGCTAGATAAAAATCATAGGTTGGTTAGGCTTTCTGTTACATAACACTAGTTCTTCAGGCCTACTCAAATACTCATCTCTGCAAATAATTCTTGATTAAAGGTTGAAAAAGCACTTAATCATCAGATTGCCGTAATTAGAGTGATCTTATCAGAAAAATAGACTGAGATGTTCTGTAAAATCTTTGGTTGCCTCAGATGCTCCTCAAACATTGAAGAAGTGACTTTAAAAAAAAATGCTTTAAGAACAGCTTAAAGAAGTGGTTTGTTTAATATAAACATAGATGGTAACTACTGGAATTAGGTACCATGAATCATAACACGTTGTATACGGACCTGAGTGGGCACTAACAAGGAGTAACTAGGCCCTATTAGACTTCAATTAGGCATCTGAGTCTGACGTATAGGTTTCCTAAAGCAGGTGTTACATACTAGAGAAATTCCTCAATATAATTTTGATATAAGTAGTTATTTTTAGGCAAGTCATAGGCCATAAGAATAGGAAGTTCCAATCAGCTAAAACTACTTTTTAAAAATATCAATGATTTTAGGTCATTGGTCTGATAGATTAAATGCAATAATCTGGATATTCCTAAAACGAATTTTAGCTCAGTAAGTTTTGAAAGCTTATTATTTCTCCCCTTCCCTTCCCTCCATATAGTAAACTTTTTATAATTTTAATTCGACAAGTAAATACTCCCTGGAAAAAATCAGTTTAAGGAACTGAACTCATAATACCTTCAGATAGAGTGCAGTTATGGGAGAAGCTTTGGAAATGTCTGGAAAGCACAAAGCAAATTCAGATACAATTTGTTTAATTAAAACAAAACTACAACCCTATGAAGAAGCCATACTGTTCATCTTCATAGGGGATTTTTATGCATTGTTGTGGGAAGGAAAACCCCATCACACTTGTATAAATTTGTTCAATTACCAGAACAGCTAAAAGAAAAAAAAAATCAATTTAGGTTGAAAAGCATCAGAAATTAGATTACCTTGGTTAGTAGAAACTTGTCAGCAGTGTTGAGATTACTTAATAGTATCAAAAGTCACACCAGCAGTAGGAGGGAGGGCGTTGGCTCTGCTGTGATAGGCATGTGTTTGCTTACTGGGTTAATATTTTTTTTAAATGTATCTCTTTTCTTTTTTTCTCCTCCTGTTTTTATTTCCACGGAAGTTGTTGCAGAGCATGCAAGAAGCCGTACATTTGGGTGTTATCATTTCTTGTAGAGGTTGCTTTCTTAGAATCTTTGATCAGTTAATTTGTTGGATCAGTGGAATGCTATGCATGATTTTAGGAATCTGAAGAAACTTCCTCTCTCAGGAAGGGCGGCCAGTTAGCAGCCTCGGGAAACATTTTAGGATTTCTTTTTTATCACCAGCACTAGAGTTATATGGAATCCTCTATCTTAAATTCTTAGCACAATAAAGTGGTGCAGATAGCTGGCCACTGTTTTATGGTCACCTTGATTCATTCTGCTATGAAGCTTCACCAAGTTGCAGGAATAGTCACAAGTGCTGCTCCAAAGCCACCGGGCTGTTTTTAGGTCATGAAGTCAACTTCCTGGAATTTCTAGGGAAACCAGTTGAAAGGAGGAGGACAAATGTCACTTTAAATAGAGATGTTTAAATCAGATTTCTGCCTGAGGGTAAAATTTAGGTCTGTCTTAGCCCGGATGTAATGTCTCCCTCTGCAGAGCAAGGCATTAATCAGGGCAGGACATGAAAAACGAGGGACAAAAACGGGTCCCAGTTGGTTCTGCCATTGATGTTTTTCTCGCCCCAACCTGTGAGGAGCATCTTAGAAACATTAAAAGGCAGATGCCGTACCGCACATCAGTTTCTGAATTTCGGCACTGCAATTAGTTTCTTTAAAGGAAACCCACGTAAGGCTGGGGCTGGGGTATGACAAAACATGGACCCCTCGAAGCCTTTTTAAGTGAGTGGATCTAGTACTTTATAAAATTAGAAATGCAGGCTGGAGAAGCAGGCTGGAGAAGCACCCTGAAGTCAATGACCAAGTCTTAATTCTGTTCTAGAATATATTAAATTACCTTGATTTTTTAAAAAATTATCCAATGGTAGAAAAAAAGAAATAGAGATAAAAGAGAACGTTAATCCTTGGCTGTGAAGGGTGGCAGAAGCTGGTAAGATAGTTGCTTAACCTTAGACAAACCATCAAATCAAACCAATATTATTTTGTCAGAACAAAGGCGTATAGAGCCCGTGTCTTTTTCTGATATGCACAAGGAAATTTTTAGCACAGTAGTGACAAAAAAGATGGGCCAGGACAGTCTAATAAATAATTAAAAAGGCATGGTTTAGCCATCAAAGCCTTACCGTTTAACCCCATTCTCTGCCAGACATATACACAGAGCAAACAATTTATATTCCGATCCTCTTGATACAATGGTATCTCTAGATCGTTTTTTTTAGGTTAAGAATTAATGCAAGTTTAAAATCCAAACCGTGTTTGATTGCTTGATGCATCCAAAATGCATCAATGATTTTTGAAATGATTTGGCGAGTTAAGCTCTGTTCTGCTCTCAAAGGTGTTCTCAGCCTTTGGACCATAAAGCGTCTACACTGCCCACTGTTAACACTGTCCCTAGTACTGCTATGCGGGTCTACACCTCTGACTCCACTCAGGCATGAGATGGCAGAATAATCTAACCCCAATTACTGTCAAAATGGCAGTTGGCTCGTGGGGGGGGGGGACCACTAGGCGACCTTGGTCTTGACTAATGCTTTTTCCCCTTAGAGGAGAGTAACATAGCTTATTTATAGAGAATGCAAAGATTTTTTTGTTGTTATTGATTTAAAAATAAGCTTCAATTTTAATTATTCTCCCAAACTGAAAAACTGTGATCCTAGTCTCCCATAAGATGGCTGAACCATGACACAGTGTTGATAAACTCAATACTTAGTGTTTATTTTCTGTAGAATACCATGACGTAATCAGTTCTCAGCTTCCACTTACGTAGAGAGAAGAGCTGTTAAAAATGATTTTTCTGTCTTCGCTTAAAAGCAACATTTATTTTCTTTTTCTTTTTTTTTTTTTTCTTTTTTCATTCCACACATACCTTCCACAGGGAAATTTTAGTCTTCTGCATTAAAAGCATCTGTCTTTTAGTGCTCAGTGCTGTGGTTATTGATTTGAAATTACTTTTCTTACACATCCTTTTCTCCACTAATTTCCGCCCCCTTCCCTCAGTGCTAGGAATTGAGCCTAGGCTACTAAACAAGGCTCTCCCTCTTGTCACGTCCCCAGCTCCTTTCTTGTCCTCCTCAGTTTTAGTTCCTAAGGTCCTCAGTTTTCTTGTGGCCGTTGGAAGCATCCTTTAGTGGTGCTGTGTTCTGGTCCTGTGTTCCAGCCGTTGCCAAGCTCTTGCTGAAGACTTCCTGTGAATTGACACAAGACACACAGGAGACTGATAGGCTGTGTTTGTTTACAAAGATGGATAAGATACAAAACTACTTACTTCATTGTATCAATAAATAGAAATGATCTAGAGTTAAGATACCCTAGGCTTCGCGTTGTAGGGAAGGAAATGCCTGGCTAATTGTGCTTTCTCTGGTTGCTTTAATGGGTGAACAAAGACGAACATTAACACCTTTTGCCTTTTCTGTTGTGACTGCTGTGGTGCCCTCAGTGTACACAAAAGGCAGTTTACATATTGTTACATCCTACATTTTAAACTGCCTTCGCCTTATTTTCTTGTTTCCTGGGGGCTAGGGAGGAATCTAATGAAATAGAACTTTTGTCTCTGTGATGTTTCTGTAATTAGCATGAGAATTAATCCCTGTTAACATTCTTGTTAGTCTGGCAGTCTGAGGTTAAAAACTGGAGCCCTGCACAGGCAAGTGTCAGAAGCATACCCACATCCTATAAATTTTTATTTGCTCATTATGGGTTTTTTTTTGTTTTTGTTTTTGTTTATTTACTTTTGAAAGCATCACCTTGGTGGACAGGGTGATACAAGAATGTAATCCCAGGACATAGGAGGCTGAGGCAGGAGAATTGCCATGAGCTGGAGATAAGTCTGGGTTCTATAGGGAGTCCTTGAATCAGAAAACTAAACCAAGCCAAACAAAACAAGAGTTCAAAAGAAAATAGTGTTTGTAAGCCTTCCAGTTAATGTAAGGCAAAGTGTCTTAGACTTGGCTTCAGTTTCTGGTCATTATTTGCATATTGGGAAGTGGTGGTGTGGGTGATGGAGAGGAGAAATCTGAAGTGAGGGCATCAAACATTGTCTTTTTTTTTTTTTTTTTTGGGTTAATGCGTTGTTCCCAAGACTTTGAAACTTTTCTCCACCCTTTCCTGTTGTGTGCTGTTGGCAGAAGCACATCCTCATTTCTATGAACCAGGGGAAGGACATTTAGCAATAGAAGATTTGGGGTACAGGTAGACTAAAAGGAACTCTAAAACAAATCTTACAGAAGAGGAAATGGCGTTGACGATGTCGAGACTGCTTTTCTTTTTTCAATTTTCATTTTTTTTTTTTTTTTTTTTTGTTGAAGTAGTAAAATTTTGTTTTGAAAGATAAATGTTCTCTTCAGTTTTGGAACTCCAGGGAGAAAGATTAAGATAAAGTGTGAGGTGTATTTCATTTTCACACATTTTTTTTTGTTTTTGTCTTTCTCCTGTCAGTTGATCTCAGGTGCTTTCCCCACCCCAACCCCCACTCCCACCCACCCCCACACCCCCATTGCCTGCTTTGTGTTCACATGAGGAATGGGTTGGGCATTTTGTTTTTTGGGGCATCTGTCATTTCAGGATTGTTCAGTATAAACAAGGTTTTCTGGTTTTGTTCCCCCCATAATATGAATAGCCCATGGGTGACTCTGATAAGTTTAGGCCTGCTGCCAAGCCAGGATACCTTCTTAACCAGGGCAGGGAATAAGATGACTGTCAATTACAAATTTTCAGGAAGCATCCTCTTACTCAAATGAGAGAATAGGGTAGTTAGTAGTATTTAGCTATTGCAAATATTTTTGCTAACCCTTGTTATTACCTGCAGAGGGAGCTTGTATACGACATAAGCAAGTCAGGGCCCATCGCCTTGATAATTTACCCTTTGAAAATTATGTTAACGACATAATTTCTTTTTGTGTGTGAGTAAATGGTGGTTAGAAAGCCAGGTATTTTTAGGTTAGTCAAATTCCAGTGAAATTTAGTAGTTCGATACTTATCATTTTCTGTATTTATAAAACACAAGTGTGCCCTGAACTATTGCAAATAATCATAAGGTTAAACACACCAGATTCATATAGAGGTTTTATTTTATTTTGATTTGTGGGCGAGAACACATCTGAAGGGTGTCTAGTACCTATGACCATTAAGAGATGGCAACATTTTAGGGACTTACCCAGGTTATGTAAAATATTATTAAACAATCAGTAAACACAAAGTAGCAAATTGTATCTCTTTCCCTGTGCCCTTCTTCAATAGATTAAATGAGATGACTGTGTTCTTGTTTCAAAAACAAAGACTTGATGGCTTCAGGTTAAAGACTTGTGCTTATCAGAGGGAGCAGCTAAGTTGCCTGATACTTAGACAAGGCGCCCATCAGTGAGGACCTTACGGGAAGGGATGAGGAGGCTGTTGATAACTGGGAGGACCATGAATGCAGGCCGGACAGGTAGGGCGTGGTTGAAGGCTGCTCTTTTCATTAACTGTGCCCATGGAATTCCTCAGATCTTCTCAGCTTCATCTGCCGAACCATTTTAACTCTGGACATGGGCATTTTGACAATCAGGACAGGAAGCATGCTGGTCATTTTTTGTCATTTTACTTTGCCTGCGTACATTTGCTTAACAGTATCCCATTCTATTGAAAATGCCACTGTCTGTTTTTACATTTCGGTGAAGTAATATTTGAGAAATTGCTTGTTAGGGTTATGCAAAAGGGTTACCCACTTAGGTATTCTTGAAGAGAGATGTAATAGTCTCTTTCCCTTGCCAAATTGGTGTGACAAACATACTTAGTTTGTATTTTAAAGGGCTTTGATTCTTAATGAAACACTGTATTGAATATATTATTTCATTAGCTAATCTTTACCTAATGCGAGGTGTCAGATTGTTGCTGGTCTACAGAACATCCCCCTGCAGGTGAGAAAAATGGTGTAATAGAGAGATTCTTGGCACCGACGTGGGCTTTTGTGTCAGCATTACACTCGGCGTTATCTCAACAAGTCTGTGGCACAGCTCCGCGGAGCATTTTCCCAACAGGGTAAGACTGTTAGCAACAGCAATTATTCTTCAACAGGATTACGGTGCTGCGCTTCACACAAGCACCACGTCCTCCTTCTCAATAGCATTCTTGATAGGCATTCCTTACTGCCAAGTTTGTGTCATTGTCTTAAATAATGCTACGCAGGGGCATTTCTCATCCTGGTGGGTAGGCACTGAAGTGGAGCCCGCAGTACAGTTCATTACCCTCTCCCAGTTAATGCCTCAGCTTCCCTCTCAGCAAGGTAAGGGTTACTGCAGAATTCATTCCAGAAAAACTGTGAGGCGAGGCGCAGGGGCTGTCACAGAGTGCATAACTTCTGTGATGTTATTGGAAAGGCACAGCTAGGGTAAGTGCTACTTGTATTGTCTTAAATTTAAACATAGGACATTTATTTCAGTGATGCTTTTCCCCCCTCAGCTTAATGAAATCTGAGTCTATTGCAGAATGTTTTCAAAAATGTTCTTGTAGAAATACTGCTGGTTGCTAACTATATTGGGCATGATTATGGAACGAGTAGATGGCTGCCTTTTTAGTTTGAAGCAGCCCTGGAAGTCTTTGTAAATGCTCAGATAATCTTATCATCTATTCTTGAAGAATATCAATTCATGATGTAATATCTCATGCTCATTTGCAAATTTATGATTTAAGAGTAAATATGTATGTATTGGTCCCACGTTTATTTGAGCAGACTATTATTTTAAGCAAGATATATTATGAATAGACTGTGTACTTAAGAATAATACTCACAAATATGCAATGAATGAGCATACTATCGAAGTAACTTAATAAAAGGGTTATAAAATTTGGAAAATAATTATTTTAAAAAAACCGTGGTTTTGTTCATCATTAAATCATGAGTCAAATATTATGGCAAGTACTTTGCATAGGGGCAGAAACCAAACTCTAAATAGTAATCACAGCTGGTGCTTGCTGGTGGGTATAGAGAACCAGGAATGAGAAGCTATGAATCTGGCTGTTTTCATAACTACATGAGAAAAAAGAAAAAATATTTAAAATTCTCTCATGTCTCTAAACATTAAAAATTAACAATTTTTAACAATAAAACAGCAAAACTGTTACTTACTTTCTTCTAATTGTTTGTTTCAAAAGAATTCCTTTTGTCTCATGAATTTTTTTCAAATTTAAGTCTAACAAAGGTGTAAAGAGTACTTTTTCTTTATGTGCACCTTGTTAGAGTTTACCGAACTCACATAATACTTCCAATTCAAGCCTGAACAGAAGAGTGAACAGGTTACGGTCACAGAGTATCAGATTTCTACTTTTTAAAACAAAGAATTAAATTGAAAATTTCACGTTTTTCCTTTCATTCATTGAAGCATTTTAGTTTTGTCTTTATATAAAATCGAAGGAAATATCAAAAATTCAAAATATGAGCACTGATACTTTATGTCTAACTCTCTCATGTCTGTGGCTTAAGTGTCTTAATGTAAATGTGATTGGTGAGACTGCTCTTTCTGATTAAGAAAGAATACAACTCAATAAGATTTTTTAATAATAGGATTTTATGTTACAGTTTCAAAGAATTAATTTGTATTTATGGCTCTTTAAGTCATGCTTGATGTTAAGACATCTTTATTTGGACAAAAATATAAATCCAAGCAGAGGGTCCTCTTGCTTATGGCAGGTCCCTCATGAAGTCATTTTAGGACCTCTGTGGACGTTATGACAAAGCTGTTACAATCTCTTAGTTGTAACAAACCGGTGTGAAGCATCAATACCTGGCCCACTGAAATTATTTGAATTATTTGAAGACAATCTTTGCTTTACCTTTGGGGTTTAGGATAACAGCTGCAACGCATTAAGATATGAGCAATACATTCTAAAACCACTTTCCTCTGATTATAACCTCCATAAAAATTTAGCCTTGATTATTGCTTATAAAATATTTTATGGAATTATGATGACATAGAATTTATATAAAATGGGGTGACACAATTATTAATGAGCATGGTGACTGAGTATAATGTTTATGCTTTGTGTTTTAAGTGTGTAGTCGTCCTATGTACCCATTTGATGACTTAGAAACTCACGGATGCTGGGTCCACTGCAAAGAAATCGCTCATTATTAGTCTTGTAAAAGCACCTTTTATATTTTACTATATTGCAGGTGTTTATGGCAAAATAGTTGGATGTAGTTTATTTAAAATTTTATTCTAGGAACCTGCAAATGGAACCATTAAATGAGAATAGATTTAATTTGTTTCAGTTACTATTGCATTAAAAAAAAAAACTCTCAAGAACAAAACTTAAGTATCCCATTACATCAACAATTTCTTAAAACATATTTAGTGTGTGTGTGTGTGTGTGTGTGTGTGTGTTTTCGTGCGTGCGTGTGTGTGCATGCACCTTGGCACACATGTAGAGGGGTACAAGGATAGCCTTCAAGATGGGATCCTTTTCTTATACACTGGGGGTTCTGGAAATCTAACTCATGTCATCAGGGATGGCAGTGCCGTGGCCTTCATATTCTTCTCAGTGGCCCAGAACTCACTTTTAAATACTGCACATTTAAAAATACTTGGGACTGATTTTTAATACTTTGCATAGTCTTAAAATCCCAGAGAATTAGGAATTTGAGCTGTTTAAAACAGTAGTTAACTAAATAATTTATAAAACATCTATTGCTTAAATAGTTGAAGAATTTTAAGAATGGCAAGGCTGAGGCTGGAGAATTGCCATGACTTTGAGACCAGCCTGGGCTACAGAGTGAGAAGAATAAAACCTGTTGTTTAAAAAAAAAAAAAAAAAAAAAGCCACAGCAAGCAAACAAAAAAGAATACTCGAAATATTATAGGGTCCATGCACTGTGGTTTCTTCATCCTATGACAATCAGAGGGGCAGTTTTGGGTATACTGTATACTGTAGTCATGTCACCGTGACGTTAGTGTTGAATTAAAAATAAACCAGAAGCACAGTATTAGTGTGTTTTATTAAGCAATATTGTCTCTTTGTAAAGAATAACTTAGACTAAGTCCTGAATACGTAGGCACTTAAAACTGGTCCATAAGCGTCAGAACACTTCGCCCTTCACTGTTCTGAACGTTTTTAAAGCATTTATATATTGCTTTAACACTTTGCTTATGTCCTCATACAGAATAGGTTTTTTTTTTAAAAAAAAAAAATTTAGTTAAGATGGCTTTCTGATAAATTGATATTCTTTACTTCCTGCTGAATTGCTGATGGTTTTATTCTTTCTCAATTTTTTTTTTCCTGGGGATTGGAGAAATGCCTTGGAGGTTAAAAGTGTTTAGTGCTCTTTGCAGAGGACTTGGGTTTGGCTCGCATCTGTTCTCAGCACCCACGTCAGGAGACCATGGCTGCTGTAGCACCAGGTGCAGGGACCTCATGCCTCTGGGCTTCCAGGGCACCTGCACGCATACAGTGCACACAAACCAATTAGCTTCGCACACATACAAAAGTAAAAATCATAAATCTAAAAAATAGTTTTCTTCCCATTCCAAAGCAATTTTTGCTATTTGACACCACCCCAAAAGATTAAAATGTGCTTTGACTGACTTCTCGCAGGGCATAACTTATTACAGTTTTATGTAGGTGACACATACATTATTCTCATGTGACTTTGGATGTTCTTATATCCTCCCCGGTTACTACAGAACTTGTCCCCCACCCCACCCCTGATGTTTGGCATTATTAAACTTGTGAAAGTTTTCCCTTAGTGCTAAGTATACTTATTCATTGTAAACTGTGAATGGCCTTTGCCAGCCTGCAAAAATAAAACTTTTTACATCTTTTTTTTTTTCTTTGCTTTTGCTTTTGTTTTCTGAAATAGAAGTTTCCATTGAAGCTCTTTAAAGGACGTTTGAGTGCTGTGTGTGTGCTGTGGCCTTCAATTTCTATGTGTGGTGGAGTGGTTTTAAAAGGACAGAGAAGCTAGTTTACAGGAGAAGGTTGGTTGGGGAGTGTACACCACACGGTTGATGCCTTTGATTTATTTTGGTTATTTCCATTCCAATTTATGATTCATCAAACGTTTCAGTGAGTCTGGCTGGGAATTAGCAGGGTTGATCGTCTCAGTCCTTGGTTGCAAACAGGACCCACTGTCCCTTACTTCTGATCTGTAAATTAGCACATTTGTGAGATCCTAGTCTCGGGTTTTCCCCTCAGGTCTCATTTTCTATCAGACTCTGATAAAATTTTGTGGCAACTGCGTCTTGTTGTCGTTAGTTTGTATTTATTTCCTAAGAAGAAAATTGTGAAGATTTTAAAAAGCATATGGAATTTGTAGCACAGGCCTTTGGGTAGGGAACTGTAATGGATCAGTCATTAATAATGCAGAGAGTCCAACTGAAAATACTAGGAAAAGTCCCACAAAGGGATATATAGTTCGAGCTATTAACTATCAGTTCATTAGTACTCTTTAGTAAGGGTAACTTTGTAGAGCACCCAGGCCTCTCCTCGTCTTTAGGTCCATTAGTCTCTGAACGTTGACTCTTTGTTTGTGGAAATTGGCTCTTTTAAAATCAAGCACTTATGAAAGCTTTAATTTTTTCACCACATATAGTTTTTTTTTTTTTTTTTTTTTTTTTTTTTTTTTTTTTTTTTAAAGGAGAGGTAGGAGTGTAGATCAGGTGTGCTTAGCATGATGGAGGCCCCGGGTTCAATCCCTAGCACAAAACCCAGACAAAGCCCAAAGTGAAATGTAGGTGTTAAAAAGTGAAATGAAACATTTTAAAAACACCAACTGCAGCAGGGTGGAGGCAGATTTAAAAACAGGACCCTTCATTTTTACACTTTCCAACAGTTACAAATTTAGTAGATGTTAGAAGTTCACTGTGTCCAAACTTTAAGTCTGGAGATGGCTGAGCGCCCCAGGTGTCACATGCGTACAGGCAACCTAGAGTAGTGTGCTTTTGCTCTAACCCGGGTAGACTTCACAGATTGAACGGAAAAGAGAAAATACCATTCACAGTTAGGACTAACATCAGAAACTTGCCCCTTTCTTTCAAAATGTAGATCAGATATCCTGATTGCTTATTTACCTGAATGGCAGATCTTCTTATCTTTGATATTGTTTGCATATAGGACTGTTAATTTTACTGAGACTCCAGCTGACGGCATCCCTTACATGAACATAGCAGGATGTAGTGATGGTTATGACAGTACATTTGAATGAGCAAGTCCTAACACTTGGCAGAGTGTCAACCGCCCTCTGTCTTGCATAGCTTAGTTTCCTCAGGCTGTAAGATATTGCCAATACTGAATAATTCAGCTTTTGCCATTTTCTTATGACTTTTCTCTCTCCCGGTTTCAAGAAACCGTGTTAACGTGTCCACAACTAGGAAATTTTGGTGTCACAAGAAGGATTTTCAAAGGCTTCTTAAAATGCAATTTATACTTAACTGGTGTGTGGTGGCCCCAGTTGTAATCAAAGGAGGCTACACTCTTCCAGTTGGGAGCAACTGCCGTGGATGCTGTTTCTGTGTGAGTGGCAGGCGAGGGCTGGGGTTTGCTTTAATAATCCAGAGTATTTGCAGTGACTTGGATTTCACCTTGAGGATGTTATTTTTGGTTCCCTGCAATACCACAGAGGTTATTGTGGCCACACATGTGGGTTCAAAAATTTGACACAATTTCTGGTACCAAGTTGGCCCAAATTTCCAGACCAAAAATATGCATTTGTTTGCATTGGTCTTCAAGTCTGTCTTTTAAAATACTTGTGTTTTAACTTTTCCAAGAACAAGATGCCTGGTAAATCGATTTCATCTTTTCTACATTGAATCTGTAGGCTTTCGCTATGTTTGTTTCAGATGCACAAAAAAAATCTTTTAAGGCACCTTCCTGAAGAAAGGTACTACTGTGCGAGGTTTGGGCTCACTGGATTTGTGGGAGAAACCAGATCTTTGTACACATTGTGAGGACGTGACCAGATGAAGTATAGAGGAAAGCCGTGGAGACTGCCAAGAGTATGTTCAGAATGAAGGGTGTGGAAAGACCTAAATTTCAGGCCTGTCAGAGGAGGGCTGCAGGATACAGGCTGTTTTGAGGTGTTTGAACAGTGTTCAAACACTTCCTCAGAACAGTTCCACAGAAAGTGGAAGAAGCCGGACTTGGGCTGTTACTTTGGGATTCGTGTGGGAAGAGCTTGCTTGCTCCGTTAAGATTATGTAGACCATAACTGTTTATTGTCTCAGTTGAAAGAGTATTACATTGAATTGCTAGTTTCTGATGTAGGGTAGTCACGAAATAGAGAGACAATATTGGAAGGGATGGAAACCTAATTAGTAGTTGTGGATGGATAGTAGTCCTGCTGAGAGGCAGTGAAGACAGACAGACATTATAATAATTGGGTGTAATCAAATAAAGAAGTGAGGAATCACTAGGACCAAGGTTCTAGCCATATCCCACCCATAGGGAGAGGCATCTTCCTGTTTCTCATAATACTTAGAAGAGCATAAGACTAAATGCTCCCTGCCCACAATTTGCTTCAACCTAACTTGGAGGTGAACTTATTTATGTGATGCTGGAGGGTGCGATCGAGGCCTTGTGTGTACAAGGGTACAAGGTAGGCAAGCACTCTACACTTGAGCCATATCCCCAATCCCAGTAAGTGGGATTTCACATTTTTAGTGTGATAAAAATATCACATTTTTAATGTGATATTTATGCAAAAATAGATTTTCCTTCCCTTATTCCTATCCCTAGAAGTGTTTTTGGGGTGAACTGCTATGTATTCCGGTAGTGTGTTTTCCAAATGTTCCTATAAAATGAGACATTGCTTTTAGGCTATACGTTAAATTTTCAATCACTTAATTGATTTATGAGAGTTCCCATAGTGATCAGCTTTGTAATCCATTTCAAACAGAATTTCTACTTCATCCAGGATAGATCACATTGAGATGTTTGTCATTGCTCTGGTCTTTCTGTTTTAAGAAGTCTGTGAATAAATAACTTAATAGTCATTATTCATAGGTTTCCTTAGTTACAAGTCTGTTTACTTACAGGAAGTTTAGTAGTCTCTCTGCCCCTGAATATTTGTTTTTTTATTTATTTTTTTTATTCATGGCAGTTTGTCTTTACTGAGTTGATCTTTCTCTTTTGTTATCGTAAACTCCTGATGTTATATATTCCTTCAGTGAAATATAATTAATTACATGTGCATATTAAAAAGTAGAAAGTGTGTTCTCTATAAGAGTGAGAAACACTTGGTGGAATTTCAAAGCTTATGTGGTGGTTTATGCCTATACTGTCAGTAGGAAGAGGCAAGAGGATGTCCATGAATTCCAGGACAGCCTATTATAGGGCCTGTCTCAAGACCACCAGAAATGGAGAGTCAGTCCCAATACTAGGCAGCAGTAGTATTCAGATTGACTGGTGGTCCTTTGTCATATGTTAATTGAGTAACAGCCAGGCTGTACTTGGTCTGTCAGTGATGGGTAGGCTCAGAGCAGTGTCAGCCACAGTGGGCTCTCAAGATCTCATTTTGGCAGGGGTTACTTGGGAATTCAACCTAGCAGGCCTCATCTTTGCTAGGCTAGAGCTGCCACTCAGCTCTACCCGAGCCTGAGTTTTGTTTCTGCAGGGGGACAAGTTTGGTCATTGTACTTTGCACAGAAGTGAGTACTTTGGGTGTCAGGATGGTAGTCAGGTTCACAACCTAGCTAGCTCAGGATTGCCACTGATACAGGGGGGGATAACAGCAGAGTAGGCATGCGATCTCCAGTTGCTCTGGGCGGATCTCAAAGTTGGCTTGCCTCTAGACAGTATGTTGTGATGCAGTCTGTTGAGATGGAGTTTCAAACTCAGGCCTGAGTAAATGCTTCCCATAGCTGACTTCGATGTAGACTCAAAGCTGGTGAATGCTGGTTCCATTGTTCAGGTGGGCCGTGTCTTTTGGCCACCGCTTTTTTACTTTTTAGATTTTGTTTTCTGCCAGTTTTGTTTTGGCCAGATTCTCCTTCTTTTCTTGTTTCTGCTCAAGGCTAAGGTCTCCCCAACTCATCCCATTCCAAGTCTCTGTGTGTCTTGGTGCATCTCTCTGCACCTCTCTGCACCTCTCTGTACGTCTCTCTCTCTCTGTACTTCTCTCTCTGTCTCTCTGTACTTCTCTCTCTCTCTCTCTCTCTCTCTCTCTCTCTCTCTCTCTCTCTCT
>JANHMN010000001.1:10008556-10075433 GCA_030674055.1 Rhabdomys pumilio
TCTCTCTCTCTCTCTCTCTCTCTCTCTCTCTCTCTCTCTCTCTCTCTACCTCCCTCTCTCCCTTCTTATTATAGATTTCCTAGTTCAGGTAGCTTAGATAATAACTAATAACTCAGTAACTACCAGGTGAAAATTAAGGTCTAATTCTGAGAACAGGAAGTATTGTCTCTCGCTATTTGAGAGTGTCAGAACACTCTGCTTGACCCTTTCTTGGGACTTAAGTACAAAAGGTAATGCTTTCACTTTTCCCCTTTGTGATGTGTTGCCTGATGGAGTTGCCATGCAGAAAGCATGAAAGCCGACTCTCCCTGACCTTCAGTCATAGCTCCAACATCCCTGTTCCCAGCATGCCTTGCCCGTATCACCCCCCAGCATTAGGATCCTCCTACCTATTAATGTCTCGAAAAGAGAGTGAGTAGGGAATCTTGTCAGAGGGTCTGGGATGAGGACTTGTTTCTCTTTCCTTCAGGAAGGATCAGTCATGCTGAGGACAAGATTCAAGGTAATCAGCATGAAGCAAAGGGAGTAACCTGTACATTCTTGTTGGTGGCGAAGTGTGAATTTCATTGTATTTAGTGGGTTGTGGAAACTGTAGACAACGTCATGTTTGGGAGGTAAAATATATAAAGAGATGTTTTCATAATATTGAAGTAAGTGTGTGCTGAGGCTGTTGCCAAACCCTGCTACCATCGAGTCATCTAGCAGCCTGTGGAACAAAGGCATTTAATTTGCACGTGAGACGCTAACACAGGTGGCTACGTTTTTGGCATCAGAGCATGTTCTGGAATGCAAAGAGCCATTTGTCCACAGCTCTCTTCTTCAGTGGGTGATGCTACATTAACAGTGGGTTATCTTTATCTTTTAATTGTGAAATGGTAGGATTTTTTTTTTTTGAGGGGGACAGGAGGGTGGTTCCCCCCCTTCCAAAGTGCCTTATATTAAAATCTGATTAGAGTCCCATTGAGTTCTTGCTTTCACAGCAGAAGTCTACTGCAAATTGTGTTAGATGAAACTGAATAATAGCTATGGCTTGATTTAAAGTATTAATAAAATCTAAATTTATACATAGGCTGTAGGATTTCAGGATTTTAATTTAGTGAAATGCCAGATAAATGCCTTCGAGTTTAGTTTAAGAAGTGTTTCATGAGAAACGCTTCTTAACCAAATTAGGAAAGACACACATATCAGACCCTTTACAGAGTCTAATTATTAAAACCTGCTAAATTTCATATTTAATACCTATGTGTCTCTTTGTAAATGAGTTGCTTAGGCTTATTGTCAATGTTGAATTTATGTATTATGGATAATTAGCTTGCAGACGCTGATGTGATTTCAAAGTAGCCATGGCTTTTCAGTAGTCAGTGTGAATCACAGAGTGCAAGGCAGCGTTCTATGGTGTGTGCATCTCAGAGAAGTCGCCTGATAGGTTCCTTACAGACGGCTGGTGTTCACCTTCAAGTCATTCAGAATCGGGGTGGCTCACGAGGGGTGGCTGAGCTGGATTCCTGATTGTTCTTGCATTTGCATATTATTTTTTCATTCTTCTTTCTGGGTTAGCATTTGGCTCAGTCTTGTTTATGCTAGACAAGCATTGACCCATATTTTTTAACCTTTATGTTACCCCTGTTCAATGATGTCATTGGTAAAGAGCTGCTTTACTGATCGAAGCAGTTATTTTCCCACCTACTGAACACGTGGAAGTTGAAGCTTACTTTCAGAGATTTGCAATAGAAACAAAAATCATCAAGATTTTTTGGGGTACACTTTGCAACACAGGGGTCTAATCTGTTCATTCGTGTAATTTTCAGTTTTTATCTCAAAGCAAAACTAGAAGATTCAGTATTAGTGGCTGCATATAATTTAACAGGCTTTATTTCAAAATGGTTGTAAATTGTGACGGTTATCCATGTGTGTGTGTGTGTGTGTGTGTGCATATGTGTGCACGTGTATGTACTTGTGTGTGTGTGTGTTTGCGCATGCGTTTGTGTGTGTATGTGTATACTATTATTGTTCTAAGTGAGCGTTGATCAGGATAATTCTTCTGGCTTGGACTAGAGCTGCAGGCTTTGTTTTAGTCATAATTTGTTGCCTCTCTGCTTCCTCAGCCTTCACATGAGGAGAAGCCGTGGTTCTAAATTTTTCTCTGGAGGGGTTGGTTTGACTCCTGTTGATGCTGAGAATGATAAGATGATCGTTTATTTATATGATATCAATAAGTTCATCTTTCTGACAGAATACCCATTTCTGTTTTGTTAATGCATACTCCTCAGTATTTAATTGAAAAATAGGCCTTCCTGGGGTGGGAGGGGGGGAACACACTTTTTGGAAGCTCTTCGTAAATTTGTTTCTAAATGTCTCTGTTATACCCGTGAGCATCTGAACCCCACTGACTTCCTTTATGGCCTCCTGATCCTACACATGACATCCCATGCTTCGGTTTCTTCCTTCACCTTCCTTCTCTCCTTGGCTTCTTGCCTTCCCTTCTAGAGTGTTTACTATGGGTTTGCTTCCTGCCAGGCATTATGAATGGAATGTGGCACTTTATGAAGTGATAGATGAGAAAGCCGTGAGATCTGTTTGCAATTAGCTCATGGGCTTCTGAAAACGATCCTTCGCATCCCTTTTGATATTAGTGAGCTCGTTGTACTATGGTTAAAAATCACCTTGTTCCCTAGTTTCTGTTGGAGGCTGCACAGAGGCTCCAGTCAGAGAAAACCAAGTGATCGACCAAGTGAGTAAGGGGCAAACGATACTCCCTAGCGAAGGACAAGCGGCCAAGGAGTTGCAGGGAGGAAGAGGAGTTAGAAGTGGTACAGACGCCCACAGCAGCAAGCCTAGTGCGGTCTGTGGACGAGAGTGGAATAGACTAGATCTCTACAAACTGGACGACACAGAGAGACTGGCTGACCATTTTCACTTCTAGATGTGGGATGAAAGATAAATGGGTTTAAGATAGTATTTTCCCCAAATTTGATGAATCTGTCTTGTATTTGCTGTGTTAGCTGCGAGTGTGTTCACTACTCATTGCACACAATCAGGATTATAGCCCAGAACAGGCATACAGCAGGAGTACTTACCTCCTTCTTCAGCACACTGACTGCAGAAGCCCTTCTCTATCTGCCCTTTCCTTTGTCTTTGCTGCCATTCCTGGATGCTAGTGGTACCCAGCTCCGTCCCTTCTACTAAGTGAGTACTCAAGAAGGAATTTTTTGTCAGGTGGAGGTGCTGGAACCTTGGAGATAGAGCCTTACCCATGCTGGGCAGGCGCCCCACCACTGACCACTGTCTCTCTTTCCTTGTTTTGAGACAGGGTCTTTAACCTGTCCAGTCTTGCTTTGAACTTCATCTGCTCCCCAGAGTGATGTTGAACTTCCTATCCTCCTGCCTCAGCCTGCCAAGGTACTTGGATCACAGGCCTCTACCACCGGGCCTGTTTCACTCTCAAGAGACTTAGTTTGAAGAAAGATAAACATTGACAATTTTTATCAAGAGCTTAAAAAATAAAATTTCCAAGAGTTTAGTTAAAGAGTTGACATAATCTGACTCAGTCCACCTGTCAACATGTGATGCAGTCAGTAGCAGGAGACCGAGAGGGTCTGCTGATTGGCTGCTTTGGCATAACTGTGTCCGGTCTGAATAAAATATTTTTTATGTAGAAGAGAGATCTTGTATGAATAAAAACTTTGGAATAACACCAACGTGAAAGACATATTCACAATTTATTGAGTGAATAAATTTGACCAAGCAGACTATTAGATTAAGTATTTTTGGAGTTAGCTCGGTTTGGATGTTTTACTAAAGTAATTTTTCATTTTCATTTCAATTTGTCTTTGTACCTTATGCATTCTCATTCTTCCTTGCAGGCCCTAGTCGCAGCTCCCCATTGTTAAGCAGATATAAATCACGTTGAGACAGTACTATATGTATTTGGGATAAAAATTAAAGACAAACAAAATAAAAACTTAACAACTACAAAACACACCTCTATCTTTCCCAAACTCAAACAGTGCTTCCGAGGAACTTTGGCTTTAAACAGTAAGGCTGAGCTGATATCAGTAGTGTGCTTGCTTATCTGCTTACATATAGTAAGCTGGGTCCAACCGTTCATTGTAAACTCAGTGTTTTCGTTTTTATTATTTCTTGATAATTTATTCCTTTGTTAGCGTAAGTTAGCAGTCTAAAGGTATAGGTTTTATTCATCCTTACTCAGTAGTGTGCCGGTCCAGAAGGTTTTCCCAGGACTGACAGTGACGGCGAGCAAAGCATTATTAATGCTAACAGTTGTTGCACTTTAATCCCCTAGGATGATTGTTTGGGGCCAGCAGGAGATTTATTAGGAATGTATCCTGTGAAATTGTGTGTGTATAAGCTGCTACTTAGATTGTAAAAACCGCTATTGGAAACTGTTTAAAAGTTTTAGCTATAATTGGTACGGATGTATTAACTGTGCTTAAAAAGTGTGTGTATATGGTTGGCCCATGCGCCTTAACCTTTTTATCATTTATCTTCTTGTATTAATGGCACTGAATTATTAATTCATGAGCCTGGGTGGGAAGAGCGAAGGCACCATTTAAATGCGTGGCAAATTTATCCTTATCGCCAGAGACATGAAAAAAAGTCATTTTGTGTTATCTTTAAAATGGAAAGGACATTTTAAAGTTTTCATTTACAGTAATCCACTTTACTTCCAGTAAAACACCTAGATTACTACTATTATAGTATAATATTCTTATTAAGAATTTGTAACCTCTCTTCTTTGTCTTATGTGTATAATACGGTAGAAAAGTTTATCCTTTGTTTACTTATATGATATCTGTTGTAGCTTATGATGTGACTTTTATGAGTTATGTGTTATAGTTTGTTTTAGTGGGCATTGCCTTTGCAGAAAGTCACATTTGCTTAAAAAAAGGGTTGGTTGTGCATAGAGGAATAAAGAACTTTGAAAATAATCATTTTCAATGAATAGTTGTATACCAGTTATGACTTTATAGTTATTTGGAGTAATATTAATGATTTGGCCTTGTAGAATTTTTAGAATTTCAGCCAACTTGAATTGAGCAGTTTACCTGTGTCTCTTGTGGGCAAGGGCCAGCAGTGCCAGGCAGTCAGTGTTGGAAGCTACTTTTCCAGCAGCCGTTCCCATCATGCATTTGGTGCATTCCTAGGATCTTCTCCCAAACCCCTTTACTTTTGGGGCTCTGGTTACTCTTTTGATAGCGTTTGCATTTTCCCACTCCTGACAAAGTAGTAGGATCGCCATGATAAAGACCTTTGTTCTCTTGTCTGGAACATTGTCCCGGGCACTGTTGAGTGGTCCTTACGGGTAGATCCGCTTGTACGAAGACTGACACCTCTGTCTGTTGTCCATATGATAGTGTTTGGGTTTTCTTACCAGCATGGTGAATGTTCAGATTACTTTTCTAAAGCCAGCAGACTGAGGGGGTAGGCAATGCAGGTAGACTACAATTGTCATGTGCTCATTACAGAACCTTCTGGTCAGAGTTTGTGCATCTGCAGGGTGGGTCAGCCATGGCCAGCCTGCACAAAGCTGGACTCTTTGTTACCTAGCCATGCTTAATTGTTTAGCCTTTACCACACAGTGGTTATGTAGTGACAGAGACTATTGACTCTTATAGCCTAAACTATTAACTCTCTGGTCCTTGACAGATAATGTTATCTGAGTCTTGCTACGATGCTGCAGTCCCTGCACATAACCTGGTGGTTTTACGCTTTCCAAATAGAATGAAACGATTCATAACTTTAGATGTAGGACATCTAAACTATCAGTAGCTTTCATGGGTCCTTCCTCTTACACCAGCTTCTTGGTTTTTGGAAATGGAGGGGTCTCACTGTGTAGTCCAGGCTGGCCCTATGTGTGGTCTTCCTGCTGAGACTAAAAGACACCACTATGCGCCCATCCTGCCCCCCAAATCAGGCTTTCACCCTGTAGTCCAGGCTGGCCCTCTTCTCCAGCATCCCAATTGTTGGGATTGCCTGTATCAGACCCGCACACATTTTTCCTCTTTTTCTTGTTTGTGATAAGGCAACAATAAGCAATTTCCCTCTCAAAGGTCTCTAAATTAAAATGTTTAACAAGTCATTACAATATATATGCACTATATGCTATGTATATTAATTAATTCCTCACCAAATGAGGACATCTTGTAAAGTTATTTAAACGTTGAGTAAGTTTTTGTCAGTTTTTTATAACCTTCTTTTGCCTTTTGTAAGACGCGGATGCGTTGTTTCCTGTGTGTCATTTGACATTTTACCAGGGGTTGTGAAATTACATTTCATTTTGAAAATCACTTTTCTCAAAACCTGAGGCCTCTTCCAACTGTTTGAGTGGGACAGCACTAACCTAGCTTCATGTTTAAATTTTTCAACAACAACAACAACAACAACAAAAAATCTTAAAAATGTATTATCTAACAGCTGTTCAAAAATGACACAGTTGGTATTCATTTCTGAAGATACGTGTTGACAAATTCCTTTCTGACATTGCCTTAAACTTTTACAGTAGGATCACAGTCTGTAGCTAAGCCTGTCCTAAGCTTCATTGTTCCTTGGAATTAATTCTGGTTTTGGAAGACAACACTCTTCTGCTCATTTATTTGGACTCAAACAGAATCTTGTAACACTGGTAGTGGATTTAGTTATTTAGAAACATTTGATATGTTCCCTTTCTCTAATAACAAACAAACAAAAAACCACCCCCCCCCGCCCCCATAAAACAATTTTGAGTTTTCTGTGTAGACATTGATAAATACAGAGGAGAAGAGGACTTGGGGACCTAATGAGGCCTCACACCATGGACTTGTTCTTTCCCAAAGTCCCTCCTGCTATACTAATTTTAACTGTCTAGTTTTCTAGAAAGGTGGAGTATAGAATACATGAGTAGAATCCATGTCAGGTTACTTACAATATCGTGGCTGCAGATATAATAGGAGTTTAGTCACGTTGTGTAAGCCTTTCCGTGTTTTCCTTTATAGTACGTAGGATGAAATCAGCGCCCAAAGTCTGCAGGTGGGAACATCAGAAAAATAGACAGTTGTTGGCTTTTCCCACTCTCCTGTACAGCTGCTGAACTAGAGACCCAGATGTTTATCAAGGGTCCCAATCCCCAGGAGGCATGTTAACTGTGCTCTCAATCTCAGCCTCAAATAATGCATTAAGTTGGTGTCATGTGATCTTATATACATCTCTAAGAGATGCCCATGCAGAAACCCTGTTTCTTCCTTCCAACTTGGGTATGAAATATATTTGTTATTATGAGGTTATAAGAATTTAGTAATTACTTGTTTTACTTCCCTATTTGACATTCTCTGGCATATTTTAAACTCTCCATAGAGTTTTAATTTAATCACAATCTGGGTATTTTTCAAACAATTCTCTTAGAACATACCAGACTAACTAGTATGTGAGATAAACAAAAGGAAAGCATTGATTTCAGTATTCAAGGTCAGAAGGGCCTTGGGGTTCCTCATTAGCCAATGAGAAGCAGGTAGAATGCTAAAATGACCCACTTAAGGGTAAAAGAGGCACAGACTTGCATGGTGCTGTGTAAAACGGAAGACTCCGAGGGAGACCTAGCCTGCTTACCAGCTTATTGCAAACCTATGGTGCTGGACGCCAATCTTTCCTTTTCAGCTTTATGCTTTATTTTCTCTTTAGTTCATTTGCTCATGGCTCTTTGTTGTGTGAGACATTGTAGCCCGCGCTGTCTTTGAATATGAAGTAGTCTTCTTTTGTCAGCCTCCTGAATCTGCAGGAGTTACCTGCAGGAAGGAGCATGCTAGGCTCTTGCTCAATATTTCTTAAGTTACATTTTACATTTTTAAAGATCATTTTGGATGCTCCTTTCAGAATTCCTCATCACTTCAGAGAAACTCTGATGGTGACAGGGTGTAGTAACATACAGCAGGCCTGGTTGTTGGGATTTCACTTAGGGTTGTAGACACAGACCAAGAGGGAATTTGACTACTGGCTTCTTGTATGATAATTAAGGCGTATTGCTAATTATATTGGAGAAAATGTTTATGTTTGTTTATCTGACTTAGAAGCCACTTCCCAGGTAGTTTGATTCATGAGGTTTATCAGTCTGGAATAATTTGTTAATTTATAACATGTAATTGTTAGTGCTTTAAATAGCAATATAAATGGGTAAAATTAAGGTAGCTCAACTGGAAATACTAAAAATTAAGTTAATACATAGTTATCATTACCTAAGGGATGCTAGCTTTGCTCATGTAAACATTTTGAAAATCAACTCATTATTCTTCTGGGTTTCCAGCACTTTCATAATCACAAAATGACATTGTTTACAGTTTTTATTCAAAAGTAAATGATAGCAGAACACAGGCGGTGCGTTTATCTGATCCACTTCCTTAGTGGACCTTGTGACTTTAGACTATGGGTGTCTTTCCCAGCCTGCTGGCTCCTGCCCTGGAACAGCCTGTACGTTTCTCACTTTAAACTATGTAGTTTGTCTGTCAAGTTTAACTTAATTTTTATTTGTTTGCTTATTTGTTTTGCTAGGCCGCCATGGCTGTTTACGCATGTAAGTTGTTTTTTGACCTGGAGGGTGATCCCCATTGGATGATATGTGTCTTTCTCTTACTCTCCAGTGCATGACAACTAGAAGTTGCTCAGTGAGAACCTGCTTATGGCTGGGTTGGTGGGTAGTGGTCAAGGTGAAGCTTCCCTCTTCACCTTGGTGGGCATGTTAGCTCTTCTCGAAGGAGGCTGGAAATGGACACTCCAAGCACCAGTCTTGTATTCTTACAAAGATTCCTGATTGGGCCTCTCTCCAATCTTACTTGTAGTCTTGGTGCCCATACTTGGGTATTGAGCTAAAAACAACAGGTTCTGTATGGGGATCTTGGAGCAGGCTGGATAACTGGACCAGGCAGAATTGGTGAGCTAGCAACCATAAACACACTCAGAGGGTCAGTGAAGGACCTTGCTTCTGTAAGTAAAGGAAAGAGAGGTGGAGAAGATGCTGAACACACGCCTCAGGGCTGTGTACACATATGTGAGTGTATGGGAACACATACATGTAAACAGGGATACATGCATGCCATGTACAAACAGGTTATAAGTACATACATAGGTAGAGATAGCTTTTCTGGGTCAGATGTAGTGACGCAACCCTGTGATCCCAGACTTTGGGAGGTGGAGGGAGGAAGATAAGGAAATAAGGCTATCCTGAGCTACTCAGTGAGTCTGACCTACTTGAGCCCCTGTTTGAAAAACCCTAAATCAACCATTCAGTCACTCAATCAGAATAGCTTTTCCTTTCCCCAAGTAGGAAAACAACAATAACAGCAAGAACCCTGTTAGTATCCTCCAAATACTTTCTAACAAGAAGTACAAAATGCACTGGTAATTTTTTTTTTCCAAATGTAAGTTTGAGGCGTGTGTCAGCTTTCCAGTGTACACAGTGCAGTAATTTCGCCTGCTCTGTGGCTGTGCCTCCCGCCCCACACCCCACCTCTGTTTGGAACTTAAGTTGCAAGTTTTCTGTGCTGTCATAAGATGTCCCCCATACTGGTTTGAAAATGACAGCTATTTGTTTTTGTCATTTCAACTGGATGGGTTTTAATGAGGAGGATGGCAGCCTGCCCCGACTGTGCCCGGTGTCCACAGCTTTAGCCTCTTTTGCAGGCTCAGCAAGACTCCTAGATGATAGCATAAAGCAGACGCAAGTGGGAGAATTCCCGAACTCTTTCTGCTCCTCTGAGCTACAGCGGAGGATTTATTCCTTCGCCACGAGGAGGTTTCCATAAAGGGTAAGACCAGTGACTCTTGGGGGACCTTAGTGGAAAGTGGTCAGAAAGCACTGTGGGTATTGATACCCTTCTCTGCCGGGATTAGACACAGGGAGCGAGGAGAGGGTGGGACTACTGGTTGGCCACGTGGTTTTAAGATTTCAGCCTTGCTACCTCCACCCCCCAATGCTGCCCTTGGGAAGGGAAGAAAATAAACTCAAAGCCCAAGGAAACATCGGGTGTTGAGAAAGGTTCTAATTAGTGAGTTTGAAGGTTCACTCTGGGCATCTATTGGTGGAAAACTCCCAGAGCTGTTGGCGTTTTCTCCTGTCTGAGTGAGGAGGGCTGTAATGGATGGAACAAAAAAGACTTAGGAAAACTGAAAACCTTGACTGAGCTTTAGCTACGTTGATATGAATCTGTAACTTACTGTGGTCGAGGGGTGTGGGAAGGCCAGTCTCTTGCTTCTACAAATTTATGTTAGTAAAATATGGGAAAGCTGCTTTCTTTTTGCTCAACCTCCATCCCCCTTTGAGCTGGGAAGCCCTGTCTGACAATGATCACAATTTTATACAATTTTATAGTGGATATAAGGTCAGAAAGAATGATTTTGTGAAGCCATCCTTGGTTTTCATCTAGAGTCGACATATATTAATGTGTTGACTTCAGGCTTACTCAGAGCATGCTTGCTTTATTTTCAGTAGCATGAGTGTGTCTGCAGTATCAAGGACTTGAGACTCTGGTCAGTCTCAGGCTTAGAGGGTTCTTTCCGCTCCTGGCTCTCTGCAGGCTTCTCTCTGTTTTTAATATCCAACATTCTCAGTAGTTGAGTGATTCTTTGTAGTAGTATTCTTGCTTTTGGTAGAGAACCCGGCTTCATTCATCAGTTTTAGCAAGTTTTTGTTACGTTTCCTTTCCCTTTAATTGTCACGGATGTCATTGGCTCAATGATGATACTTATCTGTGGTTCAGCCTTCTATCTTCTGTCCTTGTAAATGTGATTTCCGGCCCACCCCACATAATGATGTGACTGAGAACTGGTCAGTGGTGTTTCCCTTTCAAGTCATTCCGCTGACAGTTTAAGGCACAGGGATGTTTATTGCAGCTGTTAAACAAAATGCAGGTTACTGACCACAGCGAGTCTGAACTGTCCAGGGCTGTTGGGATGTGCACAGTGCTGAGCCGTATTCCTGGAAGTCCCTCCCCAGCTGGGAAAGGCTTCCTAGTAAGGGATACATTAATTGACTTTTTACATGGCTCAGTAATAGGATGTGTAGATCTGAAGAGGTCACAGCCGAGGCAGGGGAGACAATGGCTTGCGGTTCACAGAAGCAAGTTAGGATGAAATAGCTGGGATCTTATTATTTGGAGAATGAGACAAAAGCCTAGGAGGCTGTCCATCAGAATCTTGTTTGCTGCAGATTCTAATTAGAGCCAGTTCAAGGAGTCCTGTGCCATCTGCAGCTTACTACAATATAGGATAGGTAGTATAAACTGTTACATAGTGTGCCTCTGCCTACTCTTTACCCTTGCTGTGCTAAGCTTTCTGATGTGTTTGGAAAAAGATTTCCTGAAAGTCTAAACACAAATAAGTAGTTAATCTGGGGTATTTTTCAAAGTAATCTTTTATTGGTTGGAAGGATATTCAGTACTCCATTTCTGCTTCTGTTCCTACGCTTTGTTTTGCTTTGTGAGAACTACATACTCCCTCTATTTTTAGGTTGCAGCCTTTTAAATTATCTGTCTGTCTGTCCGTCCATCCATCCATCCATCCATCCATCCATCTATCTATCTCTGCCAAGGTGACCCTTAAATGGTGATCCTCCTGCCTCAGTCTCCAGCATGTTGAGATTGTAGGTCAGCAGCAGCATGCCAGGCTGTGTCAGTGCTTTGAGCTGGCGTTTGCAGGTGGTTAGGAGGTGGGTTGGCAGGTTGGTCTGGTAGCCCTTTGAATGCTTGTGAGTTTCCTTAGGCTCCAGTTCACTTCAGGAACAAAGCTTTTTGGATTCCTTTCACCATATTTATTTATTCATTCTATTCTTGGCTGATTGTGGTGTGTAAGTATTTCAGTTTTCATTAACATTTGTTCAATGAAGGGTTGTTTTTAATTTGGATCACAGCAGTAAAATCTGACTTAGTTTTCAAAAATTGCACTCAAAGTATGAACTTCTGGAAATAATTTTATTTGATGTGAAAGTGATTCGTTATAGGTTGTAGAATGAGGAAAATAAATTTGATATTTTTTTCCTTGCTGCACAGGCAGATGAACTCCATCTTTATTTGCATAAAATAATCCGCAATTTTACACATTCCAGAATCTTCTATTTACCAGAAACAGCCAATTATACTGGGTCTCCCAGTCAAGTGGACTGTGCATTGTAAAGTGTGTTTCACATTCTCAAGCCTTAAGAGTACATGGGATTTCAGTGCGTAAAATCTGCTTCTGAAGTCGGTGTGCTGGCCAAAGACCACAATAGAGGTCTTGGTTGTGTGGTTTCTCTTGCCTTTCGCTCTCACAGGCTGTCCTATCTTGGCAGCGGTTTGCTACAAGACAGACATCAGCTCTTGATTTCTTCCTTCCTTTTCTCCCCACAAACAAGGACTCTTTCAAATAGTGGGTGACCAAAGACAGACGGATCTTGGATTGCTGTAAGAAACTGGAAACGGGTTTCCGAGTGGTGCAAGCGGGCAAGCTGCCTGTGTGGAGAGCTGGCTGGGAGAAAAGAACCTATTGGAAGGCAAACTTGGAGAGGCAAAATTCCTTGCTTGAGCATGGAGCCATCCAAAGGCTGCCTCAGTTTTAGTTGTAGTAATGAATGCCTATCATTCACATATTGAATTTTTTTTCTCAGCTGCTTGGTCAGGTGACTGGAGATTGAAGTGTGTGAGAAAAAGCTCGTTGATGAGCAGTTGGGTGTCAGAGCACTAGCCTTTTGATACGTCTAACATAGAATAACTTTCATCGTGGAGACAGGAACTTTGACACACACAGGAGGTTAAACTACAAGTTTACTTCAGGTTATCTTTTCACTAACCCTGGGGAAGACTGTCAGAGCGAGCTGGCTGGTTGTGCGTATGGAGGGGTATCTTGTATCCAGCATTATGTGTTGATGTCTTCCTTCTTTCTGGGTTACTTGCATTCAGAGGAGGAAGAAACATGCAACCTCTTTGTTTTTGTTTTCTTTCTTTTGATAGCAAAGGTTTTGCGGGTGTTCTTAGAGCTGCCTAATCCCCACGGCTCCCCTAGTCACAGCCATAGCTAAAAATCCCTTCAGAGCTAAAATACAGGCTGAAGTGTATATACGCACATACAGATAGACATAGTTCTATCCCTTAACCTGTAGGCATGATAAAACCAATTCCTTATAATAGAAATGTCTCCATCGCCTTTCATCTGAGACCGTTGTGGATTTTTATATGCAAATGTTAGAGAGTAGATTCAGAGTAATTTGTTTCTTACATCCTTTTTGGTATATTTGTTGCTGACAGCTGTGATAATCCCTTTGTAGTTTGATGAATGTTATGTTTCAAACCATTTAGAATCTGACCGCTTTTCCATTGAAGTTACATCATGACAGAATAGAGGGAACTGCTAATAGAACATGGTACATGGAGCTTCTAACAAATATGAGTAATTCGGGTGATTTGACAGAATACTTGATGAGCAGGGGAATGTTGGATTGCTATTATTTCTCATGTGTTAGCGATGATAGGATGTAAATCAGCAAGACTTTATTTTGAGTCGTGTGTACAACCTGAGAGAGGCAAGGAATAGAAGTGCTTCATCTTCCCACTTTATAAAACTCTTCAGTTAACACTGGGGTAACTCAGTGATAGAGGTCTTGTTTAGCAGATAGTAGGCCTTGGGTTCGATTCCCCAGTTCTGCCCAATGCCCAACAGCAAAAACTAATGAATTTCACAGTTGCAGCTTGTGAAGGGTTCTTTAACAGTGATTTCCTTACTGTGGGTGGCTGGACCAGGAAGTTCAGGTATATTTGGGAGCTGTCTTCATTTCATGTGCATTGTAAGCCTCTGTGGTTCCTTACGCTACCCTACAAAGAAGTAGACCAGTTGTCTGGAAGGCTCCCTGTGGTTTCTCCCTGTGATCCTAGGAGCTCAGGTTGGGACAGGAAGATCCTGAGTTTCAGAATAACCTAGAATTAGATGCTGTCTTAAAAAGAAAAGAGAAGAAACCCCCAATGCCCTTGAAGATACAGTGCTCACAGACTTTGGGTATATATTCAGGTCCAGTAGACTTGGTAATGCCACTTTGATCTCAACTCCCACCTTACTCTGAGAAAAGCCATGCTAGGAAACCTAACGCCTTAAAAGGAAGTTGTAACAGTAACTACCTGCTCATCCTGTGACTAGTTAGCAGGGAAGGAGTGGTTCCAGATGGTATTTTGATTGCTTGGGTTGTAAGTGAGCATGTGTTTCAACCATTTACTTATGTTTAGAAAAAAATGACCTCATTGGCTCTGTAATCTGTTATATGAAATATTAAATTATATTGCTGTTACTCTGATCAACAAATGCTCACATATTTATACATTTATCTAGAGATTCTCTGTATTCTCAAGCTAGTTCTTTGATCAAAAGGTTAATGTCATAGAGAGACTAATGTATTATCTCAAGTGATTTTTCTGAGCTTCCATGCTTTCCTAAGATAATATCATTACTAGAATACACACACACACACACACACACACACACACACACACACTTATGAATATAATTGTCTACTCATTTTGGGAGCTTTTTTCAGCGAGTCTCAGATATTGTGTATGTAGGAGCAGCTACCTTCCTGGCTATGCGATCAACTTGTATTTCATAGTTAAGAAATGGAGAAAAGGGGGTTTTGTTACTTATGCATTTGCCGTGACGACATACCAGGGTCTTAAAGTAATTGATTGGTTTGTTTGTTTTTTTTTTCTTCAGATATGAGGATCAATGATGCAGACTGCTGGGTTCGATAAAGCTGGGCATTTATAACTAGATTCATTAAGGAATACAAAGAAAATATTTAAAGGGATCAATAATGGTGTCTTCTGGCTGCAGAATGCGAAGTCTGTGGTTTATCATTATCATCAGTTTCTCACCAAATACCGAAGGTAAGACACAGTCATTCTTTCTTAAACCCAGGAGAGCCTCAAGGTTCTCCTCGTCTGCTCTGTGGTATAATGAGGCTTCATTCTTATTTTGTTATTTTAAAAATGGATGTTGAATTTTTTCCCCCTTGTGATTAAATGACTTCCGTTACACTGTTTTCTGGTATAAAAAGTGCTAGATGCCTTATTTTGTATTTTATATCAGATTATAAATTTACAAAATAATTCTCAACATGTACCAGTTGCCTTTGTTCCAGAAAACTTGAATTCTTTTGGTTTTTTCTTTTAAGGTCTGTTTTAGAAGTCCCAGTTCTCAGTTCTGCTTCTAAGTCGTATTAGGGCAACATCTGAAATAAAATTCCTCATTTGTGAATACACAGCCACACTCTTTGCAGTGTGAAATTTCTTTTAGAAAAAGAACAGCTTTCCCTATACTTAAGAAAGACAGAATTTCTACCACTGAATTGTAAGTCAGTCCTTATAAAATGTGTAAATTGTAGATAATTGAGAGTGTAGCTTTCAATACAGACCTAAGTTTCAAAGAAGTATGCTCATGGATTTTTATTTTTATTTTTTATTTTTTATTCTTTTTTAGTTTTAAATAGTGAGAACTCTCATTTATTAATTTTAAATGGATTTTTTGATACCTATTATTTAGTCTTCATTATTACTCACTTTTTAAAAAAAGCTCCCCCAGGTGCTCCTTAGACCAAGCTGGAAGATACGACCTAGTAAAATCCAGCTGGGAGATCATGGCCATGTTTGTATTTAGCATGAAACATATTAACTTTAAAGCATCTTTTAGAAACCCCTGCACATACAGTGGATTTTTTAAGATCTCAGTAAAATGAAACACTGGACTTATGTATATTTTTCAGTGTTCCAGTTTTTACATGCTAATAGATTGTTAGGGGGAAAGTACATTATCACCTCTAGAAAAGCCATTGTCTGTTGTCTTTGTAAAGAACTTCCAGCCAACTCAGCATTTTTATTTTGTCAAAAGGAATTGTTCAAATTACTTGGCTTAAAGTTGCGTTTTGTGTCCGCTTTCCCTGGTTCCTGCTTTGGCTATACCAGCACAACTTAATAGTGTAATTTAAATGATGAACATACTTAGAAACATTTGAAAATAGTTCCATATTCAGAACATATATTCACTTGAAAGCTACACACGGGCTAGTATTTAATTTGGAGATGACACACTTCTTTGCTTTGGAGGTGAAGATAGGCAATCTGAAAGTGTATTACGTTGGAATAACTAGAACTATAATGATAAACAGGCGGAAACTGGGTTTAATAATAAGAATCTCAGGCTTGGATTGCTGTGAAAATCATAGTATGGTTTATAATTTTGCATCTGTTTTTTTTTTGGAAAAACACTGCCTGAATTCCTGCTGTTAGATTTGAGTGTTTTTATACATTGAAAAAAGATTCCAGGTGTGGACCAACGGCTCATTAGTCCAATAATGAAAAATTTTCCAATCAAGATGGAGAGCCCTCTGCCAGCACAGTAGCTTCGCTCTGTGGGGGGCGGTGTGCAGAGGCTTTTTCTTGACACACACTCGTTTTATTTCGAGTGTCACCTCTCAGGTCAGGATTCATATCCGCTCATAAGAGAAATTTCATTTTTGCCTCATCAGGCCAGGGGTGTGTTGCTTTTGAAGGAATTCCCTCCTACTGGCAAAAAAAGAGCCTGGGAGGGACTCACACTGCTGGCTTTAAGAGTAGCCACAGTGGGCACACAGTGCCAGAACATGTAGGCGGTGGCATGCGAGTTTGTCTTAGAAGAGTTGCATATGACACTGGCCGCCTTTATTACCAGAAATCAGATAATGACCTGAGGATGCCCGTTGAGAAACTAATCAAAGTTAGGTGTTCAGGCGACGGGACAGAATTAGAACTCCAACTCTCAGCCACTAAGCTTCTTCTTCCATGGTCTTTCTTCTTCTTCCTTTCATTTTGTGTGCACGTGTGTGCATGTGCACACACATACTGGGCCATGTGGTCTTCTAGGTGTGTGGAGGACAAAAGACAACATAGATGGCTCTGTTTTGTCACACTCTGGAAGACTCATTTTTCTCGATTCAGGATGTCAAAATGGAGCTAGGCTGGTGTCATCAAGCCCCAGTAATCCTGTTGTCTCTGCCCCCACAATGCCATGCTTCACTTTTTCCGTGGATTCTGTGATTTGAACTCAGGCTTCAGTCTATGTAGTAAGCTCAGCGGAGGTCTGCAGTTTGTACCATTTCCAAGGACCTCGTCACCACTCAGAGGCGGTTGTCAAGCTGGGTTAGTCCATCTTTATTCTCTTTATTCAGTGTCAAATCTGAGTAGGTTCTTGAGATTAAGACATGCACACAGTAGACCTTTAACTTAGGAGCTTTTGTTTCTTTGCTGAGGATGGGGACTCGAGAGCCCATTGGGGTTCATCAGGCCATTGCAGTGTGACACCCTGAGATGTGCCGTGCACTGAACCTGCCTGCCAAGCCCAAGGGCAGGATTGGATTCATGGCATTATTTAACCTGTTTTTGCCAGTTCTTTACCCTTTCAGTAGAATCCAAAAGGTAAGGGTTTTTCATAGTACTAAAGATGAAAACCCGGCAAAGGCCCCAGCCAAGTTGTGCATTGCTGAAGTTCATGGCCTCCTCTCCATCCTTAGGGCTTTTATTTTCTCCTGTGGCACATGCTTTGTCCTTGAAAGAAGTGTGGAAGCTTTATGTAGTTTTGAATTTGGTCTGTGTCAGTACCCACGATAGGTGTACCTCCAGATTCATGAGGGACCTATCAGTGCTTAGACACATCTTGGCACTATGACGTATTTCTTGGGAAAATTCTTGCACTTTTGTTATTTGTATTATTTTCCCAGTGCTGGGCTGGAATGCGGGTCCTTATGCTTGCTGGTGGTTACTCTGCCACTTAACTGTGCCCTCGCTGCTTCCTATGTGTACCAAAAAGCAAATTCAATATCATTTAAAATGTTTTAAGATGGTTAAATCATTATTTGACAAGTTTGCTGCTTATTGTATTGTTTGTCCGTCAGTTTATCGTGTGATTTATTTTCAAAACAGAAACAGTGCTCTCTTCTTAAGTCTCCTATGTAACTTTGAAGATTGTAGTGTCTCTGTGTAAACAGCGATTGTATGTCATACTTTGAAATGTTTTATAAACTTTCCATTTAATTGATTCATATTTTTGTAGCACTAACCTTGCCTTTTACTGGTTAGTTCTGTTAAGAAGAACCTGGCATGCTTTGATTATTTTGGCCAATTTTTATAAGCATAGTAACCCACTGTGGAATCATGTATCAGTAAGAAGAAAAGTAAATTGACTTTTTGTGTCCTAGAGAATTAAATTATGCTATATAATGGGGCCCTGGCAAGTATACGTCAGACACATGAAAGCTTGCTCTCTCAAGTGACAGGTTACAAAGAACGGCAGTTCTTCAGCAAAGCCGACGGTACAGATTTTAGGCCAAATTCTGTATGCAACAAATGTATCATTAGACCTCAGAACTCTGAAGTCTAGTTAATTAACTAGATTACATTATTGCTTATCACGGTTTCAAAGAAAAATGTTGTAATAAATGCAAATGGCAAATAAGATTCATGTTTTTATAAAAATCAAGAAAATCTGAGAACATACTGGTGAATATAGTTGAAAGCCAGTTTCTAAGTGGCTTTTTATACTAATGCTGTTTGACTAAACTGATATTTTTAATATGTAGCTATAGAATAAAGGTAGAGATAAGTATGAATTAGAAAAATTATTTTGGTATACTAATATTTCAGAATGGTCTGAGTTTTCTGGGGGGCGGGGGGGGGGGAGGAGATGATTCTTCTCCACTGCTAAACTGAAGCGAGAGTAAAACAGTTTAGATCACTAGAATAATTTTTCTCTAATTCATATAATATAATGAATAATGCATTCCCATGAGCCTGCACGCACACATGCACATACATAGCATGTCAGCTTCCCAGAATCAGGGAACGTCCCTGCCCTGTTGATGTCTGGTTTCCAGTAATCAGTCAGCCTGTATCCATCAGGGAAGAATGTGATTCTTCCGAAGATCTCATTGTAATGGAAGAGAGATAATAGTGTGAGAGTTACCAAGTCTTTACACAGGCTAGGCAGTTACTGTCCTTAACTCATGGTCCCATCCTGGATTTTAAGGTTTGAAAATTAATTTTGAAAGAAAAATTGTGATTTTTAAAAAATTATTATTTAGTATGATTCAGAAGTCTGTAAAACTATTTGCGTTCATGGGTTTCATGTTTTCATTTTTAGTTTTATTTCATTTATTTTTAAATCTGGGTGATCGGGCTACTTGAGCATAATTTGTTTGTTTGTTTTTTTGTCTTGTTTCCTTAATCTGTTTTGCCAGTAAACTAAGAAAAGAGAAAAAAAATTGAAATAGTTGTCACACTAAATTGCAAAAATCCCATTAGCGGCTAGGGGTGAGCACAGTTTAGTGGCGCTCCTAGACTCAGTGTGGTGTTTTCAGCGTGGCATCTTGTTCTCTTTCTTCCTGGAAATGCCTGCGGGGGCTCCTAAGCTGGCTGACTTACGGAAGCCATGTTCGATTTCACAGCCTAGCGTGCTTGCCTACTTCTGTTCATTTCGGTGTGTTTGATTAGTTGATGTCTAAAAATGTGAATTTCCAGCAAGGTACATGGGGATTTGGCTGTATGACTCCTATTAAACTTAATGGAAGTCATAACTCCCATTAAATTAATAGGAATTGCATCTGTGCTCGTTGCATAGCTAATGTAACCCCATTGTTTAAACTCAGAGATTGGGCAAATTAGCATCCATTGAAAACAAAGCATGTACTTTTTCCCCCGTATCTATATTGTTAGTGCAGAGGGATGCTGTTTTACTCTTTAAGAAAGCAAGCACTTAACTCTGCCTCCTCTTAGGGCACCTTAAACAGTCCTTATTGTGCCCTGTGAGTGTAGTGTGACTATGTATTAGACTGTGGTAGTGTTCTTCATAGGTAATGATGTACAGTAGGGTTTAAAAATATAAATATAATTCCACTTATAAATGGTACTAGATAGGGTCATATTTGAATTTGGCATTGCATAGAATTACTCAGTTTCTAGCTCAAGAGTTTTTTGTTTTTTTTTTTTTTCTGGTGTGATGGAAAGTTGCATAAATTAAAATATTAGGTACATGCACACATGCTTTGAAAACTTCCTTAGTAGTATAGTTAGGTCATTTAAAAACCATTTATTTTGTTTTGCTTGTTTATTTGTTTGTTTTTGAGACAAGATCTCTCTATGTAGTTCTGTGGAACTCACTTACTAGAGCAGGCTGGACTCCACCTCGGAGATCCACCTATCTCTGCCTCCTAAGTGCTGGGATTAAAGGTGTGCACCGGTATTCCTGGTAAATTTATTTTGCTTGTAATTAAGTATATTTGTGTGTGTCTGTCTGTTCAGCAGCTCTGCATGTCAGTGCAGGAGTCAGTGGTAGCCCGAGTTGTGGCAGTTCCAGGCTGTTGTGAGCCACCCATGGTGTGCTGCAGGAGTAGGGGGCAGGGGGTACCTTTCCAGTCCCCTATGTAGGTTACTTTATCTGCTAGTTTTCAAAGCTAATGCATACTGTTTCCTAATTGGCGACTAAATTCAAGAAAGTTATCCATCCATCCATCTATCCATCCATCCATCCATCCATCCATCCATCCATCCATCCATCCAGTCTTTAATTCTGACTTGCTGTTGTATTGTTACTTTCCTAGTGTGGCAAAAAAATATTATTGAGCTCGTCTTGTGTTCACTAATCAGTCTTTCCAAGACTGTTGAAAACATACCATAAATCAGTATGTCTGTCACAACGGCTAACCCCAAGACTCACTAAAATTATGCCCTTGGCTGTGAGTACTTTTCGAGCTTTCATTTTCGAATGGAAAAGACTGTATCAAATATTTATAGATGTTGTGATTTTTTTTTTTTTTTTCAGAGTAAGGTAGATTTTAGAAATACTGATTTTTTTACATGCAAATTAGCTGTTTATTGCCTTTATTGTTATATTGGCGACAATCAATAACATCAAAGGCAGCTTATTAGAAACACTAGCATTGAGAGCACCGTCCTTGTCGAGGCCTTCCATTCTGTTAGTTATTTGCCATTCCTTTGCTTCGGTTTTGAGGAGCCACTTTCTTTATTTTTAAATTAACGTGCAATTTTGCTTTAAAATCTACCACAGAGTTAGGTTGTAAAAATCTGAGAAAAAGACACTAGGAATGACTGAACATAACTATTAATGAGGCCCTGGTATGCCTTGCAAACCCGATTTATCTTCCATGTTACTAAGGGAGTGTCTCACTGAAACATATGCTCGCTACCCTGTGGCAGTCTCATTTCTCTTCACCTCCTCTGCGTGACAGAGAATGACATATGACAGCCATACAGGCTACATGCATTAGACATCAGTGTGGATTAGTGAATATCTCCTGACATCTTTCAACCCTGCCTCTGAACTCCTTTTGTCAACTTGACAGAAGTGATTCCAAGAGAATACTAGTCCCGGCCTTGGGATCTCGTGGCTAAAATGCAAAGCTGAGAAGGGAATTCCCTATCTTCGCTCCAGGAAGCACAAACAACATTTATAATCTCTTCTTATCGGCATGGGGCTCTCCTGACTTTGACTTTCATGTCTGCCATGATTCTTGCTTTGAGAGCTTAGTTTTCTTAAAAAGCATCTCCCCGCTTTTATTCTAAGTGTGAACGCAACACGTATTCATGAGAAAAGATAATTAAAAAGAATCGTGATAACAATGTCACGTTGTTTACACTTTGAACCTTTTATATTATTTTTTTAGGCACATCTTATTTTATTATTTTCTACAGTGTACATAATGATGCTGTAAGCAAATACAAAGTCACATACGAAGCAAAGATAAATTCTTCATTTGCCTCCGTTATTGTGATAATGGCTTGAAATAGCTGTTATAAAATTCATCCTGTGTGTATTTAAAAAGATTTACCTTCAACCTTCACCAGACATTTGTTCTTCTTCTTCTTATTTTTTGCTTAGGTATTAATTAGATAACTACCTTCATAGGAAATACTTCTTTTGTGGCGAGTTGTTTCCTAAGGCTGGAATCCTAGAATTCTGACTAGTCAGAGATGTAGGCACGTAATTGCCTTTCCTGGGAGGGTACATGTTCATAGCCTGCGTCTGAGGATGCTAATGTCTGTATACTTTATTAGCAGTGATGCAGAATGAAATAAAGGCCTTCCTTCTGCTTTTCTAAACTGGGGACTACTTGTAAGGATTAAAAACATCTTTTGTACACTTTGTTGTCAAGCAGTTAAATTTTGATGCGAACTTCTCTTTGGTTTTGTTAGTTGGTCACTTTTCTGATGACTGCAGTTCATTGTTGGTGGTTTTTATTTTGAAAACATTTTCTAGTTTGCCTGGTAGTTTAATATTTATATTGCTTGGACACGTTCCTGTAAGAATTTAAAATGAGAAGATTTTCTAATGAAATAAGACACTAATTAAGTGCAAAATAACAATCCTGATTTTATGTTTGCTTTACTTCCCACCCCCTTTGTTTTATAGCTGTTTTCCTTTAAATTTTTTCCCTATTTTTTTAACAAAACCTCTTATATCCAAGTCTTAAATATTCGCTTGCATTTTCTCATGACTCTTAAATATTGTTAATTGAGATTTGTCAGGGCTCATAGTGGAACCCAGGGCTTTATTCATGCTAGACAAATGCACAACCTTTGTGCTACATCTTCGGCCCCAAAATTCTGAAGTTAGTTAATTTAAAATGAAGTGAATGAATATTAACCCAATTCTGTGTGTAGTTTAAAGTTGATATAAAGTCAAGATAAGACCAGATTATTGTGGCAATTGGTATAAACAAAACAAAGAAGTAACATATAGAAAATATCAGTTTTTTTTTAATTTTCAATGATTTATCCTTGCTTTGAAGAGATTTCTTTTTGCATGGAGCCAAAAAAAAAAAAAAAAAAAAAAAAAATCAAGGTTTGGCTTTCTGAAATAGGTGGGTGTATAGGTTGTTAAGAAAAGCAATAGGGAGGAAAGTTGTGACTGCCTTAATTAAATATTTTAAAATAATTAAAATAATTTTAAAGTAGTAAATAATTAAAATTGAGCACAAAGAAATCCTTTAGCATTAAAAAGAAAGAATTTCCTGAAATGAAAGAGATTTGGATAATACAGTTGGTTGTGATTTGTGGAAGGGATTCCTGTATAAAGAAAAGCCAAGTAAAATTCTCTTTCATTTCCTTGCATATTTATAAGGTGCTAACTGTCCTGTCATAATCATCTGTTTCTATTTAACTGGTGTATTTGTGGCTTAGTCATCAGTCCCGTCCTCCCCCGACTCCCATCTTCCTTTGGTTTTTATTCTTTTCTTTGCAGGACTGGTAACCATCCCTCTTCTGAAAATCCAACCATTTGAGTGCAATGTACTGTTTTTGTTGTTGCCTGTGTTTTTTGCCCTAAAGTCTTGGAAATGGTCTCAAACCTGAAAGACTCTGAAATCAGGACTAATTCTGGTCCTAAATACTTCAGATAAGAGATAGTCAAGATCCAAAGTGGGTGCTTCACAGCCTGGAGTTAGATTCAGTCAGTGCTGCTCCTGTTGTATTGAAGCCAGCTACTTCAGGAGGGCATTGCTGGCTGCACACAGAGCCCACTGGATTTTAAAACCCACTATTAGTTTGTTTGTTTGTTTGTTTGTTTGTTTGTTTGTTTGTTTTTAAGATTGGATGGTTGTTGTCAGTGGTAGTGTCTGGTGATTCAGACAGGAACCTAGTTAGGAAGGATTCCAGGATTTCTTGGAATGGAAGCTTGGAGATTAGTAGCGTAAAAATTTTCACTTTACAGGTGAAGAAGCTAAGTCCCAGAAAGGACTGTTCTCTCACAAAGGTCTTCTTGCTGGGGGAGGGGGTGTGCAGAAATTGAGAGAAGTCATGCTGAACCTTAAAAGTCACAGCCAGCACAGTGTGTATTGGAATTTACTGCCCGTGACTGTGAGTCACGTGGGGATCTGAAGATCTGAATACTGACTCAGGGTCTGGGGTGGGCTTGAATCATGACAGACGAGTCCCTGAGTGTCAGCCATTGATAGTCTCTCTGAGGAGATCGGTGTCCTGGAAATGTGGTTATTAAAATGTTCAGGCGATCAGAATTTGCATCACAGTGATTTCAGTCATTGCAAGTCATTTGTTTTTTAACCCAGACAACGTGTTTGAAATCCAGAAGCAGCGTCATGCTCTGCCATGACCCTTATTAAGGAAAGAGTGGAGGTGGTACCTCAGGATGCAGGGAGCCTTGTTATATTCTGATACATTTTAATCCCAATTTGTATGCTTGGTGATGACCTTTTATCTGATGATTTGCTTTGGAAAAAAAAAAATCCCCGAACAACCATGCAGCCTGGCCTCTCCTTAATATTTCCCTCTATTCCCAGTTGGTCTGCCCTACTTTTATTTTACCCTACACAGATACATTATTTTAATAGCATCTTAATACATTGTTTTATTGTTTTAAAGTCACAGATAAGAAGCAGTCATGTAAAGTGAGACACTGTTCTTTCTCCTGACTCATTTGGAGAAAGTTTGTGTTATTTTCTGGTAATAGTATTCAATAACTTACCGTCATAATTTCACTTTTGTGTTGGTTCTGTGGCCTGGATGGGGGATGTCCGTGTTAACTGGTCAGGGAAAGTGGCGTAAGGAAATCTTGTGTGCTTCGGGTCATATAATGTTGTCCCTTTGGCTATGTAATCAGAGAGGTTCTATTTGTTTCTTTTCATAGCAGATAATAATATTTCTGCGAAGTAGAGGCCGTAATCCTTAGTCTTTCAAGGACAAAAATAGTTCACTGATAATATTTAATTTTATGAGAAAAAATTGCTAATTAAATGTGTCTTTAGTAGTCTCTTGAGCCCTTGGAAGCCAGGATTAGAGTAAACAGCAAATTTGGAATAAAAAAGTTGGATATGAGTACTTTTGGGCATGTTTCTTTTCATTGTTGATAGAGTTAAGAATTTTAGACTTGGAGAGGCAGCTTGGAGATTATTATCATTAGAATCTTGCCCTTCACAGATGGAGGAGGCAAAGACCCAGGAAGGTTGGTCTTTTCATCCAGCTTTTTGCTAAGCCCAGCTTTGTCCCCATAGAATGTTACATTTGGCTTCAGCTAGTTGGCAGATACTCCTTCTTCTGCAGGAGGAATAAGATATCTTCTCCAGAACAAAATATACTTCAAAATGTGTTGTGCACTTTTTTTTTTTTTAACTTAATGGCGATTTTCAAAGAGAGAATTCATTTCAAGGTTTTCTTTGTTCAATACAATCACAGATTAAAACTCTCTGGCTGGCCAGGTTAGCCACATGTCTCTAACATCAGTATAGCAAAGGGTGAGGCAGGGGGAATCACACGTTTAGACTATTCTGAGCTAATTTGAGGCTCGCCCGACCTGTATAGGGAGATTTTTGTCTCACCTCCTTCCCTCAGAACAATACACCAAAGCTAGATTAAAATTGACTTTGTTTTGCAACAAAATAATCCAGTTATGCAAAGTCAGCAACTTTCAAAACAACTTCAAAATTTATAGCAAAAAGCATATAATTTTCTAAGTCGTTTCCCTCTGAAGTTATCAGCTATTGATGAAATGATAAACAATTGGTATTCTGAAAGCCTGGAAGTAATTATAGATAGTTTGTATTTCTCAGTGATTGTCATCATCAAATAAAGTCAGGACTCCTCTCCCGCCTCCCAGTGCTCATTCAGGTTGGCCAGTGGGTGTCTTTCTATTCTTTCTTCTGCTGGTCACAGGAAACTTGGTTAATTCTGGGCTCTGTTGTTAGAGTTTCAGCAAATAGAACACCCTGAATAGCTCGCAGAAACTCTTACTCTCTCCCATTAACTGCGGTTGCTGCAGCTCCTGCTACCCTGCTCTCTTTACTAGAAAGCTTGCCTCTGAGAGCCGTTGCTCTGCTCTCTGAACAGTGCTGTTCAGTGATGGCGGAGATTGAGTGGAAAATCTTCAGTGATTAGAAAATACTGGAGAGAGGCGTGAAGCCCGTTTGCAAGGGGGTGAATCTTTACCCCTTGGTCCCATCTCTGTTTGAACTAGAATGCTATCTGTAGAGCCGAAGAGTGTAGCACACTTGGACGCATTCAGAAATGTTAAGCAGAGACAAAACCGGAACCACTTAAGTGACAGCATTTGACTGTTTGAATTAGCTTTGTGTTTGGCTTAATTTGTGACCCTAATTATTGCAAGCATTCGTGAGTAGATTTTTTAGTTTAGTGTCCTGCAGGGATTTGTACCTCAGGTAAATGTAAGAATCATATAATTTCAAGTACTTCTGTTCAACGAATAAGACAAGTAAAAAGTGTAATACTGTAAAATTCTGACAACGTGTGAACAGATAGTTCTAATCATTTTGCTCAAAAAAATTAAACTGAGTTTAAATTAAAATAATACCTTGGTCTTTGGAAAGCTGATTTCATCAAAACTAGTGTATCCATGTCTTCAGGTCACATATTTTACTAAGGTAGCAAGACTCTGAAGAGAAGACACATTTACATTTGTCACTGTGGATACTACGTATGCTTGATTTTAAGTCCTTGGATACAGTTTAAAAGACATAGTTTTAGAAGAGAAGTCCTCATGTGTAACTGGAAAGGTGACTTCTGTCATTTGTATCTTGGAATGCATTTCAGTTGAGTACCGATCAGAGTTCATTTACAGAGTTGACATACCGCAGCCATTTAAAGGACACATCAAATGGTTGACATTGTACCACAGCTAAAAGAATGGCTCAGGCTCTCACATACCCTTCCCAAACGCTCTCTCACTCCCCACATACAGGCTTTTAAAACCTTCAGTTGGTCCAAAGCTACTCGGTGACCTGGTGATTGTAGATGCTAGCCTGTTGATTACTAATGTATGTGTTGGGACAGAAATTAGCCAGCATCTGCCAGCACCCCAAGTTGATTTTGAGGGATCAGTAGGACAAGCTATAAGACTCTCTATGCTTGCGAAGTTGTGAGCTAGCATTCCTGTTCTACTGGGGTAACTCCTCTCCTCCCTCCTCCCCTCTCCTCTCCCTCCCCTCTCCTCTCCCTCCCCTCTCCTCTCCCTTCCCTCTCCTCCCTCCCCCCCTCTCCTCCCCCTCCCCTCTCCTCTCCCTACCCTCCCCTCTCCCTTCCCTCTCCTCCCTCCTCCCCTCTCCTCTTCCTCCCCTCTCCTCCCTCCTACCCTCTCCTCTCCCTTCCCTTTTAGGTTTTGAGCATCTGCCGCATGTTAATGTCATCAATTCTATGACCTTTTAATGTTTCCTTTCTGGTATGGTGGCACATGCCTGTGGTCTCACCAATTGTGAGGTACAGTCAGAATGTTTGGAATTTGAAGCTAACCTGGGCTACTTGACATCCTATCTCAAACAAAACAAAACAAAACAAAACAAACAAAACAAAACAAAACAAAACAAATGAACCAAAAGATAATGTCCCCTTCAAAACAATTCTGGTCATTTTTTGTTTTAAATTTTGATGGGGATTACTTTTGAAAGCTGGTTTCTTTTGGAAGCTTAAGAAAAAAAAATACCCGGATCCTCTGAATCCATCTAACAGCACAGTGGGGTGCAGTAAAGTACTGGCCAGGAGTGGTTAATGAGCACAGAGACTGACCAGTGGCACTGAGAGCCCGCTTTTATTGGACAGAGTGATTTATAGACACCTTTTCTCTGCAAGGTTCTGATTTTACAAACTCTTCTGCCTCCTTTTATATGTTCCAGCGAATTCCGTGAGGCTGGCGACAATATTTTATTCATGTTTTTTTTTTTTTATTTGTAATAGTTCTAAGATTAATGTACTCCTGTGTTTTAGTTGATTCCAAAACACATTCAAGGAGATTTAGCACCCAGGTAAGATTTTAAATATGTTTCATTCAGGGACCTGCAGTTGGACTAGTGAGCACCTGCAAGCAGTTCTGCTCAAAGTACAGACAGGAGGCCTCCGGTGTGCCTAGCTTGCACAGTGTCACTGGGCCTCAGAGCTGAGGAGTAGTGTATTGAGAACTTAATTGTAGCAAACTCCGACTACTTGGGGCTCAGAGCTTCATTTCCCTAGGTTTTGTTTTGTTATTTTGTTTGCTTGTTTTTTTTGTTTTTTTTTTTTATCATGTAGGTGACATTAACCTCAAAACCTAGTCAGCTGACACTGGTGCTTCTCTCTGCGCATGGAGCTTTTTTCTTGGAAGTCCAGGGATGAACTCATCGTTACACTTGCTTTCTGTGTTTTGGGATAATGCTTTGGAAGTAATTTTAGTGATATCATGTTGAACAATGGGTTGTCTCTAATTCTTTGAAAATTCTCATGATCTTGTCCTGTGATTTTCTCCTTTTAGGAAGTAGGCGTTTTTGTCATTTGAGAAGTAATGACATTTTGCTGTGATATCTTATGCAGACTTACACAGCCTATCTGAAAATATCTAGCTTGGGAGTTAGTATTTTCTTAGTGACTTTGCTGCAGACATTAAAATACTTATGGTTTGTGATACTAAAATAGATGTTGTTGGGGGAGTTTTCACAATATGCTATTTTAACATAAATTTCAATATGCGCTGTGTACTGCGTGCGTTTGAGAAAACACACACACACACACACACACACGTACTTTGGCATTCAGAATTCCTTTTTCTCCTGTAGTCAACATTAGTGAGTGGATATCTGGGTTACATTGTTGTGTCTGTTTCAGTTGGACTTAAAAAAAAAATCACAGACTCTCTTTTGAGGTAAATACATGGATACATACTGGATACATTTTTAAGTTCATTAGTTTTGAAGAGGGAAGCATTTGAGTTAGAACAGTGGGGTCAGCAGTGCTGTGTTCTGTACAACTGCTAGGGTTCCCTACCTAGCCTCCAGTATGGAGTTACAAGGCAGTTTCCAGGGATGCACTGAGCATGGGTTTAGGTTTCAGAAGTGAGGTTTCCTGTCCTCATGCCTGGCACTCTGTGCTGATCATTAGCTTCCAAACTGTTACCTCTTAGAAAAGAATCATTGTATCACATCTTAATCCTTGGTGGCACTTATTTATTTCACAAAGTCATCCATTCCAAAAATGAAAGTTGGATCTCATTGGAGGCAAGTCAAGTGTAGATTGCGTTTTTCATAGCACAGATGTAGCGGAGTTGTAATGGCGCTGTGCGGACAAACGGGTAATCCTAGGTAATTACCTAGAACGATATAGTTATTTTAGGGAGATATATGTGAAATATACGTGAAAATAAATATTAACAGTCTCCAAGTACAGTTGAATAGTTTGTTATTTAAGTATAAGAAGAATGTGCAAGTTTCCTGGGATTTATAGAAGCCTGAAGAAACCATTACTTTAATTATATGTGTATAATACTTTAAAAATATGATTGTATAGAGTCAGAGGGAGGGGGCGTGTTGTACTCACTGATGACCTCATCAAGCTCCAGTAGATGGTGTCAGCTCCTGGTCATAGAGAGTGGACTCCGGTTGGACTAAATGTGCCACAAAACCAGTTTACAAGTTGGTGATCTACAAAAGGGACCAGTAAGCGGTGGAGGGGGTAGGTATGGTGTGAGGGAAGAGAGGGTGTGGCATGAGGGAGGAAAGGGCGTGGCATGAGGAAAGAAAGGGTGTGGGGAGAGCTATCAGAATGTATTGTCTGCATATGTAAAACAGTCAAATAATGGGTTTAATTAAGAAGTGAATTAAATCTCCCAGTATTTAAGGTTTTCTCCTTTATTTAGCATTTACAAATGCCTGCTCATTCACCATTATGTCTCTGCTCATGTCTTTCCCTTGTTTCTTTATGCTCATGGTCTCTGTCATCTTAGAAAAATTATTGGTCTATTCTCCGTTTACTAGAAATATAAACGTTCCTGCTTTGGGCGTCTGGTAAGTATTGTACTACACACCCACCAAGCATTTTTAAAGATAGTTAACGAATAATAATTAACTTTGCTTAGGGGGAAAAAAGTTAGTACTTCCGTTAAAAAGCTGAAATATTAAATCTAACATCGCGACTCCCCTCCCTCAGGATGGTACAGATAAAGAGCTGTCAGTCCATTCAAGAGTTAGGAAGGCAAACGCAGCTGGTCCAGAAGAGAGGGTCTAGCTAGTGCATAAAATTCCTGTCAGCATTTCGACGCTGCATTCTTTTGGGGTATCTGTTATCACTGAATAGAAAACTGTTTCAAATTGACAGGCAGACAGAACGTTGTGCTGAATGTGTGAATTGGAATCACCACATCCACCAGTTCCCCTCACCAGGTGCCGGCTTGGAGCTTGCTTCCTTCCGCACAAGTGTTGAGAGAGTGCCAGGAATAGTGGGTTTTTTTTCTTCTCCCCAATTATTCCACATTTCTTCCAGTGTCTAGTTCTTTTCCTAAACAGCTTGCCCAGGTGTTTTTGGGGGAATGCCTTGCAAGATAGTACAGGGGGTGCAGGTGCTCCTGTGGTGGAGCCTGCTAAGCAGAACTGGAGGAGCGTGCCCATCTGTGTGAGGTCTGTGGCTTTCAGGGGATTTACCCTGTGACATGCAGGGTGGGGGGAGGTCATTACCAGTGTGTTGTTGGTCTTGAGATGCCAGGAAGACTGTAATTGTGGGAGTCCGTGTTTAAAGAAAGCTAGACTGCTTAATTAGGCTTTATGTTTGTGTCTTTAAAAATACTTTGATTTGTAAGCTATCTGGACAACGAGTGAAAATTTCAAGGATTGCCAAAAACATGAAAGCAACTCAAGTGTTAATGAAGGAACGTTGAAAGCGAATCTCGCTTCTTCGTAGGTTTTATTTATTTATTTATTTATTTATTTTTTTGATCTTACTAGAAAAAAAATTTACTAGATGATGTAATTGTTTTGAGTTTCTTCCTGTCATGTTTTGAGAATTTTTTTGCAATGTAATATTATGGCATTTGGAGACAGAATTTAAAGTTTTTTTCTCTTTGAATGTATGCTGGAAGCACTTGTAACAATGTGACCATTCTTGAAATTAAACAACTTGGCTCACAGAACGATACTTTAATTAGTTTGGTTAATTGTGCTTTCCTGACTAATGTAAATATTTTTTCTAGAAGAGTGTATTTTCTATCTTTTGCTTATCCCGTGGGCGGTGCATTTTCTTGATGTATATTCCACTAAAGATTATATATTTCTTTACTTTCATTAAGCATTTAGAGTATGGACATTTTATTTGTCTTCCTGTAACTTCTCTTGGCCTTTGAGAGTTCTCCTAGTCGCTGCGGTGACTACACAATGGTAGATGGAAATTTCCCAGCATCCATCACTCCAACTCACACTCTGGCATTTATTGTCATTTGCACTACTGACTTAGTTCCTGTGTGCTTTCACTCAGCACTGAGCAGTGACAGTATGGTTAGGGACATTTCTCATGGGGACAACAAAAAGTTAATTTCAAAAGCAGTAAAATGTGGTGCTAATTAGTGTAGTGGGTTATTGACGTTTAAAATATTCATTTTTAGTGTGTGTGTGTGTGTGTGTGTGTGTGTGTGTGTGAGTCAGAGGAGAGAGAGAGAGAGAGAGAGAGAGAGAGAGAGAGAGAGAGACAGACAGACAGAGAGACAGAGAGAGAGAGAGAGAGTGAGGATGCCCCAGAGGACGACATACATGTAGGTGTTGGTTCTTTTCTTTTACCATGTTAGTTCAGGAGACGGAACTCAAGTCATGAGAAAGTAACTTTATCTGCAGATACAGCTTAGGCACGATTCAGATTCATCTTTTTAGAAAACATTTTATTTTTATTTGTTTTGTGCATGTGTATTTGTAAGTAAGTCTGTGTGGGTGTCTGCAGAGTCCAAAAGAAGGTATGGGATCCCCTGGTGTTGAATGAGGAGCTGAACTCATATCCTCTGCTGGAGCAGTCACTTAACTCAGGAGCCATCTTTCTAGCCTGGGGGGTCATATTTTCATTCACGTTTACCACCTTTGTGGACCTGTGAAGGTTGTTCAGCTTGAGCCTGTGTTTTATTTTCATTATAAAATTTCAAAATTCCTTCTTTTTAGAATTGTCAGTATTGATCTGGGAGTTCCTGCTCACCCCGTGACCTTAGTTAAATCCCTGGAGTACATGGTAGATGGTAAAAACAGACTCCAACAAGTTTTTCTATGATCTACACTCATGTACACACACGTACACACACGTGTACACACACACACACACACACACACACACACACGTGTACACACACACACACACACACACACACACACACACACACTGGTATGTGTGTGCCCATAAACTTCTATACATAGACACATTCATGCACAAACACATAAATAATAAATAAATAGATAGATAGATAGATATTATACAAATAATTAAAAATAAAATTGATATTTAAAGACCAAATATTCAAACGGCTGTCAAACAGTAATTATTTGGTTTCTGCCATGAGGTCAGGGTGTCTTGTGCTAGCATTTATAGACTTTATTAACAGGGTTTTAGAGAGAGAGCTGTGTCCCTGGCATGACATCCAGGTGAAGTTGGAGAGCTGAGTTGTCTAAATGTAAATGGAATTGCTCATGGGGTAGGGTGGGGGTTGGGGTGGGGGTGGGAAAGGCATCCTAGATGCGGGAGTCCAGTGTGGTATGCAAACAGTAGGAGACCAGGTAAGAAGGTATCTATTGCTGAGACTTGAGATTTAGTGAGATGTGTAACTTGACTGATGAGAGAGACGATGAGTCACTCAAATCTTTCGTTGGTTGGGAAGAGAGACCCATGGCGGTTACTCTGTGAGGTTTGCAAGGTGAAGCAGAAACCAAACCTGAAGTGGCAGGTATATTCCAGAGTCTTTTTAGAGGCTTAATTATCAGGCTCAGAAATTCCCTTTGTACCTGCTACTTCCTGTCTCTTAACTCGACTTTCTCCTCATCTCTGTTGTCTGACTCAAGTTTCGTATCTGCTAGTTTTGTTTCAACATGGCATGTAGCATCTCGGGATCTGCTCCAGCCACAGAATTGCCCTTTGTTTCCCAATTAAAATTCCTGACGAGCGTATAGGCTTTATACCGTTCAGTAATGTGGCGGGACCATTTTTCAAAGATCCACATATATTGCCAGGGTTTTGTGTCTCTAGTTGCTCAATGGGTTCTCATGCTCAGTCTGGGTTTGTCCCCTTAGAAAAGTCTGTAATCAGAGTGTTGAACACGGATAAACGAAGTGCTGGTGACTGTGATCACTTGTATCTGAAATGTTGATGCATAGGTGCCAGCCATGGAGGAAGGTGATGAACTCACCCTAGTCAGACCTGGGAGAATAGGAAAGGGATAGTGGAGGTATAACTCCAGTACAGTGAGTATCTAGTATGCAGTATTAAGATTAACCCCAGTATTGTATGAACTGAGTGTGACGACACATACCTGTGAAACACTTGGGAAATGGTGGCAGGAAAATCAGGAGTTCAAGGCCAGCCTGGGCTGTTAGGGAGCTCCCCATCTCAAAAGCAAATTAGAAAACTGAGAGAAACAAATTTGATCGTTGTGGAGTCAGTTTAATGAAATAAATACTATTGAAGTATAAAATATCACAGTGATTTGCAGAGACAAGCTTGTCAGTAGTATAATCAATTCCAGAATTAAAAATATTCCCAAAGCTTTAATATCCCATAATTTATAATATGTTTACTGGAAGTCTTGCTTTGATTAAATAATAGACATGAGTATGCAGAGATGGTGTTTGAGCTTTTCTCTGGACTTAGGACTTTCAGTTAAAATCTACAGCTATAGTGACCCCTTATTGAACTCATCAGAATCTCAGGCACTGGGCTACATGTTTTATATTCACTGTCCTGAGTCATATTCCCAAATGATCTATGCAGTTCAGAGGATTTTGTCAAATTTGTAGCTGAGGAAGTGAACCTATGGTTAGGAGAAATGGGCAGAGGAGATCGATACTGTGTAATGATTGCAGAGAGACGTCTGACTGCACAACTCACACAAAAGTCACACTGCTTGTAAATTTGTATAAGGATTATCCACTTTTATATTATGTTCATCTTTATGTGTCTATCATCTCTACCGTGCGTGCGTGCGTGTGTCCGTCTGTCTGTCTGTCCTCGTTTGCCGTGGAGGTCAGAACACAGCTTGCAGTAGTAGGTAGATTCTCTTATTCTGCTCTGAGTCCCATGGATGGAGCTCAGCTTGACAGACTTGGCTGCAGCTGTCTTTACCACCTTGTCAGCTCACACACATCGACTATTATTTACATCGACTTTCATTTCTGTGCTTCAGAGTGTTTCTCACCTCTGCAGTGGCCGTCCACCACCCTGGTTTAAAAAGAAGGAAGCGACTGTAAAGGTCCATGCCTGTACACACATGGTTCCTGCTCAGGCTAGGTCTGCACAGCTCCAGACAGCATGTTGGGAAATGGAAGAGACAGCATTCAGCATATGCTTTTGTCTCTGGTGCCAGACATCTTATTTAACTTGCTTTTTTAATTGCATTGACTAGATATTTTGGCACCACATAGATGCAATGTTAGAAATCCTTTATCAGCGCACAGATGGCTCTTTCTGGTGGCAGCCTTCATATAATGCCACTGTCTTCTCATGCATCACCATTGATGGAGTGCTTGTGTGCAGGAAGGTTTTGTTCTTCGTAGTACACATACATTTCAGAAATTAGCATGTAGTTTGAAAATACCACTTTCTTAGTAAATAACTTAAAACTGTACTGTAGAAGTAGAGAAAAATGCAGAGACCCCTGTGTAGCTTTCGCTGAGCTCTTGGATCAGCAGTGCCAGCAGCCATGAAGGCAAAACCCAACCTGTGACAGCTTTATCCTGGGAGATGAAGATGAGGGACATAACCAGTTATGAAATATTTGTGTGTGTTTCCTCAGTGGTTAATCTTCACTTCGTGCTGTCAGCTACACAATCGTCATTATATTTTTAGAAAGGTCCTTTGAAAATGCACAGAAATGCATTTTATCTCGAATAGGAGACTAGAATGAATGAATGTTTAACTGGGCTAGAGAAATGAGAATGTACAGAGATAAAGATGACTACAGTAGGGTCAGTGACAGTGACATTGGGAAGGAAGGAGAGGTTAGCTCACTCACCACCTCCAGGATAAGCATCATCTTAGACATTAATACTCATTATTTTATTTCTTGATACGTTACACTTTTGACTTACAATGGGGCTCAATGTGGAATTTTTTATAAGAAGAGACAAGGTAGATGTGGCGACACTGGGATGTGAATTAGTCACTGAGCCTCGGTTTGATTGGCTGATAGTGCAGGCCTTCCTGAATAACGGACGACTTTATCATTGAGGTTTTAGTAAGTGGACTTGTTCTGGTTGCTACGAAGAGTTAAGAATGCAGAGAGTGAGCATTACTTTGCATATTTCCCACATAAACAGCTTTTCTTTTTGGGAAAGAATGAAAGGGTTCCCCAAATGCTTCCACCCAAAACACAGTCTCTTCTTTTATCCAGTGTTTGCTCTCTCCTAAATACAGGTACACCTTCTAGACTTGGCTTGAGCTGACAGAGCAGGCCAATGTCTGATATAGTGTTCTCATTTCTTTTCCTCCTTCTCCCTTCCTTCCTCTCCCCTCCCCTCCCTCCTCTGTGTGTGTGTGTGTGTGTGTGTGTGTGTGTGTGTGTGTGTGTGTGTGTCTGTCTGTCCATCTCTGTATCTGTGTCTGTTTGAAAGACTTTGTTGTCTTGGCTGTTCTGGAATGCTCTGTGTAGACCAGGCTGGCCTCAAGTTTACAGAGATCTGCCTGCCTCTGCCTCCCCAGTTCTAGGATTTAAAGGCAGGAGACACTATGCCTGGGCTAGTGTTCTTATTTCTTAAATTCTCTAATGCAAGGGTTTATGTCTGGGACAGTGAAAATGTGGCAAATTTAAAAAATGATAGTAAATTAAGAGAAACAACAGGAGGAACAAAGTAATTTGTACAATGTAGTATCTGAAAAAGAAAACTATGGTACATACATTCATTGTTGTTTTCCCAGGTCCTAAAGTGTGCTGTCTCGTTTGGGAGGTGTGTGGATTCTCCATTGCTTTGGCTTACTTTTAGCTTGCTGTGGTGTTTTAAAAGCATGACCCCGAGTTTATGATTCTATAACATGTACTACTTATTTTTTTGACACACTGGGTGATTTTTGTGTGAATACATAAAATCTGATGCATATCTTCCTGTAATTAGTCATCCAGGCTCAGCATTCTTGTTTGAACATCAGATTGTTTGTGATATTTAGTCAGAGGATTAAGAAGATGCCACTAATGAAAGACAGAAACCTAGCAAATTCATGGAGAAAGTTGCATTTAGATGATGTAGCCTGAGAGCACAAGAGAAAAACAAACAGTCATCAACTTAATGATAATTTAATAATTTAAATAATAATTTAAATAATAATTTAAATCTTTGGGCATTGTATTGTTTGTATACCTTTACCATAGCTGTGGCCAACTTCTCTTTTCTCTGTGATGAGCTTCAAGGTGGCACTTTCATGCCTGTGTCACCACATTCTTTTTAGTTTTGTCCCTCACCCCCAGTTGGCATGAAAAGAAGAACCATTGTGTTAACAGTGTTATTTTTAATCTTCATTTTCGAAGTGCTTAGTCCGTGTATCTACACAGATACAACTGTCAGAACCCCAACATGGCTTTTCATGTGGTTTTAGTGAGTCACTTCTGTTGTTTGAAATCTAAATACTTGAAGTTTAAGACATAATGTTATGTTATGAACTTTGTTGACTTTTTAAAAAAGCGAATCCAAAGACTATAAAACCTAAAAAGAGAACAAAAAGTTGCTTGAGTTTTTGTGTTCTAGAAATTTATATATATATATTTTTAATAATATTTAAAATAGTTCTCCCTACCCCTATCCCTTAAGACATGGAAATAAAAACTATTTGGTTGATTTTCTGTATTTTAAAGAGTAAATGACATATTAAGATTCGGAAGCTTTTTGTTGTTAAGTGTACATTATTCTCTTAAGCCTGTAGTGGATGTTTATACTGTAGTGTGTGAGTTTATTGTTTGCTGTGGAAACAGGACAAAGGTGTTTTGGGAAGGCACACTGTCTATACATGCTTGCTCTAACTCCAGCATCCTTAGTTAACATGGGCTAGATGTTCAACAGGAAAGGAGCCAGTTCTTGTGCTTTCTCTGGACAGATAGCAAACCTGGAAGGGTGTGTTCTCTGCTTTAGAATCCGTGCACGCTTGGCACACTAGCACACTCTCTCGGCACACTCGCTACCCAGGGCTGTTCTCCTTTTCAGACACCAGCTTCACTCTATGCAGTTGTCTTCCGGTGCCTGGCCTTGCCCTGTTTTCTTAATTCTCCTTCCGAATTCTCATCAATATTAGGAAATGTGCACATTTTATTGCTATTTTAATTGGATGATTAACTATCAGTGTTTTATCACACAGCTAGTTATGCAAATGAGTTAATGATTTGGATATTAAATCAATTCAAGGAATTCATCTACCACTTGATGAGAACTGTCAGGATGTCTGGGCAGGTTCTAGGTTAAAGGTGTAGCTTGACGATATTATGGGCAGGATAATTTATGTTCTATTGATTGTGTCAGCATCACTTTGAAAATATCTCTGGAGGTTTGATGGACATGGGACCCAGCCCTTTCTGTCACTAGTTAGGTTGTTTCAGAAGGATTTCAGTTTCATGGTTCTGCCCTAACATCAGGCTGTTTATTCTTTTGTGGACACTGAATATGACAAACAATAATTGATTTAAAGATATCTTTATCTTGTAATTTTATTTTACTTACAAAGGGTAAATCTTCCAAATTTGAAGCTTAAAAGGGGGAATATCAGATTACAATGTGGAATTATTGAAATATTGTAGGTAGTAAGGAATTAATACAGACACAGATGTGTAAGAGAGTGAAGAAAATAAGGTTTGAAAATATATGTGTCAGTCAAAGCCAAGCACTGGATTGCTGACCCACAGCTCTGATCCTGGAAATGGATACCCAGGTGCTTCTAGGAATTAAGTCACAGCACCGAAAGGAAGACAAAGTGGTTTGTGCTGTGTTTTTACTTTTGTCCTAGGTGTCTGTGTGTCCCGATTTTGTGAAGTCAAGAGGTGCTTCATCTTATGAAAGACCAGCTGTACAGCAAAGCTGCGTGAGAGATGTGTGATCAGTAGTTGGAGCTAGCTGGTGTAAGAACGTGTATCTATCCATCCACTAAGGACTCTTAGCTTGACCGTCCATCTACCTGGCATGCTATCACCATGTACCTCAAGCCAGCTTCTAACTCTGGATCCTTCTACCTTAACCTCTGAAGCACCACAGTTACAGATTTTTGTCACATACCTCAGACTAGCAGGCTTTATAGGATATGTGCAGACCAGATCTTTGGAAATCTGGGGAAAGCTCTTTAAACCGTGTTTGGCTGTCTTTCTGTGTCACTAGGCCAGATCCTGCATTGGAGGACCTGAGGCAACACTGAGACCCAAAGAGCACTGGCTTCCCACTGGGTAGATCCACAGGCTGCTCGAAGTGGGCTGTGCTGTCTCAGGCAGCGAAGCGGCAGCTGGGCGGGAAGCCTCAGACTTGTGCTGTTGTTTAAATTTGATTTAGTATAAATTGAAATTTAATTGTTTATATTGGCCCAATTAAAACCAAGAAATGAGGTACCCTATAGAGAGAGTCTGCTGCAAAATGGACAAGTGTTGTTTTCCCACACAGAAAGCCTGGTAGTTGAGTTGTATATATTTAGTGTTAGGAGCAAAAAAATAATGGAGTTGTCTGAAAAGATTAGAAGTCAATACATTTGACCCAAATGTATTGAATTATGTGTCACAAGTATTAAATCACCTCTCAGAGTCTGGCAGTTCCTTAGAACCAAGATTAAATTACTCTGAAGAGCAGCAGATATTTTCTTCTTTCAGCCATCTTAAGTGTTGATAGGACTAGCATTAAAAATTATGGTTTTCTGATGCAAAATGCCATCCACTTTGTGCATAGAACTAAAAATTGCACAATTCGGGTTTTCATCAGCGTGAGTCTCCATGAGACCCTGTGCCGAGGATGTTTGATTTTCAACATCCTGAGCTTTATCCTGCAAAGTTTACTTAGCATCCTTAGCTGACCGTAATGTTAGGGAAACTGTCATTGATGTCCCTAAGTGGTAATTCTCTGTATCTCATCTTAACTGTAAGTGAAGGGTTGATGTGAGCCAATGGGCTTGTCCAACATGGAGACCTACATAGGGGATAGGTGCATAAAGGCCACATGAGGTTCCTTACTGCAGCTTGTCTCTCTCTGGTCAACTACATATGGATTTAGTGAGGTTCTGTTTCCACTCTGAAAGTACCCAGTGTTTACTCCTGCGGCATTGCGGTAGTTATGACACAAGCCTCTTTTGTTTTCTCTCAAAGGACTGTGGCTGCCTTGCGTAGAATATTGTACCAGAGAATGAACTGAAAAGTAGGTGTTGTTAGTGGAAACTTTTTAATATTATCATTATTTTTTTTAACTCCGTGATTATTTAGTACTGCTCCGTGTGATCAGTGCCTAATTTTTTTAATATCTTTTATCATGGAAGTTTCAATCCAGTGAAGTAGGAAAATGGGATTTCCTCATTTTCTTTGATGTTTTTGTCTTGGAAGAATCATATCCCAGTGTTCTGGGTTGCAGACAGCACTCCTGGGTTAACACTCCCCTCCCCTCTGCTGCTTGAACAACCATTCCTTGCTCCAGAAGAGACAGTGAACTAGCTCTGTGGCTCTGGCCTTTCAACTATGCCTCTGTGTTTCTGAAACTGGTACCACATTTTGTTTCCCTGAAATTCTCTGTAATTTGTTTACAGTCTGCTTTGACACTAGCCAACATTTTCAGTATTGGAAGTTGAGGAGTGAGCCATGTACGAAATTGTATTGTCATGTTTTTGGTGATCGAATGACAAACAGGAATGACAACTGTATATAGTGTTAACATAATGTGAGCATTAGGACTAAGTATTATGTAAACTAATGGGAAAAAAGAAATTGACACAGAAAAAGACCTAAGTATTATATAATAGTAGAAGCTGTAAAAAAAATACCGAAGTATTGAAAGAATTTTTGTTTCTTTGCACCTGTTTTGGCCCTTTATTTGGGGTATAGAATGCTCAGACAGTGTACTACCAAGGTTATTTATTTATTTTTTAATCAATCAATCTATCTATCCATCCATCCATCCATCCATCCCTCCCTCCATCCCTCCATCCTTTCTTCCTTCTTTGTTTCCATATGTAGAGAACACTGTGCTCTATTTTCGGGACTATTGATTTATTTATGGTCTCTGCATTGACTCTGGAGCTGCCCAGTCTAGATGTGAAACAAGTGTCTGCATCTTCCTAGACTTTTTGTTTTCTGAAATGTGAGATTAGCATTACTGGTTGGAGCCAATAGTCTATCTTCCCAAGAAACACCTGGGAGAGATGTGGCCTTTATTAGTCAGTTGGCTTTGTGGTGTATCCCACAGGCAGTACACAGGACAGGACCCAAGGGAGACCATCTGTCACTCTTCGGTAAGGCAAGGGAGTCTGCTGCAGACTCTTCTTGGAAACATTTATTTAAAAATTTATTTGAAATAATTTAATTAAACTTTTCAACACAAATTGTGACTTTAGTTTTTAAAGTTCAGATAGTCCAGTGACTTTCTGAAAGGAGGACATATATTTTGTGCTTATAGCCATAAGATAGTGATTTTTTTTTTTATTCATTATACATTAAGAAAGAAAGGACTCAAAATGCAGGCGTAAGTTCTAGCCAAGATCATTTAAATCATTGGTTTTCAGCCTTCCTAATGCTGTGAGCCTTTAATACAGTGGCTCATGTCATGGTGACCCCCATCCATCCATTATTCTTGTTGCTATACCATAACTTTAATTTTGCTGATGTTATGAATCATAGTGTAAATAATGTAAATATTTTGGAGGCAGCTTTGCCCAAGGGGACGTGATCCACAGGTTGAGAACCCCTGAACCCATTTAGCTAGTAGAGCTGAGATTCCGGTTCAGATTTCATCTTCTGAGTGGATTGACTTCTAAGACACGCAGTTCTTACCAAAATCTTGTGTCCTCTTGTGTCTGGTGCCCATGGCATGACACCCCGCTGAGGTCATCCTTCAGGTTCTGGCGGTGATTGCTGTCAGTGTCCAAGAAGCTGCTGAGAAGTGGAACACTTACCATGCTGTATCATAAGCTGAGTTCCATCTTCATAATGCCCCACCAGTGCTCTGTCCCCTCATAAGCCCTGTGAGGAGCGGGACCTGTCACTTTATGTGTCTAATTCTGCTCCACAGAGTAGTGTTTCCTGTTAGCACAGTCCAACTGTGCACTGAATGGAAAAAATACAACTTTATATATATCCAGATATCTTTAACTATGTGGAAATAAGTACGTTGATTTTAAAAATATATAACTGATTAAAATGAAAATTAAAGGATAAGGGGTGATTAAAATTTAAGTTGTTTCAGTGGCGTTCAGAAGTCATTTGAAGCAAGGCACAGTGGCTCCCTTCTGTAATCCCAAGACTTGAGAGGCCTGAGACAGGAGGCTTGCTGTGACTTTCAGACCATCTTGGGCTACAGAGCTGAGATGCTTTTTTTCAAAGCAAAGAAAACCAGAAAAGTTAAATGTGTTTTCTAGAACAGGAACTTTTTTTTTATTGAAACTATTCTTTATGTAACATGTAATATGACTTTTTTTTTTATCATAGGTTTTGTGTTTTGTCAAACACGAACTAAATCTTTCATTGTCTGCTTAAGATTGACTTTTGTAGCTTGTTAAACTGATTGTGTTTGTTGCACAAAACAGACTCCTAATTTCAATAGATAGGCTTTGTGTATTTCCACGTTCATCAAATCCAAGACCTTGTCTGTATATCCTAGGAATCTGTATGGGATTCTTAGCAATCATTAGCCAAGGGGAAGCTCTACGCACACACAAGTGGCAAATAAATGCCTTTTATCCTAGAATACATAGTGTTATCTACGGTGACTTTTTTTTTTTAACAGTTAAACACAGTATTGTGTTTTGGAGTTGATTTGCTTAGGATCTGTGTACAATATAAAGTGTCAAATAGTGGTGACTTATGAAAATTGAGTAGTAGAAAAAATCCTGTGTTTTATGCATCATTTGATTTGGGGCGTGAATAATTGTTTTTATTGTTCTTTAATAATTACTACATTTTTTTTGTGTGTGTTGTATAATGAGGGAGATTCCATGTAGTGTGCTGTATTGCTGGACAAAGGCCTTCTTAATGAACCCCATATAAAGAGTGGGGTGTTGTTTAGGGTGCCTAGGAAAACAAGCTGAGTTCTATCCATGGAGTGTTTGACTGTGTAGCTCTTGGTAGATCTCAGTAAGAGAGGGGGGGAGCTGCAGATGCATGAGGGAAAACAAAAACCACTCAGACCGATGAGAGTTGAGTTTTCTGTCTAATTCTGTATTTGAGAGGAACTCTTTAGTTAGGTGTGAATCAGTGTCTGATTACCCCTAGTTTATTCTCACCTACGGACTTTAGATGGATAAAGACACGAGATACGAGATAGGGCACTATATTTGCTTACTTGGGATTAGTAATGCCAACTACAGTCACTAAAGATACCTAAATACTAATTGCAAAATCAAGAGTACGTAATTCAATTTCAAAACTCCATACGATAGCTGTGCTTCGTTTGAGAGAATGTTCTAGGGGTAACTCGCATGTCTATGAAGAGCTTAAATGTTACCTCTCATTACTAGATTATTGCTTGTACCCCTCTCCCCTTCCTGTGACTGAGCCCAGAGTCTCACACTTGCTAGGTCTCACACTTTGCCACTAGCACCAACCTGAACCCCATGTTTCTATCTCTGTGTTACACAGATGACTTAATCTTTTTCCCAGATGTGGTCCTTATAATTTCAAGCTAATAGTGCGATTGACAATGTATGTAGAAGCTGGGTGGTCCTCCCCAAATAAAATTGTAAATCAACACAGTTATATCAGTGCATCGTACTTCGTGACACAAAGCTCTACTTTTGATAGGGGTGTGGCGCGCACGTATGCACCTTAAAAATTATTGGCTTTACTTTCATGTATCTTGGATGTTTAATAGATGGTGTTCTGTGCCACTTATGTATGCTGAGTATTGTAATACACACTATTGATATAGTCGCTCTGATACAAGTTATTTTTAGCACTAAGGGAGACGCATGAAACTTGACCTGCACAGGTCACTGTCATCCGCCCACCCCTGTCCCTGCTTTCTCTGTTCATCTCACACAAATAACAACTTGGTAAAGGATATATTGGATCACATTCTCTTACACACCAATAGTGTGGCTTTGGTCTCCCAAACTCTGTGGCATCTCACAGCTGGGTGTTCTTTCCCTCCAGCTGTGCAGACTCTGTTTGGGGGGTCCATTGACTTGAGGCAGTGGCTCATTTTACTTCCTCTACACAACTAAAATCCATTATATATAGATGTCATATTCCTAAGTGATGCGTGGCTTATAGTACTTCTGTTCCTTTTGTGATTTTTTTTTCTTTGACTGGTGTTTTCCGATCACTGATATACTGCCTGTCAATTCAAAGCATTCTTCCCCTCACAGTACTCATGTATAGACTCAGTCTTTGTTTCTTTATTGGCATTTTAAAATATTAATCTTTGTATGTGTTTTATGGTTTTGGGGGGTGGAGCGCTCCTTTTACTTGTGGGAGAATATTGTTTCCATTGACGCAGTGCTACAGACTGTGTTTAAATCATTCGTTTAAGTGTCATTGTGTGTACTAAATCATGAGCTGACCTGCACAAATTGAACAGATATGTGACCAAATCAGAAGTGCAAGCAGTCTTTTGGTGGAGAACCGCCCAGCCCAGCACAGTGATTCTCTAACTGTTGACAGTAAGACGTAACTAATTGGCTCTGGGAAATTGGGTCTAAACCAATAAGATGAGGTGGCCCGCACTTGCTATTTGTATGTTTATCCCAAGAGCCTCCAGGACTGATGTTTGTTCTTGCTGGTGAGACTTTTGGCTTTATGGTTGCTATGAGGAGAGGGGATTGAGAAGGAAGAACTTTGGAAGTGTAAGAAGACACGTGCAAGGCAGAGAGAGTGTTAGTGAGGCAGTGGATTCAGGTATCAGAAAGGAGATAGAGCTAGAGGAAAGAAATGGTCGAATTCAAGTCACATGGGATCCATAGGCAGGCTGGAGGAAGGCTACTAGTACTGAGACTTGACCAGGGGTGCCAGCTTGTCAAGCAGCACCCGCCCATCCTCCGGGTGCCCCTTGGTTGGAGTCACTTTTTTGTCCTTTCAGTTGATGTTGTTAGGGTGGGAGCTTTGTCTCCTTGGAGTTTTGCTCAGAAAATCTGTTCATTTCTCAAATATCAGCAATGGGAAAAGTCAGATGTTGCTGATCAGATCTTTCTGATTTCAACTGCCTTATACCAAACCAACCAACCAACCAACCAACCAACCAACCAACCCACCCACCCACCCACCCACCCAAACCCAAAACAAGCAAGCAAACAAACAACCCAATTAGAAAGTCCCTGCATTGTTTATTAGTTATGTTGCTGTTGCTTTTCTTCCCCTTCCTCCTCCTCCTCCTCCTCCTCCTCCTCCTCCTCCTCCTCCTCCTCCTCCTCCTCCTTCTCATCCAATAAATCAATTTAACATTGGGCCACTCCTTCCATTAGAGGTGACTTGCGCACCGTCTACATTGATTCCCAGCCATGAAAAATCCCAAGTGGAGATAAAAGCTGGATAACTGAGTAGTGACACATATACTTAGATTGACTCTTTTAGTCTATCATTTATAACTAGTTTTAAATCCTCACCATAGTGTAGACAAAGGGTGACTATGAGTCAGAGGATTAATCAAAGCCATTGGCTTATTGGAAATTCATGAAATGACTCAACGTTGGATAATATACATATACCTAGATGATCGCTTCCTGTTTATTTACATAGACAGCTTTCTTCAGAAAGGAGATTAAATTAACTCTTTAGGAGGCCAAGTGTACTTTCTAATTCCTCTGTGGTTAAATATTCGGATTTCTCCAGTATGAAGCCTTGCTGGCCATTGAATCTATACTTTAGCATACGATCAATATGCCTTATGCAGGATAATACTGCTGCATATCAAAATCAAACAAGAAAACTCTACTTCCATATGAAACAGCGAAAAATTTAACAGCGTGGTGAGATCTGGGTAGAATTAAAGTCTTCGCATGAGGCAGCCTGCTACTACTCACGGCTAATTCCATCCACACCGGCACAGGAGTCTGTTGATAAATTGCATCCATGCTCACATTGTAGAAGAAGAAGAGAATGTACGGAACAGCGTCTTCTTCTTTTTTTAAGTAACTCAATATTGGTTACAACTGAAGATCTGTAGGAAAGCTCTCACGTGTTCCTAATTATCTAAATTGAAAACTTGAATGTCTTAAATCTTTTGTTTTTTTTTTTTAAAGATTTCTTCTCTTGATTTATTTGCAGGGGTTGGAGGGGAGGTTATGCACTTGTACACACATGCACACGTGCACACGTACAAATGGTTGCAATACCTGTGTGCCTGAGAAGGGCCAAAGAGGAGGTAGGATTCTGAAGGGCAGAAAATGGCTCAGGATCGTTGGGACCTTTGGGTTGCCTGTGTTTGTGGGAGGCTCGGCTTGTCATGTGAGTTCTGAAACAGAATCTCCAATCTTTACGATTGGCGGCAAGCGCTCTTAACTGCTCAGCCATCTCTTCAGCCCATTCCTACGGCTTTTCAAAAATTATTCAATTCAGAAAGTCTGTCTGTGTAGGAGCACTTTGCTTGGATGTAAGTACACTGAGTGCATGAAGTGCCTTTGGAACCGGAGAGGTTTCTCGGTCCTGTAACAGCAGTTACAGATGGTTGTGAGCAGTCAAGAGGACGCTGGGAACCAAACCTGGGTCCCCTGTCAGAGTATCCAGTGCTCTCAGTCATTGAGCCGTCTCTGCAACTCCACGTACCCCTAAATATTATTTAGGAGTTATCTGTGCCATCTCAAGTCTGGGAATAACCAGTGATTTTTTTTTTTTTAACAAACAACTTTTAGAATTGTATAAAAATGATACCTATGTTGAGATCTATCTTTTTTTTTTCCAAAATGTGTCTGTATATACTAATAGCATATTAAGACTTCAGGTGGTAACATTTTAAGTAGCAAAAACCTATTTTAAAATAAGACATAGAAAAATGTAGACAGGAGTGTAAATCACATTTTATTGTGTAATATCAATTAGCTTTAATGAAAGTTCTTTGTGATTGGCTCGGTTTTTGGTTGTTTTTGCGATGCTAGGATGAACGCCTGGATTTCTGAGTTTGAGGACAGCCTGGTCTACAGAGTGAGTTCCAGGACAGCCAGGGCTATACAGAGAAACCTGTCTTTAAAAAAAAAAAGAGGAAGAGGAAGTAGTAGTCAGAATAAATGACTGTTGCTGATAAATGAAAATCTAGTAAATTCCAAACTCTTTCAGTAGGCCTTACCTCTAAATTTAAGTATTAATTTGTCACCAGATGATGACACTGTGAGAGCCATTGTTTAGAAACTAAGTTCGGCATTTTTTGTTTAAGATGCAGATTGGCTTGTTCCTATCAGTTTTGTCCTAAGGGAAATATACAAGACCACAGTCACAATGAAAACCTTAAAACAGAGCAAAGTAAAAAACTCCGTATAAACTCAGTAAAATGTTTCCATACCTGTGGGACTAGAGTTCCCTGTGATTCTGATTTTAGTCTGTAAACCTCGAAAAAAGTAGAGTCATCTTTTTACTTCCATGAGAAGGTTGTCAGTTTTTAATCCTTGGTGGCTGTAACCCTCTGTCTTTTGACTTTAAATCCTCTGTAATGTTTGAGTGTTGCCTGTAATATTTTTGTATTCATATTTGTCACACGAAAGAATAGTAGCCACACTGAATACTGGTGCTGATTAAACCAGTGTAGTCCCCCTGTGTCTTGGAGGCATATACTTTTGAAAAGTGTTGTATTTTGTACCGTTAAGTTTGTAACATTGTCTACCAGACAGGGGTATTTTCCTGTGTGTCTGGTTTTTTTATGCTTGCCTTAGAGTAATGTCAGAATAACAACATGGGTTCTTCCTCTTGTGGTGTGTGGTGTGCTTTAATGCCACTGCGCTGTTTGTTGTAAACGCACGTTAAGTGAAAGAAGAGTACCAGAAACACTTAAAATATCTTGCTTGTTCTTGACTAAGGGAGCTTAAGTGATCCTCAGCTCTTGAGAAAGCATGGGGATTAAAGGAGGCAGATTTCTGCAGGGAGGGCGCCGTGCAGAATGTCACTTAAAACAAGAGCCACGTAAGCGCTCTGCTTATTCTGTGTGAGCGTCTTGTAGAGAAAACGATGACACGGAAGCTCCAGTTTATTTTTAATTCGGGCTTTTGACTGAAATCTGAAGGCATTTTGAGCCACCTACCTATTTCAAAGATGGTATGGGTGGACCGCCTGCTGTTAACATGCTGTAGGGAAAACGGAGAGATGTAAATGAGTCCCTGTGATTGGCTGCCTCTGAATAGAAATGAAGCTGACAATCTGTCCTGTGTGAGATCCAGTTAGGGAGCCACTAGAGTGTCAGAATCTCTGATTGACAGCTGCCTGTCATCCGGGATCTCCATTCGCTTCCTCCTGTTTTTATTATATAACTGTTTGTTATCACTGGGTAATTCGAAGAAGATTCAATCGTTGTACCTATCTTTTTAATGTCTCCAAATACAAGGCTGTGTAAATGCTTTGGCAGTGTTGAGTTAATCCTGACTAATGTGTGTAAAGGACCTCATTTTCCTTAAACACCATTAGGCAGTAGGTCAGAGTGTTTGTTTGGCTGCAAACGAGTCAGTGGGGAGACCCATCCAAGGACACAGAAAGATACTGCCCTCAGCATGGCTTCACAATTGGAATTTCTTTCACATGAGACCAGAACCAATACATTTTATTAAGTCTTTTGGTTTATAGGAAGTTTGGACTGCACTTTCTGAGACTATAGCGCTAGCAATATTTGAGCAGAGGTTACGGCCAAATGAGATCATTATTTCTTCTCTTCCCTCTCCATATGGACACACCACATTCTTAAGAGTGAAGACCTCCCATCCCCAAAGTTACATAAGATAATATTTTATTTTAGTGATGCATGAATCAAGTATTAAAAAAAATCACTGTCAATTCATGTACCTTCTGATGGTGGTATATCAAAGTTAGGAGGAAAATACAAAATGAAACCATGGCAAATTCTGTCAGTAACTATTAAAAGCTCGATTTCTAGGTGATGTTAAGGATAGTTTTTCTCCAAGAATATGAAAAAGAGTCATAGTTAAACTTTCAAAACCACAAAAACATGATTTCCTGCTGTCCCCGCACATATCCATGCCTGGTAAACCAGCCATTCCACTCTTGCTGGGTGCCTCTATATGGAAAGGTCTTAATTAGTTGAGATGGTTGTCATGTGTGCGCTCCCATGCCCTTTCAAAGATCATACGTGAACCTGAAAATTCAAAGTGAGCCTTGCTTCATGGAGTCAGTTCCACCTTTTGGATCACTGATGGATTATGGGTAAAACAGTCTAATGAAGTTTAATTTAGAGGTAAAATCAACACATAATGGGATTATGGAGTTTTTGACCTTTGGGTCCCCTGCATCTTCCTCCTAATGAAATTAATTACAAATAAAATTCTTGATGGGGTTTAAAGTGAAAGAAAAGCTGTGTTTCTCCCTCAGCCTGTGCACTCCATAGCCTCTTGACTTGTGCACTCCATAGCCACGGTCTCCTTATAAGGCTGAGAGGGGCCACTTTCATCATTCATTAGTGTTTGCTTTTTAATGTTTTCTTGAGAATCAATGTTTTATACAGTTGCTATGTGAATTCAAAGGACGATGGAAACCCTACGTGTGTACTTAAAATTTTAGGTTTCCGAAATTGTTAAAGGTAAAATACCTTTTTTTTTTTTCTCAGTGAGCAAGTAATTCTTCTTCTTTTTTTTTTTAATGCACACTTCCTACCAAAATAAAATATCTGGGTTGCCTGTGGCTTAAACTCTTAACTCTGCAGGCTGCATGTTCTCTCTCCCCACAAATCCCTGCGGCAAGTGACCTTGTCAAGCAAGTGTGACATAATGGGAGTCAGCCCGGGGACGGTGGCTCATTTTCTAGCAACTGTTTGCTGCTGTCAGAACAAAGGCACATCGGTTTGCATTAAGAGGACACAGCGCACAGATGAACAACTGCCGCCCTTCCGCAAATAATACTCACCTTTTAGGTTTCCTTGAAAATCTGACTAAACGAAGCAGTGTGCATGGCAGATATTCTAGGAGGGACATGACTTCTACCGTGGCCCCAGTGAACTAGAGATATTTTACTACCTAGCATATGTCATATTTATTTTTAGAGCCACATTTATTGAAACCATAAACTTGCGAAGGGCAGGGCAGTGCTTTCATTGTTTTTCTTTGAGACCCTTAGATAGTTAAAAAAAAAATAAAAATAAAAATCTTGGCAGAGGGAAATGTAGGTGAGGACAGTCGGTGTTTTAGAGAAGTAAGTTAGAGCTTAATTTTTTAATTGCTTATATATTTATTTTTGCTACAGGCATTTATGGTTAGCTATATAGGTATATTGCCTTTAGAAGTTATTGAGTGTAACTTATTTGCCTAATAGCAATTAAAATCATTAAAACGTTTACCAGGTACGTTAATTATGAGTTACACCCGACACCAGCAATTTGATCTCGGTTGAAAGGAAGGAAAATATATTCACATGTTTTATCTATCTCTTTCTTTTAAAAATGAGTAGGTGTGTTTTCTTCCACAGTCTTAATGTTTCGCTTGCTTGCGATAGTAAAATTCTATGTAGTTTTATGGGGTAAGCAGTGTTTAGCCTTTAGAGTGGTCAACGGTTTAGCTGGAGCTTTGATTTCAAGTGACCAGCTTGGGAGAGCTTCAGAAGCCATAGGTTCCCAGGGAAACCACAGTTTTATGTTGAAAGGGTGTATCTGTGATGGCAAGCTTCTCTCTCCTCTGTGGAGGCACATAGCTGCTTTTCCTGCTGTGAGACCAAGGTACACATGCAAAACGTCCTATTTGCAAACTGGTTGGAATTCTTAACATTTATTCATCAATGAACAAGCATCTGGCTGAGCATGGCGGGGAGTTTTGGGAAACATTTGCAAAATATTAAAAATTCTCTCTGTGAGGTTTAACTTGCCATGAATATGTGTTCTAAATTTTAGGTTTGGAAAATACGTTGGGGGAAATATCTGTGCGTTGAGGTTGCAGAGATCACAAAGGTTGAGTGCCGTTGGTTTTTCATCATCCTGGTTTTAAAAGCATTTCTTCCTAATGTGTAGAAATTAGATTTTGAAGAGTTATTTATTATCCACCAAGTGGAACATGCATTAATTTCTCTCGCTATTTGTAGTTGAAAATCTGTAAGGAGAATGATTTTTTTATATATATATGATAAGGATCACTCTGCCCGTTCACTTCTGCCCCTGGAATTCTTTCATGGAATGGCTCCCTGGCAGGCAGAGGAGAACCTATCTCCCTTACTTTGCTGTGACGATATGGACAGAGAGAAAGCGGTCACTTCCCAACCAGTTTGTCCTCAAAAGAGGGATTAAAATTGTATAGTGCCAGAGAGAGTTTCTGTAATGTATCCTTTTAAATTACCAGCTTGTTCTTTTCCACCTGTTTATAACAGTAAGATAACTCAGTGCCAGCGAAGAGCCTGAAAGGTAGAGTAAGTGGCATCATGGGAAATATGAAATAAATACTAGGCTATATGCTTTACAGGCTTATTCTTAAATACAGTGTGGTTTATTTATTTATTTACTTCTTTATCTTAAACAGGTACCTATTGTGTACTATACTGGTGTTTGTCTACTGAATTCTTGTTGGATTACTTTAGATGAAAAGTTATCAGGTCATATATATATATATATATATATATATATATATATATTCATTCACATACATTTCTAAAGAAGATACAGCACTTCTCCCAAACCATTTCAAAGCACCTTAGATGTATTCTCAAGCAGTTCTATCAAATTCACAGTGAAATGAAGGTTAAACATATTTGTCTCCCTTGAAGTCACACCCCGGTCTCCTGCAATGCTTGTAATTAATAGATTGACTTGGAAACCACTGAGTTAAAGCAGACTGAGAATAGCAGTGGATGAATAGGAACTGAACGCATAGATGAGAAAGTTGGGATATACGCCACAGTTTCTTTTCTTATTGTTCGGAAAAACAAAGAAACACCAGGATACCAACAGCTCATAGGAGAAAGATGTAATTCTGGCTCACTGTGTAAAGTTACAGTCCAGACTGGAGTAAAGGCAGTAGGCACACAGAAGTGGTCACCTCTCCCCCCTCTCTTACACACACACACACACACACACACACACACAGAGAGAGAGAGAGAGAGAGAGAGAGAGAGAGAGAGAGAGAGAGAGAGAAAAGAGAGAGAGAGAGAAGAGAGCAGAGAGGACTAGTGCTTAGCTCATTTTCTCTTTAACCTTTCACCTAGTCAGCACTTCCCACCCTACAGACATGACTAGAGCAACAGTTCTCAACCCGTGGGTCTCCATCCCTTTGGCCGTTAAATGGCCCCATCACAGGGTTGCTTAAGACTCTGCAAACACATATTTACATCACTACTCATAACAGTAGCAAGTTACAGTTATGAGGGAGCAATGAAATTAATTTTATGGTTGTGGGTCACCACAACATGAGGAACTGTATTCCAGGGTCACAGTATTAGGAAGGCTCAGAACCACCGCTGTAGGGCTAAACAGTTCCTCACAGTGCCTCTCTCACAGGAAGTCTCTCTTCTGGGTTAGTTCTGGTTCCTGGACTATTTACAGCCCTCACTCTCCTAATCTGGAGAAACTGAACTGTCTGTAGAACACCACCATTATTAAACAAACTTAGGAAGAGTATGTGAGAATACCTTTGAGCAATGTTTAAAGAAACTAGAGTCCATGTAGTTGAAAGTTAGAAATATCTGCCACTGACTTGTGAATTCTTGGTCAGTCACTTAGACTATGTCCCATTTAGAACATTTGTCGTTTGGGTTAAACAGCTCTTAAAGTCTTGCTAAGTTTTACAGAAGCTTCATTTGCTTCAGGATGAGCTAGTCAGGTCAGAGCAAGAAGAGCCTTAAATGTGGCTGCTGAGATGAGGGGAGAGTATTGGTAAATAATTGGAGGGCGATTCTTTCTTGTGGCGACTGTTCTTTATATAAGTGAGGCAGAAACAGAAAGATAACCCATGGATGTTATAGCCAGTTCTCACACTCTAGCATTGTGAGCACACGTGGTATGTTACTTAAAGATACTGCTCTTGGCTTTCCAGATGGATGGTGGGAATGATACTCTTTCTAGTTTCTTCACTGTCTGGTGAGAACTCCTTCCACGTTTCCTTTGTACAAGGGACATGGGATGCTTGTCACTGAGTGATTCTATTTTGGTATTTTCTAGTGTTTTGCTATCTCCTCTCTGTTGATAGGGTTATTTTTCACACAAGTGTACTTCCTGTCTTCCTAAGAGTCAAGGGTTCCAGACTGCCCTTTCTGTTTTGTACACAAGGCGGGAGGTCATTAACTAGAAATTCTTTCCAGCTTATTATAAAGTAATTTTAAGATGCTTTCTTTTTCTCCCCGTCTAGCACTCTCCACCTTTACCCAGAATGATCTTATCTTTCAATTCTCATATAGTGGACGTGGACCACAGGCTACCCCAGGACTCATCCCCTGAATTTGTTGAATATGAGTGTGCTCATGAAACACAGAGTAAACAGGTTTGCGTGTTGAAAAATAAAGATCGTAGTGAAAAACTCATCCAACACTAAAAGAACAGTGGTTGGTAAAACATCCAAGAGAAGCATGAATTCTTTAGCATTTTACATATTTACCCTATGTGCGGGTTATTTAAAACCAGGTCACTGGTTTTCACAGTGCTACACAGAGTCCCTGAATGAAGGAATGAAAACTGACCTAAAGACTGAAGTCCCCATGCTGCTGGTGACTCTGATCTGCACATCCTCTTCTTCAGACTCCCTCCTGAGCTCACTCCTTGGAGCTGTTTTCCTTCCTAGCTCCAGTCCTGCTCATCTTATTTCACGTCTGTTTCTACACTACTCCATAGCTTTGTGTTCCTTGTATGGATAGGTCGTAGGAGTTGATGGTTGTGCTCTTCTGGAGACTGCAGATGTTCCAAGTGGGGACCTCTTCCTGTCTTTCTTAAATCTGCCTCTGAAAGTGGTCCAGCCTTCTTGGAGTGCATCGTCCTTTGTTGTGTGTGTGTTTCCCTGTCTTTCCTTATCCATAGGGACCATGCTGTCTCTGTCCGCAGCCTTACTTCTAAGCAAACTCTACTATTTGTTGGCTTCTTGGACATGGCCAATGAAAAGCCTTTAGCATAGGTAAAATTTGTATAACTAGTATCCTGATTCTTTCTTTCTTTCTTTCTTTCTTTCTTTCTTTCTTTCTTTCTTTCTCCTCCTCCTCCACCTCCTCTTCCTCTTCCTCCTCCTCCTCCTTCACCTCCTCCTCTTCCTCCTCCTCCTTCTCTTCTTTTCTTCCTCCTCTTCCTCCTCCTCCTCTTCCTCCTTCTCTTCTTCTCTTCCTCCTCCTCCTACTCCTCCTCCTCCTCCACCTCCTCCTCCTCCTCCACCACCTCCTCCTCCTCCACCTCCTCCTCCTCTTCTTCCTCCCCCTCCCCCTCCCCCTCCTCTTCCTCCTCCTCCTCCTCCTCCTCCTCCTCCTCCTCCTCTTCCTCCTCCATGTCTGGGAAAACGTGAAGATGGGGAAATGATGGCTTATGATTCCTTTCTCTAATTCATTTGAGTTTTAGTTCTGTTTTCACCGCACTCCAGACAACACCACCTTTGTATAGATTTAGTTCCGTTTGTTTGTTTGTGGTGAACATACTGTTTATAACAATATCACACACAGCTCAAGCCCTTTTGTTATTTCCAGAAAATGTCAATTTGATCTAAAAAAAAATTACAGTTAAAGAAGTATAAAGATAAATCATGTTCTTCAGTCCAAATAGAACTGCCCAGATGGGTAAGAACACAATTAGAAACATTGTAAACATACGTGGGAATGTGATGGGGAGTGGAGGGCTGAGTGTCTCCCTCTTTACTCTTGACATCTTTCCAACTGAAAAAAAAATGCAATGCGTGTTCATAGTTCATAAGATTCCTCAGAAACTTCTCAATCACTTCCAGCAGATAATTAAGACCTGAATACCTGCTGCCTGTGATGAGCAAACTCTTGGATGCTTCTAGAAATCAGAAGCGTTGGGAAAACAGGCTGCACAGTGTTCACTGCTTCTTTCCTGTAGAATCCTGTCTGGAAAAGGAAGGGAACAATAGGCTTTAATCTTCTCATGTTCAGTATCTTGTCTTTCCACATTCGTGCTTGAAGACCTTTCTCCTTCCAGATTGTTCTTACTGAACCCTGTTATTTAGTGGTTAAGAATGGATTGACTACACCGTGTAATCCAAATGTGGTTGGTGCTGTTTGCTTCCCAGAGTTTTACATGTGGCCATGTTTTATTGACAGCGTCTTTCCTACTTAATTACGTCTTTTGTTGACAGCTCAAACTGTCTCTGTTTACTCCTATTTAGAATGCAGCTGGCAACAGCAGTTGGTTTGTGAAACCAAAGCACATAATTAACTTCCTAAGTTAAGGTAGAGTTTGTTTCTCTGGGAGAGAAAGGATTTCACCGGGCATATCACTTTGCTCCAAATGTTGTATACCTACAGGGTGATACATTTCTCATGTCAGAGCATCAGCAGGGAAAACCAGGACATTCTGAACTATTGAATACTGTTACAGTATCCAAACATGACTGATCTTAAGCTGTTTTTCAAAGTCTAGGAAGCCAGATAGCAATAGTCAGTTTACATATTAGCTCCAGTAGGTAGGAATGTTGTGATCAGTTTCCCTTCACTCTGATGTGCAGATAACCAAACTTTGATGGAACCATTTTGAAGAAATATACATTTCCTCCTACCACTGTTATTTTCAAAAACCAATATAAATTGATTTTACAAAGAACGAGTGAGTTCATTTTTTTATAAGAAAACCAAGAGGAGATCCTTAAACAAGAAATTTAGACCATGAGATTCTCATGTCCTGGTGGCAATGAAGACCGGATGAAAGCCCTGCACACTCTCCTGACACCACAACATTCTTTGCTTACATGAGTTGGACTAGCCAACTCACTTTTCTTATTTTCCATTTCTAGCTAGTTAATTTCTCCATGATTACCACATCTTCCTCCTCTACGTGCTGTAGCAAACAACATGGAGGTTTTCTCTGCTTTCTAAAAGCTAAAGTGAATAGTAATTCAGGTTCAGAATTAATGCCATACCATTGGGCATGGTGGTACATGTCTGGGACACAGCTCTGGCTGAACAAAGACAGGAGAATCACAAGGCTGTAAGAGAGGGTAGTAGGCTTGGGAGGCCCATCTTACCCGTGTACACACACAGAGAGGCAGAGGCACACATGTATACACACATGCCCTCACTTGGAACAAGAAAAATAAATAAACCAAGTCAAAACAAAAACAAATGGCCATAAATATTTAAAAAAAAAAAAAAACTTCAGTTGCAAGTCTTTGTATCATACAAGCTTTAGATTGTTAAATTCCTTTTCCATTTTCAGATAAAACTGCCTTCTTCGCAGGCTAACCACAAGCATCCCATGCTGATTCATGTTTTTTTAAAGAATCTACCTTCTGTCTACCCAGCGTTACGTGCAGGCAGAAGTTGTTTTCCTAAAATAAAATTTAATACTAATTTTTTGACCTGCTGTTTCAAAATCATACAATTTATTGCTCTGTAGTTTTATTTTTAAATGGAAAATAGAAGAATTTGTCATGCATGATGTTGCACACCTGTAGTCCTAGTATTTGAGATCCTGAGTCTGGGGGATTGCAAATTTAAAACCATCCTGCCCTACATAATAAATTCCAGGCTAGCATGAGGTACATAGGAAGATTCTAGTCATACATGCATACATACATGCATACATACATGCATACATATATACATGCATAAATGCATACATACATACACATACATACAAGATAGAATAGATGATAGGTAGATAACTATATAATAAATAAATACAAAGCAGAAAAAAATGTACTATATAGAAAACAAAAGTAGGTTGAAAGTTTTCAGACTAAACATGCATTGGAAAGAGGTAAACACATGTCTGCGTGCTTTCATTCACCATTACGAAACTCATACCATCTGTACAGATGAGCGAGCAGACCTGCCCTGTGAGTGGGAAGCCTGGTATGCATGTACAAAGAATGAAAACATTGAACCAAGGGCATGGTTTAATGAAGGTAACTTTGACCTTCCAACGTCTGCTTGTTGGATACAGATCATATTGCTGATAATTGCTGGTGGTACCTCTTAATCATGGTTAGAATAAGTAGGGAGAAGTTATCAATTGAGTGAACTTAAAAATGTCCAGAGTATAACAGCACGGAGGGAGCTAAGAAGTTCTTTTGAAAATCAATTGTGTTAAGTCTGTAAGCAGATGTCTCCTATTGTGCTTATAGTCGTGGAGATACAGGCAACAGAAGACAGTGGTGTGTGTGCAGTTCACAGAGGCACTGCCGGTTCATCTCAGGATTTTATTTTATATTCTCCCCCCTCCCCAAATGACCAGTATAATTGGATAGAGGTAAGGAGGGACTGGTAAAGGAAAAGCTGTTTTGAGCTGGTAAAAACTACTTGGCAGGAATTCTGCTTCTTTATTCCATTTCACATAGGGCAGCGTCAACCCTCGTGTCTGTCTTCAAAAGAAACCTAAAGAACATTGACCCTAACTTATGAGACATTGGGGAATATTGGCTCACAAATGATTCTTCTGATAATAAATTTTTAAATTAGCCAAAACATCCTGTAAACACAGCTGCTAAGAGCGGTCAAGGCACCTTGGTTGCATTTTGTAACTAAGTCTCGCCTGTAATATACTGCTTTCTAGTTAATTACTGCTTCCAGACAGAAGAGGAAAGGCCTTGAATTCAGCATTTGTATGGTCGCATGGCCCTGTTCAGCCAAGCTCAATGCATGTTACATGATTGCCTGAGAGGAATAGAAAAGCTACTTTCTCAGTCTCTGACCAGAATGCGTGATGAGCCTGGGTGGCAGAGAGGGCAAATGGGCACAACAGCAATTACACCAGAAGCAAAGTAGTTTCCTTGACAACCGGTTTGAGGATTCATTGTGATTTATTATTTACTACTTCAAAAACTCATTCTGTGATTTAATTAAGGACCCGAGATTTCCATAAAAATCTATGTCTTCCAAATGCGAATGCCCCGTGACTATTGTTCAGGTGTACATGGAAACAACCCCATGCTCATGGTGTCTTAAACGGGGCCAGCGGAGGTGTCAGGTGCGGTTCTGTGAGAATGTGCTTGGGTCACATAGGAAACAGCTAACATCGAGGAAGTGTGGCTTACCCTGGGTGATGCTGTTCCTTAGTCCTTACTAATAACAGCCCCTTGGGCACCTCCAAAGCAGAGGTTCCAAGGAAACTTTTACCTTTCTGTTGAGAGCAGCATTATTAACTAGTTTGCGTCTCTGTGTATCATTTCAGAGGCAGCGTAGACACGTTATTTCTTTGCAGTAACCTCCGTAATTACATACCTTTCATATTTCACAAATTACAGTCTTTTAAGTTTAGTTGTAATCAGGTAACATTTTTGCCAGAACCAAAAGAGTTCAGCCTCCTCCGGCTCACCATTAGATAATGCTGTGTTGTCTGCGATTGCGCTTCCCCAAAATCTTGCGATGCTCATTACTTCTGCAGAAAGAGCTCTAAGTGAGCTACTTATTCAGCATTAATTAATAATCAAATGTGACGCGCTGCCTAACATGGGCTTTTTATTTAAGCAACATAACCTTCCAAATAAAAAAATAATTTTCAGCATTTACTGAATTTCTGTTAAAAAATGGTGTGTCTGTATGTATTCTTTTTAATTAAAATAGTTCTGCTTAGCTCGTTTACATTCCTGCTGTCAAGAGTTTCAGCCTGGAGATTCCATATATAATTAATGTAAGGAAAACAAGAGAGCTGTCCCTTGGTAGAAAACTGGTAATGGATTAACATTCCAGGAATGTGGCACACTGTCTCAGAAAGATGCACTTAGGCCTGAAGTCTGGAAATATTAAACCATACCTCACCCGTGTAATTAGCTCAAGATAGACAAGTCCAAAAATATTTGGTTGTGCACTTAATATGGATTATTAAGTGCATACCCACTATTAGGTATTATTTAAAAAGAATCTTTTCCTGATCCAGAAGAGAGGGCTGGCTGAGTACGACCAGTAGCCTTAGAACCAATTGATGGAATGTGTACAGCGAGTATTTAAACTGGTCAGAGCAGCTGCTGAGGTAGCCTTGGTGCTGTCTGACAGCCGTATATACAGTATATACATTACCTAATTTGGGGGACGTGGCAGTCTACACTTCCTCCTGGAAGTGCTCTTCAACTTGTTCATTACACCTTTTGACAGTATTCATCAGATAACCATGAAATTGATATCAAATTGTGGACATAGTAAGTCTAGAGTATTTTTTTGTAAGAAGTTAGTTCACACTGGAGGATAGTTTATCAAAATGCAAATAAAAACTTCCTGGTCAAACCCTTTCCAGCACAGCGTGTCCTGAGAAGACCATGCGTGTTTCACTCTTCCTTAGATAGCATTGTGTTTTAATAGAATAAGTCACATGTCACATGCAGATACTTTAGGGGATAAAAGGGCAAGAAAGATACAGGATTTGATATTCTGCAGCAGGGGTACTGTATAAATTGGAATTACTCCTAACTGCTAAGTGTGACAAGTTAGACCTTAGTATAAAACCGCGTGGGTCTAGGAAGCAGGTGATTGATCAGAATATGAAGCCTAGAGATAAGATTGTGATTTTGCAGAAAAGTATGAAAAAATACTGTAAATGTACATGTCTAAGTTAGGTGACTATTGCTGTGAATAGACACTATGACAGTGGCAAGTCTTATAAAGGAAAACATTTAGTAGGGCTGGGTTACAGTTCAGAGGGTTAGTCCATTATCATCATGGCAAGAAACGTGGAGGCATGCAGGCAGACATGGTGAAGGAGAAGGAGCTGAGAGTTCGACGTCTTTGTCCCCAATGCAGCAGAAGGAAACTGTCTTACCAGGCCTAGTTTGAGCCTAGGATACCTCAAAGCCCGCTCCCGGCAATGTACCCCCTCCAACAAGACTACATACAATGTACATGCAGGTACGTGTGTATAGGTCAGAGGACAGATGTCGTATCTCTCCTTCCGTGAAGACTTAACTCAGTCAGCAAGCTTACAAGGCCAATGTTTGTATATCCTAAATAGTCTCAGCAGACTCGTTGGTTTTATATTTTCTTAAGAGTATATGCTTAAAGACAAGTTTGCTAAGTCCATTTATTTGAGGCTGTCAGCGCAGGGATTTGATTCTGCATGCTTTGATGTGGCTAGAAAGTCCAGCAGAGCCCTTACATGCTGTCCCTAAGAATCAGGAATTGATCTTAATGTCTAGACAGAGAACTATCAGACCTTCCCAGGCCAACCCACAAGGCTGGGAGAATCCTGTGATGGGTCCTTGTGGGAAGGAGGCTGAGAAGTGCTTGGATAAAGACAGTATAACTTACATAGGATTTGAGATGGCTACTGCTGTAACAGTGATACCAGGTGGTCAGAAGCATCTCTTGATAAACAGTATGTGAGCCACAGGTGCCTAATGGTGTTTCTGTAACACGTTGATTGTGTCTTAGAGAGTGTCACTGCTTTCTTTTGCATTTTCTGTTAAAGGTATTAAAATATCTAAGTTCATTTAAGAGAAATGCAAATGGTTAAAATGAGACATAGATTGGGATTTGTCCTGTTAGCAGAACTGTGAACAAAAATGTTTTGACTGGTGTTTTCAACTTACGCATTACATAGGTATTGGATTTATTTGTATTATTTTGTGTGCATATGTGTGAACGCAAGTGCTTTAGTGTACAGGCCACTAGAGGACAAGAGTGGAGTGGCTCCTTAGGAGCTGTCTACACTTGTGACAAGCAAGGCGTTTCTAATACTGGGTTTACCATCATGACTGACTGCGTGGGACAACTCTGGTCTTTCTGCTTGCAAGGCCATCACTTTAGTGACTGGACCATCTCCCCGGCCCCTGGAGTATTGTTAAATGAAGATATTCGGTGCTAAATGGTAGTTATAACTTGCTAGACCACTCTGATATAACCTTCAGTTACTGAAGTTCCGTGCAGAGTCTTTGCTATTTCGTTTTATTTATTCTCGATAATTGGATTTTTATAACATTACTCTTCCTGATTCTCCTCCTGCAAATCAAGACAGTTGTCCATTTTTCCTTTCGTTCATCTTTATGTCATTGTGTGATGTACTCCTGCTCTGTATTTTTAAGAACAAACTGTTGAAAAGTACAAACGGTCAAGTCTGTCTTAGTAGCTTTGGCCCTTCTTAGAATATGATGCTTCCTCAGTAAATGTTTGAATTATTAATAGCAAGGTAAAAAAACAAAACAAAACAAAACAAAACAAAAAAAAAAAAACTCGGTAGGTAGATCCCAGGATGACGAGTCATGAGGGTCCCCAGTTTCTGGCCAACCCGGGCTACTTAATAAGACCCTGTTTAATGAATAAAATGAAACAAACACATGTTCACCCACTTAAAGACAATCCTTAAAATAACAAGTAAAAGCAGTTCAGCAGAGGAAATTGAGTTAGAAGGTTAATGTTTTAAAGAATTAAAATTTGATGTCATAGTGTTTGGATATGATTGGTTATATTGGCTTATTAATATGTATTTATGAGGTAATTTCTTTGTTAGGGGATTGTGAACATAATTGAAACCATCTCTATATTCATGCATGCTTTCTTTTCTATCTCTAATCAGAAAACACACAGATTCAAGCTATAATGTGATGGGTACCAGGAAAACAGACAACAAATTTCTCATGACGCTGGAGAAGACTGCAGGATTTTCTATTAAAGATAGTTACATAATTTTCCGTTAATTGACAGAGACTTTTGACATTGTAACTAGTTTTATTTTTGCAGATCATTAATATGTACATTGAAATTTAAAATGCTAGAAGTGTTTAGAAATATTGCAGGTATTTGCAGAATTAATTAATTAATTAATTAATTAATTTTTTGAGACAAGCTCTCATGCAGCCCAGGCTGCGGTTGAATTCACTGGTAGCTAAGGACGACCTTGATCTGCAGACCTCCCTGCTTGCTTCTGCCGTGTACTGGGGTCCCAGGTGCATACTTCCACACCCACCCCAAGGTCTGATTACTTTGCTTCAGCCAAACAGTGAACAAGGAGACGGTGACACAGGCATGCAGGTACAGCGACAACAGCTGAGGAAAAGACACGCAGCTCTTTCCAGCTCCTGAAAGTGTGCTTCCTCGTTCTCTTAAAGTGCTGTTGCTTAGAAAAGCTCCTCACAGCTTGATATGTAGGATCTTTCCTCAATTCACAGAGAGGATAGCACACAGACTTCTAATCTTCCTTAACAAAGAATGTGTATAGGCAAGCATACTTGCCCCCAAATAATAAAATGGCATTTTGGAAAGACAATTAATTCACTCAGCAGCGTGACTTTGTGTCTTAGACTATGACAGTCAAGGTGACTAGCAATAGACTAAAGGCATAGAACCCTTTGTTCTGTTCCTTGAGATGGCAAAGTTCTTGTCTTCTGATCACCTGACATGGGTACCTAAGACATGCTGTCGGGGGTGATGCTTAGAACAATGGCAGCTGCATCACAAGCCACGATGCTTTCTTTCATCATTAGAGTGTTTACTGGCTGCTAAATCACCTTGACATTTTTTTCCTGTAAGATTTCTAGAAAATATCCATTGTATATAATTCTAAAGTGTTACTGTGTAGGGCGGAAATATAACTAAAAAGTTTATAGAATACCTTTAGTTGCATTAAAATGATCATTCTTTTAAATGTGGATTTAATATATTTAGTTTCAGTGCTTAGAAATATTTTCCAATTGTGTGTGTGTACGTGTGTGTGTGTGTGTGTGTGTGTGTGTGTGTGTGTGTGTATGTGTGTATGTACATGTGTGTGTGTGTTACTAGCAACTGTGAGCCACCTTAAGATGTTCCTAGGAATCAAACTCCAGTCCTCTGCAAGAGCAGTGTGCTCTGGTACCCAGTGAGCCAATTCTCCAGCTCCATAGGGAAGATTTTGATCAATTTGTGTGAGGGTTACAGTGCTTTGCCTGCTCAATGAGACTAGCAGTGTGCAGGGGAAATGGCCTAGAATTCTCAGAGTGCTCCTGATAGGACCTGACAAGCTATGCTGGTGTGTAAGCAGCGTTAGAGCCAGTCTCTCAGCCTTGAAGTCATGTGACTTTACAGAAAATATTTCTTATCCTCCTGTTCTGAGTTGTAAAGTGAGTTCTAGGCGGAGTTTTGTCATGCTAGACACTTGGCATAACTAATACATACATAGTTAAGTAAATAAGTAAATAGATGTACCTTGAAGCCAAAGAATAGTTTGTATTCCTTTAGAGGACCTAGGTAAGTGCTGGGACTTCATGGTTGTGCTGCTGACGTGTCTGGGAAATGGTGGGCAGGACTCCTCGGCTGTGACAGAGAATAGCCATCAGTCAAGGCTTTTATTCTAATCACAGACGGGAAGGAAGGATCCAGCAAGTAGGTTGGATGTTATCTCTGGCTTGGACTGTTCAGAATCTTCCTGAGAACTGAGATAAGATGCAGTGTACATAGAATGTACTCAGTCCTTGTAAGGGGCAGGGGGAGATGCTGTGTTCCTGTCCTGGCTACCAGTGTAGCTTTAAGAAGAGCAAGAGAAGAAGTAGGCCTAAGAGGGATTAACTTAATTCTAATTGCCTGCAATTATGATTTCAACATACACAAACTATTTACATAGAGTCAGTTATATCTGCTGTATAATTTACCAATTAGTCTTGTTTCCTTGGAGAATTGGACATAGGATCTAGACCTCTCAGAGACTGGACCAAGTGACAGAATTGCCAACGGACACATCAGGACATTTTCTCCTCCAGTGTGCTAGTAAAACTGAACACTTGGTCGTAGTTATGTTTGAGTCCTTAAATGTGATTTATTTAGTGTTTACAAAACCTGAGGAAAGAGTGTAGGGCCTTTCCTTACTCCCATTTGGTAGTGGGAACACTGAAGAACAGATACTGAAGTTGTCAAGCCAGAAAGCTCTGCTAGCAAGCATTGGCAGCCTAGCTCAGATCCAGGTAGGCCGCGTGAGATAATGGACCTGAGTTCCCAGCAGTAAACCTACCACAGAAGACCAAGCCCCACTCACCCAACCCAAGATGTATTTGCACCCAACAGCAAGCTATCAAAGCCCATACAAGGACATCTGCAAAGGGTCAGTCTGTGGGTGTTAAGTAGATGCTTCCTACACATTAGTTTAGCCTATAAGTCTGCAGCACACAGTTCTACAACTCTTAGTTCTACAACTTAGTCCTGGCCTTCTCAGGACTAAGGATGTCTGGTTCTTTTGTCTTTTCAGTAAGACTTGCAGAGACAGCTCCTACAAAGTATTCAACCTCCTCTGTCCCTAGACGTATCCCTGTTTTTGTGGCAGGAGATGATGTCTCTTTTAAAAACTCAATACTGTTAGTGTGATTTGAGCTCCTGTGGTGAATGTGCAAACCATACACTGTCTGCCTTGGGTCTTCTGATAAGTCTCACGGCAGTTTTCTGCTAAGCAGGGAGGGTTTGAAGAGGAGGGATCTCATACACCTTAGATAAGAGTGGATTCCAAAAGTGCTGAGCATGCAAGAAGGAATTACAATCGGAGAGAATGCCATGACGTTATAGGGACGTGCAAATGAGACTTTAAAATCAGACCGCTCTGTAGTGCATGTTCGCCATTTAAGAGAGTTTAATGGAATAAACAAACTGCAGCTCTTCTACGGTAGCATTCCAGGACGGCACTAACTCTTTGCTTCTCTTCTTGATACATGTGCTTAATTTGCAGACAAATGAGTTTCCCAGCCACCTTGCAGAATATGAAGTTTATCACAACAGAGTGTTGCCAACTGTGGGAGGTACTGGGGAGATGGGGATGAAAACAGACGACGAGGACACAGTTGGGAGATGGGGGAGTTGTGTGTGTGTGTGGAAAATCCTGGGACCTGCAGGAATCATTTGCTTAACCAGTGTTCCTTTTCCCCGTGGCATTAAATATGGGCACAAGTCACCCAGGGGAAGTGATCCAGATAGGGTGAGGTGACTTGTGAAAGTCATAGAGACCAGATTTCGGAGTAGACACATGGGTCTGCACTTTCATCCAGGGATCTGCTGTGCAGGATATGGTGCCTCTCAGCCACAAAGAAGGAATGAATGACAGGAACTTCACTCAGGTCTCAGCACAAGTAGTGTTATATTTTCAGATGTTCCCATAATGGGGCAGGCATCCCTTATCTGCTTGAGCTTACAGCTTCTTTACGCATCTGCTCTCGTAAACTGGCTTCAGTTCTATTTCTTGGTCCTTTGGGGTGAGTAGTAAGGTTTTATGCACATCTTGATGCCTGAGAACCCTTGGTTTATATAGACTGCTTTCTGTTATGCCAAAAAAGGTTTCCTTAAACGGTTCTCCTCTCTCTATGAACTTATATTGGAGTAAATTTATAATTCTGTTTTTAAAGCTGTATTTTCGTATTTATTTGTGTGTATGTTCATGTCTTCGTGTGTGTGTGTGTGTGTGTGTGTGTGTGTGTGAGTGTGCGCGTGCGCGTGCGCATGGGCCACATATGTCTGAGTATCTATGGAGGCTAGAAGAGTGTGTCAGATAATTCTAGAACTGGAGTTATAGTTGGTTGTGAGCTCCCCAAAGTGAATGTAGGGACTCAGGTCCTTGGGAAGAGCAGCAAACACTTTTCAAAGCCCTCTCTAGCTACATATACATATATGTATACGTATGCGTATACATATACATACACATATACATATGCATATATTTGTATGTAGTTATGTATAACTTATTTTTTGCCTGTGAATCCAATCTCAAATCACTCAATGTAATCATAATATTGTTTTGTCTTCTTGACAAAATCTTGGTTAGCGCCAGCCTCCCTCAGACTCACAGTGTAGGGTTGATGACCTTAGTTCCTGGTTTTCCTGAGTCCTCTTCCAAACTGATCAGACTCTACCATATGACTTGTATTTTTTCTCGCGTTATCTAATATTATGGTATTCTCAGTGAGTAAACTATTCTCTTTTATCAGGATCCTCTAAATTACTCTTCTATTGTGGGATATTATCCGGTATTAAAATTTGTACTGTCTCCTTTTGTCCAAATTACTGTCAGATTGGTAGATTGTTTTAAGAATATATTATCATAAGTGGGATTTGGTAAGGATCTTTTCTGAAAGATTGTATGAGTTCATGGTCTCAGAAATAGCTGAAGTATAGCGTCAACATAATGAAAATGTGGATAAATGTGATCTTAATTGCATTCAATTCCTATTCATGGAATAAAAGCAGCAAGAAAAATGGATTGATATATCTCCAACATTAAAAATGACTCAAAATATGAAGCACTTAAATTATAAACCCAATTGTTACAATAAACAACTAGATCTCTGGTAATTTGATATGAGAAAATGTGACCAAATTTGATTTTTTTTTAAAATTCCTTTTGTTCTTGTCCATTAAATACAGTATTTTATGATTTTTTTTTTTTTTCTATTTGTGTTCATTTTATTTCCTGAGCTTGGGATATTGATATTCAGTACTGTGGCTCTAATCCAGGGTCTTGCCTATGCCCTGGCCCACATTTGGTCTGTAAGTAACATCCCAGCCCTAAGTAAAATGAATGTTCTTGCCACATGTGATGGTATTCTTAATTCCATCATTTGGGAGGCAGAGGCAGGCAGATCTCTGTGAGTTCAAGGCCAGCCTAGTAGGCCAGTCAAGGCTAGGCAGGGATATCTAAAACAAAACAACCACAAACAAACAAAACCAAGTAAAATAACAGGGTACTCGGCTCTGTAGGCATTTTCCTACAAACTCTTTGACCCTGTGTTCTGGGGTCAGCGTTCCTTCTGTGCTTAGGTTTTCCTGGTCCAAGTCTATATAAAGCACTCCACACCAAGAGAGACACAGCTGTTCATCTGTTGCAAGAAGATGGCAGCTTGTATTTCATAAATAGGACTTCATTGCAATTTCAAAAGCAAATTCGCCCATATGCTAGTTTGTCCATGGTAACCAGAACTTAATAGATACTTAGCTTCATACTCGTGTTAGCTGTGTGGAGAGTGGGATGATCATTACAGTCTTCAACATTTGGAGCTGCTGATCTTAATTTCTGATGAGTCTCAACTTGGGTAATACTTCAAGGGTATAGCGGTTTATAATTACCAGTCTGTGAACTGGCACTGGATTATTCAGTAGCATGCCTAGTTTTCAAATGAAGGGTCTGGAATATGTATTTTGAATAGAGATAAATATTCTAACTCAAGCCAAGTAACTTCCTGTTCAGAAGTTTTTAATTGTTGACCTGAAATAGTTAACATACTGTAGACCCAAACCTTTTGGTTATGACTGTATAGAACGTTAAATTAATCAATTAGAAGGTGAGATATTTATGGGAGGCATTTTTTAAAACTCATTGATCCATCTGATCATTCTTCAGCACCCCCACTTAGGGGTCAGACTTACTTAGCTCTGTGAGAAACTGCAACCTCAGTATCATGTTTTATTATTTTTAATCTATCTGTATTCAATATCAAATATCAAGGCAGTATCAATTACCAAAAGAAATTGATACTAAGTATTTATTGAGAAGAGACTAGGTCATTTTTTATGTTTTGCCTAATGTATTTGGAAGAGTGGCCTATAAATATTTTTTTTTTTT
>JANHMN010000001.1:10075443-10095443 GCA_030674055.1 Rhabdomys pumilio
ACACACACACACACACACACACACACACACACACACACACACACACACAACCTTTTAACTGTGTAGACAAGTCCCATGTTGTTACTCTTTTAAGGTTTTAATAACCCTGCAATAGTAGATCAATTTATGGTATTAACAATTTACGAAATTTCAAATTTTTTTAAAACTTTATCTTTTCATCAAAATGTAGACCAATCTCAAAGACAAATGGTACCCAGACTCACTCCACTGTGTTGTCATTTAATAAATGATATCTGCATCCCATCATGGGCTAGAATTCTGTCCTAAATTACAGTGTGGCAGTGTGGCTGTTGCCATTGTCACGGGGTGGCTTTAGGGAGTTTCTGTACACTGGGTGGGCTTCTTACAGGGCACGAAAATAAAGACATTGCCTCTACCCAGTTTGTTACCTTATTTAACTTATTCCAGAGTGATCTAAGAGAAAAATGAGACACTGCCGGTGACATGAATACAACAGGGAAAGTGACTGAGCAGTAAAGAAATACTTGTTTTTACCTAATGCTTTTTTTTAATGAGGTGAAATTTTAAGTATTGTTGTTATTGTTTTTGCCTGTTTTATTTTGTTTTAAAGTTTGGCATACAGAATAGTGTGTTTCCTTGTGGCCATTTTCCTGCCTTTGTATTCTGGAGGGAGGTGAGGCTTGCTGGTCCTCTCCTTTTATGTGTTCCTACGTCTTGGAAGTTTTAATTAGTTTCAGTAGTATCGTGAAGAGCACGATGGTTACCTTGCTCGAGAGCATTTTATATGTGTGGGTCTGTTATGTCACTAGTTTGGTTACTTTTCCTTAACAAGTTCCTACCGTCCTTTAGAACACTGTCTTTGCATCTGATATCCAAAAGAAACCGACACCTCACTAGTGACTCTTTATATCTTAGACTTTTATGATTCCAGCACCAATCAATCAAAATTTCCACACTGTTTTCTGGACATAAAAGGAAACATTTCAACATGTTTTGGGTTTCAGAAGTTAATTTTTCTTGGGCGAGGACACAGGAAGTTCCTTTGCTTCCTCTTGGAATCCGGTTGGATTTTTCTTCCTCTTGACAGAAAAACCTTTTCTGATGTCTTCAGTAGCCTTCATTTATTTACCTTTTTAAAGGAAAAATTCTAAGCTGGATACTCCTTTGGGATTTTAAAGAAAACAAGTGTATCTTTTAATAGGAATGTAGGACTATGATGGTCAGCATGGAATTCCAGTACTGAGGGGTGGAGGCAGGAGGATGGTAAGTTTAAGGGCACCTACTGCTATAGAGTAGGCTTGAGGGCAGCCTAGAATACATGAGACATTGTCTCAAAACAACAACAACAACAACAACACCCAACCAAACTAATAATGACAAATAAATGTGTGTGTGATGGAACGTTAAAAGCTTTTGGCCCTTCAGTGGAAGAAATTGGCCTGGCTTTTCTCAGTGACAAATGGTTTACATGGCTAACCGAAAGGCGGGATTTGGCAGGGATTCTTTCCTCATGGGCCCTCCGCTTTACAGAGTCAGCAGAGGTTGTGTGCAGTCACCTTAGGGTTCCTTGCTCAGGACACAGAGAAATGTGTGGGTGGCTTCGTTGTGATTTCAGAGTATCATGTCACCAACTCTGGAGTTGGCATTAATTGGCTTCCTTGCGATGCCAGGTGGAACTGTTTCACACCTTTAGAGTTTATTGCTGCCCAATAAAACGTCATTGATGTAGAAGTCCTACATTCGAAATACACTGTTCTCTCTGCTGAGAGTCCTTTTACTTCCAACTTTTACAAAAAAAAATGAGGTTGTGATTAGTAGCTTTTGGCCTTGTTTTTTTTTTTTTTTTTTTTTTTCCAGTAAAAGTATTGTTTATATCTGAATACAATATGAGGTAGAGTAACCCTCCAGATTTGTACTCTCTTTGATCTGGGAGAGTTGCCTGGCGTGTAGTTGAAATGGACTCTAATGAAGTCACAGGGCAGGATGGAGCCCTGTTCAGTCGGCCTGGCTGGATGTGCCATGCTGGATGCAGAAGTAAATCTCACAGTCTGTTCTGACATCACTGCTTTGAAGGACATAATTCTCCAAGACTAGGCGGTAGAATTAATGGGATTCTGATAATAAAGGGGGTAGAAAAAGGAATTGTAAAAATCGATTGTGTTCTCCAGTGAGAGGCGGCAGTCCCCTACCTGAGATAAGAAACCGTTTTCCTTTACTAATTCTGTAGTTATTTTCTAGTTTCGTTGTTGACAGTGCATGAATTACAGAGATGCTCTGAAGAGCTTTCATTTAGTTGAATAAAGTGAATGACCTAGAAAGATCTTGTTCCTGATGCTGACTCCTCATTAGCTGTTAGCTAGCTAGAAACAGAAATGTGAATAATATTTTCTTTCCTCGAAGAGAAGGAAGTGGGCGATTGCTTTTTGTTGTCCTGTAATTCATGACTGGAATGGTGGAGTGACTTTGATCTCCAGCTCCCCACCCTTCAGTAGGCTTGGTTTCGGATGCTGAGTTAGATGAAGACCCTTTTCCCAAGGAGACACCTCTGTCCATGACAGTCATCCAGACACAGGTCCATAATCACGTTGACTCTGCTGCAGTCCTACTGTTCACAAGAACAGCAGGACACAGTAGGTGCAGTGTGCGTATCTAAGCGTGAGGTCAGACTTTCTCATTGTCAGGGAAGCCTTGAGCTGACTTTTTTGTTTGAATTCTTTTTCCTTTTCTTTTGAGTCAGGGTTGCATGCAGCCTGGCCTGACTTCAAGCTGAATGTACAGCTGAGCATGGCTTTGAACTTCTTATTCTCTCTCCTCCTTAATTGCTGGAGTACAGTTATATACTGTAGTATTACGTTTTGAGGGCCCATGGTGTGGACTCAAGGCTTCCTGCGAACTAGGGAAGTGTGCTATCAACTAAGCTACAGTCTACAGGCAGCTCCATAATACTGAGATAACTGAGCCTTGGTATGCAGTCCACTGGAAATGGTTCTGAAGCAGATTGGAATTCCGGAAACCTGTGTTTCTGAGCTTTGGAGAGATTGTGGTTGCATGCTGAGACTCTTTAAAAAAAAAAAAAAAAAAAAACAGCTTTTCCTAAGGCTTAGTGTTATTTTTGTAGACATCCTTGCTGGGAGGTTTTCCTTTAAAGTTCAGGATTAAACCTGTCATATTTTATAACTTAAACTGCAGTGTCTTAATGACACTTGTGAATTATTACCCAGTGGTGGATAATTTAGAAGTTTTTACGAGAGTGGGATCAATTTCTTTCTAATAAGTAATTTAACCCCAGATGTTTTGAAGGACTCATAATGAATTATTTTCTCAGTGTTCTGAGAGGACTTCTGAAGTGCTAATATTTGACCTAGCAGCTGGTGGGAGTCTTAACATTTTACCTTGGCGTGTCCAGAGGGTGACCAGGATTAGTGATACTTAGTTTTATGTAATTAGAGTTTTCAATTTTTCATTATATATTTATTTAAATTGTTAGAAATATATTTCCAAAGATAATTCTAGCATTTTTGGATTTAAATTTATTTTACTTAAGTTACTATTAAGATTTAAAAATAATAGACCTTTTTAAAATACTTTGATTTTTTTTTTTAAACATCCAGTTTATTTAGCTAAAATAAACAACTTGATTCTAAACCCAAATGACCCAAGAAGGATAGGCAGGGCCTGGCAAGATGGCTCAGTTGGTAAGGGTGCTTGCTACCAAGCCTGATGACCCGAGTCCCTGGGATCCACATGGTAGAAGAAGAGGATAACTCCCCCAGGTTGTCTTTTGGCTTACACACACAAAGACACTTAATTAAATCCATGTAACAAGACTGAAGAAGCTAAAGCATGCCAGGCCTCTGTGTTGAGCTGTGCAATCACGTGATCTTAAATTGAACAATTTTTCTTTTCTGAAAACCTTCTTTGAGTTTGGGGTTCATGTAACCTCCCTGTACATAAAGACTTTCACATTTTCTACACCAGTATGCTTACACTAGCCCATGGGAGTTACTTTTCTTTATTGTTAGCATTGAAAACAAGGCCATGGTTGAATGTTATTTATAGTCTTATGTATCATAGTTTGGGTTTCTCAGCACATATACACCTGGAAGAGATTGTGTATAGTGGACATAGAAACCCTAATGTTTTAGAGTTTCCTTTTTAACGTGTGTTTGTGTGTGTGTGTGTGTTTGTGTGTGTGTGTGTGTGTGCGCGCGCGCGCAGATATGCTATGGTGTGTCTCAGGTCAGAGTACAACTTTCAGAGATCAGAGGATAATTTTTGTGAGTCAGTTGTCTGCCTTGTTGGTCCCAGCCTTTGAACTCACGGCTTCAGGCAAATACCTTTACCAGGGAGCTGTCTCATCAGCCCTGAGAACGGTATTTTCATAACTGGAGTAGTCAAGAAACTGAAGTAGCATTGAGCTCCCACAAACTTACTTGAAATTATGTTTCTAACACCCTGCCTTTAGCCATGGAGAGTTTTATTAATCTCTTGAGATTTTAAACATTGTGTTTCACTGACATCATGAATATGCAGAGGTAAACGGAACTATTGAACTATTAGTGAACTAATTTCTCTTCGAGACTTGCTCTTAGCTCTCTTTCATTGCAGGAAGAGACCTCATTAACATATGTGAATGGAAGTAATTCAGAGATTTCATAGGCCAGCACTTGTAATAAACGGTGGCCTGAGTTAATGTCTCAGTACAGCTTGAAGTCACAGCCTCAGTCCCTCAGAGGTCCCTGATAATGAAAAGCCACCGTTCCTGCCAGGACCCGAGTATAGCCTGAGCAGTGGCATCCATGACAGGTTAGTCCAGAGTCATTAAGAAAAGCAGTTCCAGAGACCTTTATATTCTAGTTAATAAGAACCCCGTTATAGGCACGATTCCCACCAAATTGTGTACAAGTCTGAATGGAGACAAGGGTAGAAAGGCGAAATGCTTGTCATCACTCACTTCAAGTCCATCAAAGTGTGCTCTTTGTTGACAAAGCACCATATCATTTTGCCAAGATGCTTATGGTCATGACAGCCAGTGGTGGCGTTCCAGTTGTGACCTTTCTGGTCTCCATCATAGCAGTGCACCTGTTCCTGGGAGCTGCGACCTAAATGCAGATGATTTGAGGCTCAAGTCCCTGCACCTGTTGCCTGGAGGTATTTACTCTAATCACTAGCCTACAGCAGGGAGAGTTATAGCTTGACATTTTATAGCTTGGGGGGAAGAAACTGTGTGAAGAATCATTTGTTCAGAAGCGAGAAACAGAGCAAAGCAGTTCATTTCGGTCTAGGCGCTGGTCTTTGGCAGTATCCACATTTGCCCAGCTCCAAGACGCAGTATCGATTTTTTTCTTCTCACAGAAGCCTCCTACTAGTTTTTTCTTCAATTGTCAGCGAGATGGATTGGATTACACTTCGCTATTTGCAATGCTTTTGGCGGGGTGAGGGGCACCAAAGTAAAAATAGATCTCCAGCACAGTTAGGAATAAATGCCATAGTAATAATGTGGTTGGTTACACGGCTTTAATTTAGGGACTTTGTGATGGTGGTCATGGTGACCCACAGCCATTTAACCAAATATTTGACCATCACACACAGTTTCCTGCTCTTTTCCTCTCCCAAGACTAACAGCACGCATCACACCATAAACCCGCCCTCCATAGCAACCTACAGCCGATGGCTGTCATGACGTGGAGAGTCGTGAAAGCAACCTGTCAGAGCATCCTTGCAGCATGCGGAACCATGGGGAACTTAAATCTGACTCAGCCTCTGCTTCTTCCTCTGTAAACCAGTGACCTTAATAGTTTCCATCAATAAGGGGTTTTGAAGGATCGTTAGCCATTAAACACTTGAAATATCTTCATAGGGGTTTCTGACAGTGGTGAGGTGAAACTGTCTGCAGTGACCATTTGGGGGCTGTGGAAATGAACTGAAGCCGCACAGCCAATAGTGAGCATTTGCTTGTGAAAATTTGCTGAGCTTTTGTCAGAAACCATAGGAGCTCACACTCTACTTTGAAGCCACCACTGACTCCCATTTCTCCTACTGCACCAGGGTAGCTCCTTGCGACTGGGTTTGGAGTTGAGGACAGAAACTGCAGCCCAACACTGTTGTCAGGGTAACTGTCGCAGGGAGCTCCTAGCTCCCCAGCCCTATCAGATTGTGGTTTCAGTCAAGAGGACAGTGTGGACATGCATTCTGAAATGTGCAGCAGGCAAGTCCTGGACACGATAGGAACTGTATCTTTTCCCATGCTTGCTTGACTAGCCAGGAAGAGCAATAAGACAGGAGAGAGAAAGGAAAGAAGTTGGCAGGAAGGAATCTCCAAGGCTGACCTGAGAAGGCCTCAGCGGTGTTTTCTCCCCCTGCCTACTGCATCAGTAGAGTGTGACGACAGTTGTGAGGCCTCCTAGCTTCTGGGCAGCACTGTTGCTCGGCCATTAGTTAATCATCAGACTGTACACAGTGATGGTTGATCTTAGGAAGACATGCTAAGAAACTAAGGCAGGAAGAGCCAAGATAGATGCACACTGAGGAAGAATCAGAGCTGTAGATCTGTGCAAGAACCGAAAGAGTATACAACAGTGGTGGTGGCAGGGATTAAATCCAAATCCAGAGTTGCCATCAGGATATTGTCTAAAAAGCACAGTTTCCAACGACGATTTTATGAGATACACAAACGAGAAAGTTTCGCCGTACTCAGGAGAAAAGGCATCTAGTAGATGCTGCCTCGGAGAGAGACCCGGTTGATAGATTCAGCCGGTAAACGTTTCAAAGCAGCCATTATGGATATGTTCAAAGATTAGAATAAAACCATATTAGAGAATTAAGAGGAATTATGATGACAGAGAGTTAACAAATACAAGGTCTCCACAGACAAATAAAACTATTTTTAAAAGACCCTGGAGACAGTCTTGGCACATCTTCGCTCTATCACGGCTGTAAGTAAATTAGTATTTTCTCCACAAACACACATGTCCCAGTTTACTCTGCTTCAGAATCCTTCCTGCATGGGTCTGGCATAGAGCTGCAGGCTATACCCTCCAAGACCTTACCTGGAAACTTACCATGGTCACCTTCAGTGTTCTAGCATGCACACTCTAGAAGGGCCACTCATGGATAAAAATGACCTCTCATGAAACGGGAAAAGTCCCATGGAGAAATGAAAGCCACACTGCATTGATGATTTTGTCTTGTAGGTCAGGGACAAAAAAAGGTAGCCCCTTTTTTCCAGGAATATGTTTTTGTGACTCACTGAGTTTGCTTAGTGCAAACTCTGAGTTATAGTGAAGATGTTCTGAGTCACATGGCAGGGGTCAGAGATCGAAGTTTTCAGCAAAACAATGGGAAATGACTGAAGGAAGCACAGATTCATTTTGTTGGTGGTGGTTGTTTGCTGTTGTGTTTTTGTAACTGACACCTGAAGGTTTGAATGAAGTAACTAAGCCTGTTTAGTTTATAAGCAATTTTGAGACTTTTCTTGGTAGTACCCAGTTATCTGCCTTGTCCTACCACACTGCATCGGTTTACGGATGCCCGAGGTCCACAGCTTGGAGAAGGAGAGTGCATGCTAGAGTAATGTGAGCCACTGGGGAAAAAACAGTGAAAAATCCTATATGTGATTAGTTAGAAGGGTCTTGTTAGTTTAGAATCATAATCTGGCAAAATCTTACACAATTTTAACTGATTTTATTCAGAAAAGGAAGTGAGAACTTAGAGAAGTTTTCAAGGTCCCCAGACAGACAGATACACACAGACAGACACACACACAGGCACATGTACACAAAAGCATACCATACCATCACACACACATATGCACATACAAACACATAAAAACAAACCACAAACACAACACACATACACATGCATACATGTACAGACACATATACATATGTAAAAACATGTAAATACACACAGACATACTCACATGTACATAAATACACAAACGTATACATCATGCACACACACGTACAAACATGACATACACACAAACATGCACACATATACACACATGCATTCATTCATGTACATAAACACAAACACATTACACACACATACATATACACAGACACATGTATACACACAAACACACCACATAAATACAAACACAAATTCAGGAACCTTCATTTTTTTTCACATGGATGCATTTAATCATTATCTATGTCGTATTAGTGTTCTGTATATCTACAGTCCCACAAGTGCCACTTTCATTATGATTCTGTACCTTTCATTGAAGTCACACACGTATGTACTAGGTAGTGGAATTCTGTCTATGAGCCCTGTCAGCGTCTAACAGGTAGATGTGTGTTACAGACATGGGGCCAGCAAGCCTGTTGGCAAAGACAAAATTCAAAGAAAACAGCTTAGAACCACAATCTGGCAAAGAGAGGCTCTCTGGTCTGTCTGAAACAATGGACACTGTAGATTTAGGTAAACAGTATTTGCCGTAACTAACTCCTATGTTCTTTGCAGTGAAAACACCAGAACCCTGATCTCTTCCCCCCTGTGGATTCCATGCTAGAACCCTCTACATTAGTAAAGCCTGCTGATCGTTCCTTCTGGTCCTTGACTGTTTGGGGTGATTGTGACTGAGGCTGTAAAATTCCTTGTATTAACAAAACAGCACACTATTGAGCTGCCTGGTTCCTCCAGTGGCATTCACAAGCAGAAGAGTCACGTAAATCTATACCTGCACCCCTGCACACCAGTAAAAGCAAAAACTAAAGTTTAGAAATCACACAACTTTGCAACCAATTGTTTTCAACAAAATACTACCAAGTGTGATTTATGCTCCAAGCCAAGCTGTTAGTAGCATGTTCTAATATTCCTAAGATTTTACAGTAATATGATCTATTACTTTTTATTACAGAATTATAATTGCAAATCACCTCTGTCTTAAAGTAGGTCACACTCTAAAGTTTTATTTGATGTCACTTGTTTGAGTTTTGCACAAATAAATAAGAGCTTGTGAAGCCATACAGATACTTTTAACTAAGACAAATGTAGCTGTATTAGTTAAATTGCTTTTTAAATAGAGTCAGAAAAGGGGTTAAATGTAGCCGACCTTGTAGGGGAAGAAAGACCTTGTATACATTCGTCCAGCTGCACAGTTCTGAGTTGCCATGCTCTGTGCCCATGTTCCATCCTTGTTATTGGCACACACCTCCTTGGGTATGCTGTTCTGCTCTTACCATAGACCTTAGGGCAAACATTCTAGGCTTGCACATTGCCATAGCCCCTGAACATGGCTGTGTTCCAGGTTATGGAGCTCTTCTCTTCCCTCTGAAGTCTAGTATACTTAGTTTTCTCAGCAGAATTGAGCTTGTGCTGATTCTACAGGTGTGGTCCAGGAACCTTCTTGTGGGATGCAGCACCTTAGAGAAGGCTTTGATTTAGTGAGGGCATTGTGCAGCTCAGTTACATTAGGGGTTACCATTGCACTGACCCAGGCACGCTCAACACTCTAGGCTGGAGTTTGTAACTTGAAGCAGTTTCTCCTGAGTGTGTCAGGGATTTTTTTTTCTGTAATTTTGCTAGAACGGATGAGCCATGCCACACAGAGTAATTAAAACAATAGTTATAAGATAGTAAAGCCGGACAGGCAGGGTGGTGAACACCTTTAGTCCCAAGTTTTGGAAGCAGAGGCCTGTGATCTCTGTGAGTTCAAGGCTAGCCTGGTCTACATAGCAAGTTACAGGCTAGCCAGCACTGTGCAAGGAGATCCTGTCTCCAAAACAAACATGAAATTAAAGTTACTAAAGGAATGTTATAGATTGAGACAGGCAAGAAAATGAAAGTGAGACTTCAGGCAGCACATGAGAGGCAGTTACTATGCCAACTAATCACCAGGTACCACTCTGGTGCAGGCTAGAACCCTTGTCTTTCTTGATCATAGCCACCACACTTCTTCACTTTCCTTGTCACTGATCAGTGTTGGCTTGGGCTCTGGTACTAATTTGGGGATCTCTGGTTTGGAATTTTGGCATAGATTAGGCTGGACAGGTGGCTCAGGTGTGTGACCTACAAGCCTGATGGATGACCTGAGTTAAGACTCTGGAACCCACGTGAGGTGGAGAAGAGAACCAACTACAGAAAGCTGTCCCAACCGTCACTCATAGGTCCGTAGTGCGTGCGTCACATACCGCAGCACGCACACACGTTGATGATGATGATGTGAAACCCGTTACAATTCTAGCCTTTTGTTCCATTCGAGATTCTTCCCTATCCCATGGACCTTTGTATCCCGTGGAATTCATATAGTACTTAAACATTTGTGTTTTATGGGTAGACCAGCTAATGTAATAGGTAATTCACCTCATTTTGTAGATGGTGTAACTTCCAAAACCTTTGCTTATTGGTGTTTATTGGAGTGGGTTGGTTTAGTGCTGTCTCCTGTACATATGACTCTTTTCAATGATGGCACTTTTCAAACAGTGTCTGTAAGTTGGAAACGTTACCGAATCCTCGGATTTTTATTGTCATAACTGTTTTAGTTATCTTAGGAAGGACTGCTAGTATAAAGTTGTTTTACAGTAGTGATGCTGGCACTTAATATGTGTACATTAAAAGTGAGACAGTAAGGATGGTGTGCGGCAGAGTCTTGCTCCTTCACACTTGTGACAGTTCTTCCTGGATTTATCTTTAAATTTACCCAACAAAAGAAATTTACCTGTGTTATAATAGATTATAAAGAAAATGACTCTTAAAGGTAATTTTTAAGGTGTCTAATAAGGGTGATAAGTCCAGATAAGGAAATATAAAAGTTTATTTCATAGTAACCTTTAGTTTACTAATTAAGAATAAACACATGGATTCTTGATATCTCTTGACTGTGGTATATCATCTCTTAACAATGCCTGGCTGAAATAATCTATTTAATATTTGAGCGAAAGCTTGACTTTCTGTGTTAACTTTCTCTTAGGTTTCAGCAGAGCAGCCTTACCATTCGGGTTAGTTAGACGAGAGCTGTCCTGTGAGGGTTATTCTATTGACCTGCGATGTCCGGGCAGTGACGTCATCATGATCGAGAGTGCAAACTACGGTCGGACGGACGACAAGATCTGCGATGCAGACCCCTTTCAGATGGAGAACACAGACTGCTACCTCCCCGATGCCTTCAAAATCATGACTCAAAGGTAGATGTGTGTGTAGGCGTGTCCTGTGTTAGTCACTGTATCCGAGGGTTAAAGTTACTGTCTGCTCAAAGTGAGCAGATGCTGCCCTCAGCTAAGCTTGTGAATTAGGCCAACATTTACATTATATTGTGTTTTCTGCAACACATAAATCTTGCATATCATCTTATTGGAGATGACAGAATATATAGGAATACAGAGTGTATACTTATTTTATAGAAAATGAAAAGAAGGAAGAGTTCAAATCTAAGCTTGTATTTTGGGACTTGAGAAATTTGAAGTATTTTCTGTAGTTAAAAAGAATGTTTATATGTCTGTAACTTTGTCAGTCATTGCTCTTTGCCTTTATTATGTTTTCAGTGAGTTTTTACAGCAGTTTAGAATCACGTGAAAATTAAGTACTCTCTCTCTCTCTCTCTGTGTGTATAGATTCTGATATGCTCTTGAGTTTTCAGGCTTACATGGCTAAATATTCATACTTGCAACTTTTGCCCAGTATAGTAAGAGTCCATTCTGATTTATCAGAAGCCATTTATTATTTATTTTGGTTTGGTGTAGCGTATCTATAAATCCTGACTCTTAGCAGACCGAGGCAGGAAGATTATGAGTTTTAGGCCATCCTGGACTGCAAGGAGAAATCCTTTCCCCTGCAACCTCCTCCTCTCCCACCTCTCATTGGTGAGAGGAGGTGTGGTGCGGGACCTATAAACTGTCTTTGCTTAATTACAGTAAAAGAGTGGGTGGGATTGGTCCGTTTAGTGTTGACAGTGTTTGAATGTTAGTTGTTTTATAAACAGTTCCTTGTTTGGTTTATTGTCTCTCAGTGACCCAGAGCACAGAGCTCCTTCCCATGTGTTCCTTGAGATAGCGTCTACTTGTTCCCAGTATGTTCCCCCTTTCTATAACTGGCACTGCTAGTTTAGTTTTTAAGGACTCTTTTTGTATATTTAGCGTGGAAACTACTTTCTCAGTTGTGTCGTATGTAAATGTTTCCAACATTTTGCTGGCTTTTGTTCTGTGCTCTTGGTCCTTAACCTTAAAAGCAACAACAGTAAACAGACAGATAGCAAGCTCAGAAAGCAGGCAGCTAAGTGTGTCCTCCTGGGATAAAAGTGGGAATCCTTCTAAACAGTTAAACAACGTCCGGTGTCTATTTTAACAGTTTTACCTTCGTGAAGCCATAACTGCAGGGTAGGTTACTAGAGTTTTGGAGCTATGCTGCCCATGTAATACATAGACTAGAGTTGACATGCAAGGAAGGTTCAGTCCTGCACAGTAATACTGAGGGTGTCTGCCTCCTCAAACAGCACACAGGTAAACATATTCTAATAAGGTTCTCTGTAATCCAAGTAAGTCCTCCCCTCATTACTTTAGTCATTCTTCAAGATGATTCTGAGAATAAATATGTTATTTACAATTGGTCATTGAATACATATTTTTGCCCACGGTTAGGAAAATAAAAGTGCAAGGCAATATCAGTGTGATCCCACTGAGCGCTCGGTGCGTCTGCGTTAAGTGTGTACACCATTGTAGAGCAGGCGCCATTTAAAGGGTTGCCATTCAGTCTGACGGGCTGAGTGTACAACAGGTGTGCCGGATACCTGAACGCCTGGGCTGGGACATAAACTGTGAGAACAGTGGCCTTACTGGGTCTGAGCCTGTTTATTTCTTCCCCTCCTAAGTCTCCGATGATTACTGACAGAACGTTGATAATGAAGACGGGTCCTCTTCAGCATGCCATGGCCATGTGCCCCATTCTGATCTTAAACCTTTCTGCCTTGGATGCATGCTTTATGGAGGCTGATGTAACCACTCAGCTGGGTAGGAACTGAGGTATGCTGCTCACCCTTGTGAGGCATGAGCTGCATATCGCTAGCTTAGGAAAATTATACAGATAAAAATAATGAAAAAACAAGAAAAAAAACGGAAAAAAAAACACATTCAAATGCATGTTCCTTTTGCTCCATGGTGAGACTGAAGAAAATCTTAAATTGACTATCACAGGCCAAGGGGAGCTTTCCTTAGACACAAACCACCTAACTTTTGGCATTGTAGTTTTTAAATTTGGGAACTCATGACAGCTCAGTGAACCTTGTCATATGTGTGTATACACAGTAGTTTCTTTTCATTGTGACCTACTAGTTCTAAGGTACCTCAGTTCTCCAGCACGGCTTTGTCCAGAGGTCCCCATTATTTAGAACATCGTAAGTACCCTGAAGGGACACCTAACAGTCACATAGTTTAGCATTAGTATTATTTTTAAATTTCATGGAAGAAAACCTTTGATCTTTCAATGCATGGCTTTCCCCTCTGTCTCCCGCTTTCTTTCCTCTGGGATACAGTATCGTAATGAGATTTGTAACTTGATTAGCAGATCACCTAAAAGAATAACAAGACTTCTATGTGCAGGTAGTCATTCCAGACACAATGGAAACATCAGAGGATATGAGCACATGGAGGGAAACGTGCAAACATGCAAAAGATTGTGCTTTAAAAACATGTGTTCTTGAGAGAATGGATTGGGATTACGTATTGGTATATTTTCACTGACAGGCAGTATAGCTAGATTTTCAAATGTGGATAGTGGCTTGCTAGGTCTTTTATGCAAGCCTTCCATAACCCCAAAACATTAGAGAATTCTTTGCTTCCAGTTCTTTCACATGAGAGACCACATATAGAGAGAATATTTTGCATGTGGTGTTTCATGTGTGGGGATCTGTCCGTGCCTTGGATCTATCATGACACATTAATGACTAACTGTTTCTCCATCCCTGTTACTGGTCCACTTCAGTCATGAAGGGCAGCATCTGGAAGCAGGCCAGGGAGGAACAGCAAAAATGGTGGGAGTCAGAGCAAAGAGAGTGTCTGGCAGGTCTAGCTTCTGGGCTCGGACAGACATGTACACCCATACACACACTTAGGTACACAGTAGGTGTTTAGTACAAGTGTCAGGCTTAGTGTTTTACAGGTGAACTTCATTCTAGATGTAAAAAGCACAAGCCTTCCGTTGGATCTAAGTGCAGGAGGGCTCCATATCTGGTTGCTGCAGTACTTGAAAAAAATTAAATTCTGGGACTATATGTTGTTGGCCCATTATCAGATCTTCAAATGGGGTATGGGGCATTGGTGTAAATAAAGAAATCATTACAAATATAGCAGCTGAAGGACCATCTTTAAATTGTAGTATACTTGTGGCTGGTTGGTTTGTAATTATTTAATCAGCACTATGACAATTTGAACATAAACACTGAATTGAAAAGAGGATGGCAAGACTGAGATTGTTTGAAAAACATTTTTCATAGTGGAAGCATGTAAGTACCCTATTCATGGTATGTCACAATATAAAGCATAAGGAAGTCTGTCATATTTGACTGGTGCAGTTGGAAAGAACCATAGGAAACCAGGGAAGAAGTGGTTTTGCAGCTGGGTTGTCAATGAGTAATTACTGTGCATATATCACCATTTGACTCCGAACACATAAAACCTCAAGTAGTTCAGTGAATTTTTCTATGGATAAGTCCTCAAAAACTGAGGCATTGAATAATGTACCAAAGAGAGACATTTATGGTTCTTTAACATAGAAAATGTCTTTTGGGAAAGCTCAAGTAGCAATACTGCAAATTCTCCATTGAGTTACAGAGCCCCCTCCCTGTGTCTGGTGAGGGACACTGGTATCTATCTCAGTGCAGTATGGCGGTTGCTGTGTGTGTCAGACCTTCATTTCTGTTCTCGCCACCTCATAAGGTTTTCATTCCAGAGGTGAGATTACTGTTACTCTACTTTCTATGTACCTGGTCATTTAGAGTGAACAGTGGCCATGTTAGTAACTGACAGTAGCACTTTCTTTGTGTCCCTTCTGTCAGAATCTGAAGTACAAGAAATATCTCAGATACCAGATTTTGAAATATTTGCTCCAGTTTTTTCTGGTTAAATATCCTAATTTATAAATGACCTAAGTCCTCAGTATTTCTGACTTTATATTTGAAACATTCCAAATTTTCCAATGAGTAATATTTAAACTGTGTTCTTGTCTTTAAAGTATTCTCAGCAGTTCATCTTCAAAAAGTTGAATTCCTTTCTTTTCTCAAAAATATTTATTTATACTTGAAGATTCTTAGATGGTCCTCATTATGGATAATGGTGGCTTTTAAGAATCTTTGAAGATTATTGTGGGGACACCTTCACATAAAACAGTTAGAATTCGTTCACATCAGTAACTGAAATGATTTCAGCTCTTATTCCAAAACTTTGATTAATTATTAAGAAAATTCAAAATTCTCCAAGAATTCTGAATCACTGTGACACTTGAGTGCAGCCTAGTTGGTGTCCCAAACCTCAAGGTACAACATTATATGTGACGCCAGGTAAGACTGAAGGTAGGAAGACTCTGCTCTGTTTTCAAGCTGCTGCCAGGAAGAATGACAGCCGAGCACACTCCATTTTTGTAGAGCTAGGCTGTAGCTTCTCTTCTGAAAGAGGTGTCGAGCATCAAGCTGCTCGCCAAGGCGGGGAGGAGGCCTTCATCCTACTTAAGCGCCATTCATCACCCTTGCTGAGTCAGCTGTCCTGTGCACAGCGCATTCAGTTCATTGCTGCATACGTCTTCTCCCTGTGTGTTTAGAAAACTGACAGTATGATATCCTCTGCCCCCAACCCCCTGTTAAATATTGTGAGCCTTTGAGAAGGGTAGAGTTACTTGGCACAGAGAGTAAAACCGCCAATTATGTGTTGAATGATTAATTCCTTAGCGAAATTTGTTTATATATTGTGAGATATCTTTTGGGTTTGCTTGTTTGTTTTTCTGGGATGGGGTTTGACTGTATACCCCTGGCTAGCCCCAGATCAGCAGTTTTACTTCTCCAGTCCCCCATATGTTGTAGAATTACAATCACACCTGAAGGTGAAATTTTATTCTTCAATAACATTGAAGTTCCAGTCTGTTACTTAAAGTTGATAAACTAACTTACTTTCAAATATATTAATAGATAGCAATTGTATGTGAACTAAACAAAGGATAATGTGTGTAGGTGTACACACACACACACACACACACACACACACACACACACACAGAGCCCACATAGAGGACATTTCTGTAAGTAGTGGTAAATATCAAAGCTCAGACGTTAGCCTGAAGAATCCATTAAAATGCAGCCACAGTTCTGGCAGACTTCGTGATTATAGATTTCTGTTGGTGTGTAGTCTCCTTGACATACAAACCTCTCAGCCTTTATATTGATCAATCAGTCTTCGTAAAGAGGCCCCATGTCCATGCCAGGCTCTACGATCTTTCTTTTTTTTTTTTTCCTTTAATTTAATTAGTACACATTACTGATCTCTCTTTATAGGCAACAATAATGTTTATGCGTACCTTTCTCAAACTCGAGCTCTCTTCCTTCGCTAATTATCTTTTCAGAGCAATAAACTTAGCTCAGTCTGGGTTTTCATGTGAGGTGATGATGTTTCATGGGACTGGGGAGTTGCTGTAAGTGCTTACTAGCCAGGACTACTCAGTACACTCAGCCTTTCCCACAGGATCCCAGCCTGTAGCTTCTGAGAAAGTGCATTCATCTCATGTGCTGCGTATTCCAAGTGCTTTTATATATCTGTGCTGTCAGGTTTATCAGCCATTGGTCCATTAGGATGGAATACTGATGCAGTGAAGAAGCAACTTAGGGTTGATTGACTCAGCATTTTCTATACAAAATAGACTAATGTCTTGGTGGTGGGTTTCCCCCGTTCTCCAGCCCTTAACTGAGTTTATAGACAATGACTGGGAATGACTTCTTTGACTGCAGGTTTCTAAGTTGCTAGTGTAGATTCTTGACTCTTAGAAGAGTATACACATCTATTACAGCTCTAATTGGCATGTCTAACTACATACATGCTTTGCATGTTACTGATGGGCATGTCAACTGTCATACATGCTTTGCATGTTACTGATGGGCATGTCAACTGTAGGTCTAATGTAGAAAGGGAGATTACTGGCAATTTTAAAAAAAGGAACACCCCAATCTTGAACCATATTAAACATTCACAGTTGCTCTATAAGAAAGGCCAATGAATTATGAAATAACTTAGAACCAAGCCATCTAAATGTCCCTTATGGTCCACCGAAATGAATGAATGGGAAAGGAGCAGTAGAGTCACCTCAGGGGTTCGTCACTGCAGGACCTGAAGGCAGGCGTGTGAAGCACTTCTCTTACTAGACGATGTCTGCAGAGAGTCCCAGGCTACAGCCTTGAGTTTGCAGACACTTCCTCACATATAGTTTGCCCTATCCTATCGTGTTCCTTGTTTGCGTGGTGAGCTGTCATTTTTCTCTGAGGACAAGGTGTCACTGCTTTTTGTATGACCCGAAGACCGCTGGGTGAACCTCAAACTTGCATGCATGTTATACAACTTTGCCTTTCCTTTTATCTTGGACAGAGTGTATGAAGATAAAGGAAGTTAGGGGTTTTCTTGGAGGGTGGCTCATTGTTGTTTGGCTCACAGGAAGCCTCCTACCTCAGTCTCCTCAGTGCTGGAGTGACAGGTCCACCACTACCTACCCACCAGGTTTGCGAATGAGCTTTCAACCTGAATCAATCAGATTTGGATAAAAAACGCTTGAAGTACGTTATATCTTCTGGCAGCCACCGTCAAGTAAGCACAGAGAATGGACATGTAAACAGAGTTGTAAGGAAGAGGGAATTTACTTTATAAGAGTTAAAACCTTTGCTTCGGATTTGGGTTCTTCTTTTGTCTTCCGTTTGGATGCTTGTCCACCCTCCATTCATACAGCCATACCACTGAAGTGTAATGGAATATACTGTCTACCAGTTTTCTACCAATATAAAGTACAACTTTATCATCAGTAATGCAAGGCACTTTGCATTATATATGCAAAGTATATGCATTGGCACTTTGGAATTTACTGTAAAATGAGTAATAAGCCCAATTTTATTCCAAGTAAATTGATAATAATACTGTTGTATATTCAGTGAGATTATTAATCAAATTTTATACACATACATACATGATAGGGAAATTGCCTTTATTCCTTATTTTTGTTTTGGCTTTGTTTGGCTAAATTTGTTATTGTTGATTTCAGGCAAGGTCTCACCAGGTAGCCCTGGCTGGTCTGGAACTCTCTATGTAGACCAGGCTGGCCTTAAATTCACAGAGACCACCTGCCTTGCTTGGCCAAGTGTTGGAATTAAAGGAACCAACCTGCCTAGATCTGTATTTCATTTTCTGATTAGCAGTTTAACATCAGGCATTTATTGGTTAATTTTATTAAATACAGAGACTCATTTCTTTAGTTTAAAGCATTTTATGTCATCAAAAATCATGGCTCCCCTTATTTTCCAGAAATTCTATATTGGAATTGTTAACATAAAGACTATAATAGTAAGAGCAAAATCCCAGCAGTATTTATGGGATTTTTTTTGCATGTTGGCTAAGGAAAGTTATTGTGAAGAATGAGTTTCCCAGTGGCATTTTACTAATACATATTTAGCTGTCTTGCAGATTTTAACAGCCTATCTTTCTTACCTTACTCCGCACTTCTTTAAATATATTATAGCAATTTAAATTGTTCAGTGCTGTTTGCTATTCTGCGATTAATTTTAGAGCTAATAATATGTTTCACATGTTAATAGGAGAAATCTCATTTATGACAAAAAGCAAGACAAAAGAGATTCTGTTGCCCCTCAGTGCTGTCTATTCCATATAAACCAGTCAAGGATAGTATGTAACTAAAGCACACCAGACCTACGAGGGTTTCTGGTCATGCCACATGCCACCCAGAGACATGGTTTCAGGACTTCCCTAACACTACCCGCCTGTAATACTCACACTTACTACTGTGGTGGATACCTGAGAGGAAGACTTAAGGGAGAAAATAATTATCTGGGATCAAGGTTGTCAAGTCTAAAGTCACCTGTCTCCACTACTTTGGTCCTAATGGGAGGTGGAATATCTTGGTTCAAGGAGAGTGCTGCCGAGAAGGTCCTGCTTCTCACGGACATTGCAGAATGTACAGCCTTTAACCACACTCTTCTGTTTTTGAGTCTGTTTTACATCCCCCCCTTTGTGGTGGCTGTAGAACAGCTAAGATCATTTGAAGATCTTGTTAAATGAAATCTTAGTTTGTGATAAACTCAGTCTGGGTGTGTTGTATATATTTTTTTTTATGTCCTATGATATTGTATGCTAGTGTGATAAAGAAATGGCCTGTGGGAAATATTCATGTGACTCATTGTATAATTTCTAGTAATACTGGCCTGAGTGTGCCAGGCTATACCACAATGTAGACGGTTCCCATGGGGGGTGGGGAGAGGAGTAAGATTAGTAGTGTATCAAGGAACATTGATACTATGTATCAAGCAACAGTTATTAAGTGTGTGAGACCTTAGTGTTCAGCTTTCATACATTACCCCGAGTGTTCCTGGTTAGAACACAGCTTACATAGGGAACTCGCCACATTACAGCAGGTAAAATTAAAATGTGCCATGCAACATTAGGAAAAAGAGCTGAAAATATAAAAGCTCTAATAATTAAATTTATTTAAAGGACATTAATTATGTGATAGTAAAATGTGTATTCATTCAATTAAAATGTTGAGCATGAGTAACTGTTTTCTACAGTTGATGCTAAATACTACAATGAGAATGGAACCCAGTGAATTTTAAGCCAGTGAGAATGATGGGTATTGCTTTCTCCTTCCCTCCTAACTCATCTGCCCATTTAGAGATAACACTATCACCAGCATCTACTATCACACAGTGATAGCTTATGTAGCAAGAAATGTTTTAAGTCACGTGTCTTTTAATAATAATTTCAGTATAATCTCCATCAAGAGATCTTTCAAAGGAGTTTTCATGCTCCTCATTACCTTTGGAACTTGCT
>JANHMN010000001.1:10100443-10106382 GCA_030674055.1 Rhabdomys pumilio
GACACCTGATAAAAACCCAGAGTGTTAGAAGCATTTTAACAAAATAGGAAAAACTTTATATATATATATATATATATATATATATATATATATATATGTATATATGTATATATGTATATATGTATATATGTATATATGTATATATGTATGTATGTATATATTTTAAGTTTTGTGCACAGCTGAAAACATTTTTTAATAAGCACACTTCCAAAAGTGTTAGCATTTTATTTCTGACCATTGAATGGGATGCGTAGGGGACATTTACCCAACATTTGTTGCCGTGTTTAATGAAAATGAGACCTGTAGAAGCAGGAACTACTTATATTAGTTATCAATTAGACTGGGCGCTTGTCTTATGTTCATTATAATACTGTCTAAATGACAACCTATCTAACATAAAGAGTTGGAAAAAACACACCTCAATGGTGTAATTTTCCTGTTTATCAAATTGTATTCCAACCTGGGGAGTCATCATTAACCTGCCTTTAAACAGTGCCACATGCATCCCTGACTCTGCCTTACCCTCCAAAACTCCTTCTCATTCCAGTTCCTTTGCTTTATCTCAGACTCTAATCCTCCAAGCGGGTAATTAAGGGACCAGCGGAGCCATTTGTGGCAAAGAAGAGCCATAAGGGTGAAAATATTTCTTCACTGAATGATCTTTCAGAAGTAAATAATTGCAGAGGAAAAAGATTTGGGAAGAGCAGTGTAAATCTGAGGGTAATTAGACAGAGTGGAGTGTGGACATCGAAGCGCCTGGCATGTACAATTCTCACATCAGAACAAAACTAATTAAATATTTAGAAACCAAAATCCCCTCACAATTTGAAGAAAAATAACCCAGGACAAAAGGGTCTGTAACTTTGCAGATAATTAGCAAGGGGTAGAGGAGAGAAAGACATCACAGACTGGCCCGTGTGGCTGCACAAGGTCACATCCTGTTATGTGGTGTCTTTTATACAGTCTGATAACAAGTCGGCTGCTAATTTCATCTAACTAGGGCATCCCGTAGTGAGTTCCCATTTCCCTTGTTAAAAATGTGACAGCTTATGCAAGTAAAAACTGTAGCAGGTTAAAAATACTGTTACTTTTTACAGGTGGTGTTTTTTTAATTATTAAAAGCATAGAAATTATATAATTTATATATATAATTTATAATATATATACACACACATATACATATATATTACATATACATATAAAATTATGGATTTTTGTCCCCACTTAAATGCTCTTATTCTTTTCATTAAATAGTCAGACCTCATGACCCTATGCATGGAGCAGTCTCAGTGGCGTGCTTTGTAAATAAATACCCCTGATTTTGCTAATAAAAGCAAGTGCATTTGTGTTGAATGTGCATTTCTGCAAACAAGAAATTTTGTTTTGGATTAATAAGGCTCAGAGTGAGTCAAACTTCATTTGCATTAAACTGACCCCAAGGTCCAGTAAAAACTGCAAGGAGTTTCACTGGTTTCTAAAACACAAAAAAAGTTGTTTTTAGCACAGCAGCACCACTTCTAGATGCTTATTTTAATAATTAATGTGGAATTTCAAGTTAATTTTAGCAGTCCACACGATACAAGTCATGCATATGTTTTAGGATCCATATATTCTGTGGTTGTGTTCTCTGGCATAGTAGTTTACAGAGGTATAAACTGTTCATGGATGGTATTACTGCTCATGTTATTCTTGTTTTCAACATCGACAAAGGATAGCAATGAGCTTAAATAATATTTTGTTGTCAGACACTGGTTGATTTACTCAGAACTATTTGGAAGGGGCCTTTTACTTTTCTTCCACACAACATTCTTTAATAGTGAAATTACACACACACACACACACACACACACACACACACACACACACACTCCTAGCACAAAAATACACACTTGAGATTTTTCTACAGTTGTTCACACAGCAGTTTTAAAGATTTAATCATTACAGCCCTGGAAAACCAGGATTATATTAAAATTTTTTCGTAAGATAACATATAGAAGATCAAGTGTAATACAATTTGAATTACTTTGTTTTTCCAAATTATTTGTCTCTGTGTGTCAAGCATGGGTACTCTATTTTCTGGTACAATAGCAACTCTGTTTTTGAAATTCATTAAATAAGACATTATTCTATAATTTGTCTAAGTACTGGCCTGACATGCCTAGGGAATTAAGTTCTGTGTGGTAGAACACTTCTAGATGACACAAATGACTAAGTAAGTCATGAGAACATGGTTACGTGACAACTGGCAGTATCCTATAGAAACTTGCCATGCTGATCCCACATCATTTAACTCCCTGATGTCGTGTTTACCTAGCGATTAGTTAAGCGCTCATATCGTCATTAATAAATACTTAAAGAAAGCAGGATCTGAAAGTTTAGGTGGTAAAAAGACATTTCATTGTAAGCTTTGTTTCAGAAAAGAGAGACGCTCGATTGGGCACTCAGCAGCCTCCCTCCTGACATGGGAAAATGACTGTCTCCTGAGTCTTGGGTGGATCTTTGTCCCCCTGTCTTGCTTGACTTGAGTACATGGTTTCCATGCATCTCTTTGCACTGGCTCTCACCTCATAGAGTCATGCAACACGCTGTGTGTGGGATATTTGATTCATAGTCTGTACTGAGAGGGACAAGTATGGGGACGATAGAACCAGCCCATTTGATATGTCAGAGAATGGGAGCGTCATCACAAACTAAAGGGTACTTCCCCCAATATATAAATTACCTATGTATTTTTTATTCTTTTTTTTCATGATATCAAAATTTGTCCAAATTGACAGAATCCTGTCAGATCGGATAAACCAATCGAAGGAGAGTTGGGTTAGCAGTTTATTATCAATTACATTCTTGAAAAACGTGGATTGAATTCTTCCATGCTTGCCATGTGTTCCCCTCCAATGAGTCTTAGAAGCCAGCAAGTCCTGTTTTCTTTTCTCTTCATTTCTTTTTAGGTTTTTGTTCCTCATTCCCTCCTTTTTGCTATAAGGACTCTACATTCGTTTAGCCTGTGTACTTGAATAAAATTAAGTATACCAATCGGCATTATTTATTTTTGTATTGTTACATGAAGCTCAGAAGTGAAGGTTATTCCTACCCCATCCACGAGATCCGTGATAGAAGATTCAGGTGTGGGTGTTCCACTTATTTAGAATGTTTACCATGTGCTGTGGCTTGGACTGCCATCATGACTGTTCTTTCATAGTTAGCCCTATGAACAAGGAAACACCTTACGTACCCTTGTATCCTAACACCTCGAAAGTCTGTATTTCCTCCAGAATTGAGCGTTTGAAGACTGAAGGTAGCTGGCATTGAGGAGTGTGGGAACAGCAAGCCTATTATTGCTAGTTTGTTGTAATTGAAGTTTAAAAATAGCAGATGCCAATTAGAGAAGGAAATTGTGGAAACAGTCTTCACTGAACAGGCACACTCAGGAAAGAATTGGACTAATTCTGCAGGATCATTTCAGATTTAAGCAAACTCGAATTTAGTTTCCTGTCTGGATAATACCAAGCTTCTCTCTCTGTTGAATGTTGGAGTATTTGTTCAAGTTGGTAGATTTTGCATTTTTAATCTTCCTTAGAACTGTGGTGAATAATGGCCCCTGGCAGGAGATAATGAAATTTTCTTAATTTATATTTTCAAGTAGAAGCTTCAATTGAAAATGGCATCCTATGGCCCGGAGACATAGCTCGAGTGCAAGTTCCAGGGGAGCTGCGGTAATGATGTGGTGCCATCGGTGATGGGGAACGATGGGACAGTGAAGAAGTAATTTAAGGAAGAAAAGAAAATGCACCAAAGCTTTATTGTAGCATATCTAATGATCTGGGGAAGATTCCCAATGGTTTTTGGAGCATGACTGGAGAAGCTAATGTTATCTTGCCAAAACAGAAGCCTCTGCTTAATCAGCAGAACAAGACTATTGATTAAAACACCTCTCACAATAGATTACACGTGGAATCTCATCTCCATACTCTGCACTTGGTAAAGTGTAATAATGAGCATAAGATAATCAAAAGCAGAGGAAAGGCAATTGGCCGGGCATTGTACAATTCAAGATTAGAGTTGGACGGGAAACAGGTTTGCGTGCTTTTAAAGATACATACAGGAGCGGATATACACAGTGCAGGGATGGCGCTGAAGGAGGTGACTCTGGATTGGCAGCTCTGGGTCTGGTTTCTAGAATGGTCATTCTTCCTGAGGCTTTCCAGGATATCAGGAATTCCTGGTCATCCAGGAATTGCACAAAGCTCATCTTCCTTATTCAGTTGAAGCTTATCGCCAATCTTCTAGGGAAGGCAATCCAGTTTCTAGATGAAAAGACTGAGCTCAGACTGGTTAGGGCACTATTTATGGACTCACAGACTGCAGGTTAGAACTGAGTACCCAGTTTTTCGTCATGTTCAAGCGTGTTATTTTGGCACTCATCGTCCCACCGTAGCACAGAATCTGTAAGGTGCTCTGTTCTTTCTCAATACAGCAATGATTCCTAGCATGTGAGCCAGAAAGTAGTTTGTTTCCTCTAAGTAAAAACACTGTGTTTCTTCAATTAACAGTTGATAATTTATGTAAGACATTTTCTGAGGGTCAGAGAAGACCTGCTTGATTTTGAACTTAGAATTCTCCTGCCTCAGCTTTGACAGCTGAGGTTTCAGAACTGTGCCAGAGTATACCTGTTATTTTCTAAGTAATTTTGGTATACTGCTGTGTAAATGAATATGCTTTCATAAAATACATTGTTATCAAGTATACATTTTTCTTGAGGCAGTTTATTTAATTTTGGAAGTACTGCGGATATTTTTAAAAGTTACTATCAATATTGATGTCATATAGGGGTTCAGATACATGCTTTAAAACCCTTTGTAAGCAACCTGTAGATTGGGATGGCAAAGAAATTGATGAGTTACTCATTGGAGTATCTTGTATTTTTTTTTTTTTCCTCTCATCTATTGGACATAACCCTGAGCATTGACACCAAGTTTAAATATTTGCTCCAATTTCTGATGATCATAAAATATATTGATACTCGCTTGTGAATAGTTAAGTGATTTAAATTATGAGTCTTAATGTGTGTATTCTTTTATCTGTTAGTTTTAGGAAAAAGCGTTCTAATGAATACTATAGAGGAGAATGATAGAACTTGACAATAAATGGAGAAACCTCTTCAGGCTTCCTGGTTTTAAAATTTAGGTTATAAGATGAACATTGGGTTTCCTTTCTTTTCTTTCACTGCCTCTGGATAACATAGAAAGCTTATAATAACAGGCTTTTTATGTCCAACATAAAGTGTTTTGCCATATTTAAACCCACTTATAGCCTCTAAATCAGGATTTAGTGTTTTCTTGATGTGATTGATGGTTCTAAGAATAAGATGTGAGTTTTTGAAGTGTTCATGCGGGTCATTATTATGATGACTCTCATTTTATTTGCCTGTGCTGCTGTTTAGAAGCATTTATTATTGTATTTATTTTAATTTCGTGTGGAAATCTCAGGTTCGGTATGGTGTTCCCTGTGTGCCTATACAGAAAGACCTCAGAGTTAATGTTTCTGTTTAGTTTTGGTGGTGCCATGCTTGGAATCAAGTCCATGGCTTCTCAACGTCTGAGAAAGCACTCTACCCCTGAGCCTGCTGTACCTCAAGGTACCTCAGAGGACCTTAACTTAATAAAAAACCCTAAGTTAATGTTTTGAATTCTGGGTGGAATGTTAGCACATCTGCATTTATTTTCATGGCACTTGCATCATGTGATACACTCCCTAGGTTTAGTAGACATTATTCCTTTAAATAGTTACATTTATACCTTCTTAAAATTGAGGCACTATGTTTATTTGATTAGATGAGTCAAACTAAATGCAGAGGCAATAACAGTAGGTACAGTGGATGGATAGATGATAGATAGATAGATAGATAGATAGATAGATAGATAGATAGATAGATAGATAGA